>JAOSBK010000006.1:7356983-7373397 GCA_027568895.1 Erythroxylum shatona
GTATATTGGGCCCTCCAAGATTTAAAAAAATAAATATTTAGACTCTCCTATCTTAAATTCCTAACTCCGTCATTGACTGTAAGACATAAACAATACACAATACACAATATACAATACACAATTAATATCATGATCATTTTAATCTTTTCATATCTCGGAATAAGTCAATTGAGTGCATGTACATTCTTTGTAATGTGTACTGAATAATAATTAATGTGTGTATGTTATTGATATGCATGTAAATGAAATGTAATTCATGAATTTTCAATGATACAGGTTCTATGCAATAGTCTAGGGTTCTAATCCCTTAATTTGAAAAACTGATTATTACACAAGGAATTTTGGGAGTTCAACTCTCGATTGTTATGCATCAGTAAAACTAATTTATTGTTGATTTCTCGGGGATGACTACCTTGTGGAAATATGTTGTGTTTTTGTCTCCTCTTTTCATCCATTCAATCCTCGACCTTTGTCTGCATGGCAAACCTTTCCTAGTTTTGTAAAAAGGTGGACTGGGGATTAGCTTGGAGCAATGTTTGAATGCTCTCAAGGGCAGTTCTTGTTGTATTCGGAAGATGGTGAGTGTGACCTATGTTGTTCTCGAGCAATACTTTCATTTCCTGCTTAATGAGTGACACAAGGTTTCAAATACTCGCCAGTTTCCACTGCAGTCCTTTACAATTACGGAAACAAATTGAACTTTTTTGCCGTTTAAACATGATAAAGCTGGAGGAAGTACGTTAATCTTGCTTTCAAAAGTTAAAGAGTTCTCACTTTGGGAAACGGAGCCGGAGACCAAACATCAACACTTCACACATCTGGCACGTTACCAATACTGACACGTCAAGGCGCCGCATAAAACTTTAGGTTGGGATCCCAACAAAAAAAAGAAATAATAAAATAATTGAAACGAAATCCAAAACTCCAAGATCCTTGTGGTCCACGTGCAGGGAGGAGGACTCAACCTGTGGCGCACGTTAGAGTAAATCCAGTACATCGATGATGTTGCCAACCCTTCAAAGCCGTAAACGTTCAGTTTACAATTGAGAAATGTACGGTGTAATTTGTCATTCTCTCTCTTAAGAAGGTAATCTATTCACGTTACTTTTTCTCCAGATTTTTCTCGGAAAGTATTTTCTATTTGTTTCTCGGTGAAAAGAAACGGTTTATTCTTATTTATCATAGCTTTTGTTTTTCTTTTTGAAAATGGGGAAAATAAACGAATGTTTGCTTTATAACAGGTTATAATTGTTCGTTTCTATGATTCCGTTTGTAGCCTTGGAAAGTTTATCTGGGTTAACTAGGTTTAAGTATACAGCAATTCATTTTGGGTAGATGCTTCCTGAAGCTACGCCTTTCGGCATTCTGGAAATTAGGGTTTAGTTTAAATCGGAGTTCATTTCCTTAAGCTTTTGAGATAGGTTTCCAGGAAAGTCGTCGAAGCTGTAGAGTAAAAGAAAATTGAAGCTTTTTTTAATGATGAAGCTTAAGTAGGTCCTGTTTAATCACTCTGTTCCAAGTTGACGGAAAAGCTTTCATTTCTTAGGAGTGAAGTGCCGTGTCATTCTTGATTTTCACTTGCTGTCTTGTTCTTTGAACCCTTGCGTGGTTTATAGTGGCTGCCTGTCTAATTATCACTGTTTACAGGTTCTGAATTGGTTGGGTAATATCTGAACACATTTTAAAAGTAATAGATAGGATTGGGCCGGAATTGGGTTTCAACTGCTGTATGAGATTGACCTCCTATTGGAATCTTTCCTTTGAATCCTACCATGACGCATGCAACTTCCATCAAATTGCCTCGTGAATTTATGATTCAAAACATCCATGGGTGCAATCGCCAACGTAGTGTGAGTTGTCCATCATTTTATCACTGTTTCTCTTTTCAAGATGGAGTTTGATACGCATGTCACTGTTCTCTATTTCATATTGAGTTGTTTTTCACAGAGTGTTATTGTAAAGGACAAAGCAAGTATGGCCAACATTAATTTCCCATCACATGGGTTGGTATGTCATTCTATCTATGCATAAACATTTCTAATTATCAGCGACTATTCTGTGTATATTTATTTGATTTGCGAGTTTTGTACATTTTAAAAAATAGTTTTCTTCCTATTGTTCTTGGTTTGTTTCAAGATATCTGCTACTCTATTTTATCGTGCTTTTTGCTCACCCTTTTTATCTGTGCATGTGATTTCTATATGAGCTTTATGAATTACTGGGCCTTGCATCTTAGCGGCAGGATGCTTGGAGTCTTCATATTTTAGGCAGCATCAAGGGCCCAATAAACCCTATGGTTACAAGATATAATGTCTTCGTCTGCCAATCTGTTCTAACACCAGGTGGAGGCAATGAGATTCCGATACTAAAATCTGCTACTGTTGTCCTGACAAGGTATACTCACATTTGTATTTGCTTCTACTTTTAAATTTAAATTATACTAGCCATAAGATTTGGGCAACTCAAATCCTTTTAGTCTACCAAAAGTTGTGTTTGTGATCTACATGAAAAATTGTTCCTGTAGTGCTATGCTTCAGTGAGACAACTTTGAGATTATAAGTTCTATAAATGTATGCCTTTTAATGAATTGGATTGTTTAATGCTTCAATAGCCCCATAAGTAATAGATTGAGGTGCTTGAGTGAGTGGACAAATTACATTTTATATGGGTCATAACTCATAAGTCATGATTTATAGGTGCGGGTTTATAATTTTCGACCATGTCCTGTCAACATTACTAATTGAATTTTAAAGGTCTCTGGATTCCCAATTGTATGTCTGATTAACTCTGAATTTTCTTAGTCTCATATTAAGTAGATTTTGGCATGAAGCTATATTGACCACTTTGAACTGTTTAGTAGTATCAATAGTCATTGTCTGCAAGAAAATTTTCTCAATGTGCCACAGTAATCTAATTGTAAATTTTTCCTATCCTCTTTCTTATCATTCTTTAATTTTTATTCTCTCATGTTATAAGGATAAGGATAAATGTATTTAAATTTTGATCTGCCAATGCATTTAAATATCCATTGACTAAGAACTTTATAATTTCTATGATGCATCCAACGATTATTGTGGTCAGAGTAGTGATTGTACTTATTTTCCTTTTTCTCATTTTTCTTTGGTTAACTTGTCATCTTCACCCTTTCTTCATTGGATGCATGAGTCTGATATTAATAATCATCTGTTGTGATGCACGTCCTAGGACCTACAATGCTGTACAAGGAAGTCCTGTTGTGGGGAAATTGATTCCTGCACTGAGCATCATTGCCTTTTCTGTGTGGGGTCTTGTCCCACTTATGCGATTGGGTAGAATGGTTTTTCTCCATGTATGTTTTAATACACATAGTTTGCCTTTCTAAAATAATTTCTTATTAACTCCTCAAACTTCTTGATCTCCCATTTATTCTTATGATGATGCAGAAATCTGATAATAGTTGGAAAAGAAGCAATACAAATTATGTCATCACATCTTATCTTCAGCCTTTACTGCTTTGGAGTGGAGCCACACTGATCTGCAGGTATCGGTGTAACATTTTACCAGATGTCTATCTCCAACCGTTTGTTTAGTTCTAACTCTAGCTGCTAATATATCAGAGCATTGGATCCAGTAATTCTCCCATCACAAGCAAGTCAGGCTGTGAAACAACGGGTTCTCAGTTTTGTGCGATCATTTTCAACTGTGTTGGCGTTTGCCTCTTGTTTGTCAAGGTAGTTGTTTTGTCAATTTTGTCTGTTGTATAGAAGTGGTAAATTGAAATTGGTTGTTACTGTTTGGTAGGTTAAAAGCCAGGGATAGGGCTGGTGATGAGTCAGGCCCTGGCTTGAAAATTTTTATGCCCCCTGGGCTGGACCGAAAAGCCCATTCATTATAGGGTTTTGGGCTTTTTTTAGGCTGAGGCCCATAGGCCCAAGCCAGACCTAAAACTTAGACAAATCGGATTTTGTATGTTGACTTCAATCCGAGTCCAAGACCTTTTGCTATCCTTAGTCAGGGATTGTCCCTTCTTTATGAAAATAATTAAGTTGATCTAGTGAACACTGAATTGCCTTGCTTCAGCAACATTCAACTTTCTTATTTAATATGCAGCATATTGCCCCCCAAAAAAAAAACTAAATGCTGTCCTCACAACTTTTGCAATCTATCCATTCTTTTGGTCACTTGCATATTATTGATTCATTATTAATCATTTTGGGATCCTTATTTCCTTTATGGAGTCATCTATATTGTATTGGTGCTTATCCCTTTTACTTCCCAGTTGTCTTGGTTCTCAGCAAAGGCTGATTGTTTGTTTGTTTTTCCTTTTATATTGGTTTATGCTTGTTGATTGTGCTTGTATCTTTTATGTTCAGCTTCATGTAGCACTTCAGTCATATTTTTGTGCTTGATTGTCAGTTTGAGTTTGACAATTTTGATGACTAATCCTGCGTTGTGATTTTAAGTATGACTTCTGTCTTCTGCTTGCAGCTTGATTGAAGAGGCACAAAAGTTCTTCTCTGATGCAAATGATTCTGACAATGCAAGAAAGGTATTCCATGACTTTTGAAGTCTGTAATTATACTTTTTATGTTCTTACTGTCGCTACTATGCTTTTATTGAAAGTTTAATTCTTTTGCATTGGTGAAAACTTGGAAGAAAATTTATCGAAGTAAGTATTTTAAGATTTAAAATCGGAAAGAAAATTTTGCTTTCAATGTTGGATGACTTGATTTTGTGAATCATTGGCCACGTGTTTTTCCAACAATGAGATCGAAGTTGTGTATTTGTAAGAATTACGTATATACTTATTTTAATGTGCTTGAAGAAACTAATTCTACAACTCCTTAAACTCTTTTTTACCTACTATGCGGAAACCTGAGTTGGACATTTTTATCTCTTTTATGTGGTGAATAGGAACAAATCACTCCTATATAGGTGTGGAGCCTTGATCTCTTGATCTTTATTGCATGCTCTTGTAGGATTTACGTAGACCACTGGTGGCGGCTCTACTGTGTGGCAACCTATTGAGCTGACATGGCAATTTTTTCTTCTCTTGATAACATAATAGGATCTTTTGTGTCCAATGACTCGCTGGATGCGTGTATTTTCATGTTAAATTGTTAAGTTTTGTGAATTATGATGGCGTCATTTAGATTTATCTTTTGTTATCTTGTGTTACCATATTATGAAGTTGTATGGCTGAAATGTGACTCAGATCTGCAATGTGTTCCTTTTGGCAGATGGGCATTAGTTTTGCTGGAAAAGCTGTTTATACTGCTGTTTGGGTTGCCGCTGTATCATTGTTTATGGAACTTTTGGGTTTCTCCACCCAAAAGTGGCTAACAGCTGGGGGTCTGGGAACAGTGTTGCTAACCCTTGCTGGTCGGGAGGTATATTTTGACTTTGCTGTGCACATTGTTTACAAAATATTTTATTTTCATAGCCTAAGGTCAATCCAGTCTTCCTTGAATTTCTCTAAATATTCATGATTAAGCCCATCTTCAACTGAGGCACTGTTTGTCATTCAGATATTCACAAATTTCCTCTCAAGCATAATGATCCATACAACACGGCCATTTGTATTGAATGACTGGATTCAAACAAAGATTGAAGGGTATGAAGTATCTGGTACTGTTGAGGTTCGTTTTTCTTCTTTCTCTAATAATTACAAAGTGAAATAGACTATAAGTCTGGCAAGCTAGCAAAAATCATGAAACAATGCTCCATAATATGGCCACTAATTATCTTGCATTAAATTTCCTGTCTGTGTCTCCATGTGAATCTGGGGGCTAGTGAACTGAATGTTCATTCGAACAGATGAGAAATTGATTAGGTCCCTTGACATGTTCTCCTTTTTCCATCTAAGTATTGGATTTTGTATTGTTCCAGCAAGTGGGCTGGTGGTCTCCAACAGTTATAAGAGGTGATGATCGTGAAGCAGTTCATATTCCAAACCATAAGTTTTCTGTGAGTGTTGTTAGAAATCTTAGCCAGAAATCTCATTGGCGCATCAAGACCCATCTTGCCATCAGTCATTTGGATGCAAACAAAGTCAACGTGAGATGCTCCCATGTCTGTTAAGCAAATATGTACTTTACCATATATCAATTAATAGGTTAGGTCTGGGTTTATCTTTGTGCAGAACATTGTTGCTGATATGCGCAAGGTTTTAGCAAAAAATCCTCTGATAGAGCAGCAAAGATTGCACAGAAGAGTTTTCTTGGAAAACATCAATCCAGAGAATCAGGCTCTTATGGTAAAGCTTTAATTTCATTATTTGCTCTATTATGCAATTAGTGTGTCTGGCATGAAGTCCTGCAATGGGAAATATGAAGATAAATAGCGATCTCCTGGAGATGGTCTGAAATTTTTATCAAAATTTGCTGTCTTGTGAAAAATGAAAAGGAAATTTGAGTGACGTTGTTCCTGGAGATGGTCAGCAGTAATCGTAATTGGTTGATTATTTGCATGTTTGCTTGAAATTTCTTTTTTATCTAAATCTTTGAACAACCAAAATACGTCATTTAGTTTCACTTTTATTTTTCTATTGTAATTTTTAGTTTTTAGTTTTATTTCTTTTTTTTCTTTCAAATAGTGTGTATTATTTAAAATTTGAAGATAAATTATTTTTATAAACAAATAAGTAGAATAAATTTTATTTTAATATTTATTGACAATTATCAATGAAAAATTATTATATTTTATTAAAATAAATAACTTAATATTTAATTATTTGTTTATAAATTAATATTTATTTTAAATAAAATTTTAATTATTAAACAAAATTTATTTACAATTTATACATTTTGAAGATATTTTAAATTTAAAATATATTTATTAGTAATTATCAATTTAATATTATTTTATTTTCAACACTTAAAATTTAAATTAAAATAAAAGTTAGATTAAATTATTAATAATTAATGTTAAATGATTAAATATATAATATTGAATTAAATTATTTATAATTTTTACTAATAGTTATTATTCAATAATTTATATTTACTTGATAGTAAATCTGAAAAGAAAAGAAACAGAAAACAAGTCATTTTTTATGGCCTTCATAATTTATTAATCCCATTCGCTTCCCTAGCTTTCGTCTCTCACTGTCAGTGTCGGCCCAGCAGAGTGCTTTCGCCGTTGGTGTTCTTTCCGATCTCTACGCATTTCACGGCTCCACCGGAAATTTCCTCTACCCCTACCGTACTCCAGCTTGGTAGTTTCCACCGCCTGTCTAGGGTTGAGTCCTGGGATTTGACGGCGACTTAAAAAGCCACCTACAGACGCTTTACGCCCAATCATTCCGGATTTAAACTAACAGTTTTTTTTTTACTGAATATGAAAACAAAAATAAAAAATTTAAAACATATATGAAAACAAATATGTTTATTCCCTTTTTGGATCAAGTTGCTGGGTGAAATATGTGTTTGACCTTTGAACCTTCCTATGTTTGAGTTACCTGCTTGCCATTCTTACTAGGTTTAGCGTCTTCCACTTTTTGGTCCGTGATACAGTATCCAACTTCATAGGAAATAGGGAGTCTCTTTAGCCATTCACTTCTCTTCTCGTGATGATGTGTTGCTTGTTTGTTGATTTCGCAGATTTTGATCTCATGCTTTGTCAAAACCTCATATTTTGAAGAATATATGTGTGCAAAGGTAAGTTATTGTACTTGATCCTCTTTGTAGGTAAATCTTTAGAGTTAGAGCCTTGGTATCAGTGATAATGTGTCCTAAAACCTGAATGGACCAAAAGAAATTTAAATTGAAAACTGCTCTTGGACTGTAAAATTTTTGCAAACTAATGGTGAGACCCAGAGAATTGGAAAATGAAATCATTTTTGCTTGTTTCTCTTTAATTATATGTATTTAGTTCTTACCTCTTTCTTGGATCTGGCGGATCCTTTTGCATCATGTTTGACTCATACTATTTGGATTTTAATGATTCACCCGCATTGTCTCATTTTTAAAAGTTTTAATAATTTGTTATAACAAATGGAATGAACAGGAAGCAGTTCTTATGGATCTTCTCAGAGTTGTAAGTCATCACCGAGCCCGGCTTGCCATGCCTATTCGAACAATCCAGAAAGTATACAGTGAGCCTGATTTGGACAATACTGCATATGCTGACACCATTTTTAATCGCTCCAGAGCAGCTGTTAACCGTCCTCTATTGCTGATCGAGCCCTCTTATAAAATCAATGGTGATGATAAGGTTAAAGCTTCAAGTCGTTCAACAAGAACAACTGATGAAAAAGATGAGGTTGAAGAACCCTTATTTTCTGATCCAAAAGGAGATGCCAAACCTAGTTCAACTCCAAATGTTGACTCAAAAAGAGAAACTTCTGCTTCCAACACCAGGAAAAATTCTAAGGTTTCATTGCCTACATCCGACTCTCAAGTCAATTTGGCACCTGATAATGTAGTTCTAAAGAACGCAGAAACAGAGTGTACTGGTGGAAGCTCATCAACAGGAACATGGCAGCTGAATACCGAAGAATTAACTTCAGAAGGAGGAACAGCTGAGAAGTCATCACTTGGTAATTCAGAATCTAGTAATGATAGGAGTGATATTCCTTCAGGCATTTCTCAAGATAAACAGGATGCTGAGAGGTCTGTGGCATCGTCATCGGTGGGCAGGCCTCCACTGGAAGAGAATATTGTTCTCGGTGTTGCTCTAGATGGCTCGAAACGAACACTTCCAATTGAGGAGGAAATACCTTCATCTCCTTTCCCCATAGAGTCCAAGGAATTGGCTTCTAGCCGGAATGGAGGGGGGACTTCTTCTGCCACCATGGATAAGAAAGATGGTCAGCCAACAGGTGCACCAAATCCCTCAAAAAGTGATTAAAGCTGTTAAAAAAGAAGAGCAAATGCTTGGTATTTTAGAATCCCAGCCACGGAGACACGATACAGGAATTCCCAGCTGTTTTTTTAAAGCTGGTATAGGGAATTTCCCAAGACACCCGTGAGAAGCACATATTTGTAAATATTCATGAATTAGAGACCTTGGAGATTTGTCGTGGGCAAAGAATTACAGAAAGCAAGGGTAAAATTGGAGGGGAAAAAAAAAAGGAGTGATAGGCAAGTGAGTGGATTCCGTTTGTCACATGATTTATCAATTGA
The DNA here is from genome assembly GCA_027568895.1 of Erythroxylum shatona. Classification (NCBI taxonomy): domain Eukaryota; kingdom Viridiplantae; phylum Streptophyta; class Magnoliopsida; order Malpighiales; family Erythroxylaceae; genus Erythroxylum; species Erythroxylum shatona. The sequence goes on from JAOSBK010000006.1 coordinate 7,366,088, forward strand.
TCTTGATAGACAACTAATTTAACGCTACTGCTCTTTAAATGATAGTTTCGAAGCAGGTTGTCATAGTTACTAAACATATCAACAATTACTAGGATCACTGAACAATGATTCAAGTTGGGAAGGCCCTCGATGAAATCTATATAGATGTCTAACACCCTCTAGGAATAGGGAGTGGTTGTAGAAATCTCGTAGGTGGTGTGGTCTCATACTTGTTAACAAATGCAACAACTTTTAACATAATTCCTATCATCTATTTGAACATCCTTCTAATGAAATAAGGTATTTAACTTTTTGGTGGTTCCCTCCAATGGACCCTTTATACACCATGAATACTATGAGTGTTACAATGTCATATCTGATCACAACTTGTCCTTTCCACCTTAGGATTCCATCTGCCCGTTGATAAAAGCTCAAACTCATGCTCCCTTCAGGCAATTTTCTTATCAACTCTTTAGTAGTGGGATCAACTTCTTGGCTGTTCCTTATGTCTTCCACAGATCAATCTGTTCTGAAGAAAGAACTAAAGCATAAAGCTCAAAGCAAGATATTTGGGACAAGACATCAACGACAAGATTTTCCTTACTCCTCTTATACCTAATCTCAAATTTGTAGCATAATAATGTGGGAAGACATATTTACTAGAGGGTGTATGCATCCGCTGCTCCACTATGAACTTTAGGCTTTTGTGTTTTGTATAGATAATGAAGGGTCTTCCATTAAGGTATTGATGTTAGCACTTGACTGCTATGATGACTATGAGAAATTACCTTTCTTATATAGTGTTTTAATTACAAATGCTATATGATGTGCTTCCTATTTAGCACTACTCCTAAGCCAATATCATAGGCATCAACCTCAACTGTCAATTGCTTGGACAAGTTGGGTAGTGCCAACAAAGGGGCATTAATAAAGTTAGTTTCAATTTGTTGGAAGGCTTCTTCTACCTCATTATTCCATTCAAACACATTCTTTTCAAGCAACTGAGTTAAAATCTTGTTGAGGATACTAAATCAGTCGATAAACCGTTATAGTAACCAACTAGTCTCAAGAAGCCTTTGAATTATGTACCATTAGTGGGAGTTGGCCGTTTAAAGATAGTTTCCACATTCTTTGAGATAGTTGCAACTTCTAAACCCAAAATAACATGCTATAAATACTCCAACTTAAGCCCCAAAGTTAAATTTGTGTCCTCAAAGGAGAAGTTGGTTACTCTTTATAATTCCTGTTGTGATCTTTAAATGCTCAACATGATATTCAAATGTTTTGCTGTAATCCAAAATATTGTCAAAGAAAACCAACATGAAACACCTTAAGAGCCCCTTGAACAACTCCTTCATTAATCCTTGGAATATAAACGGAATAGTAAGCCCAATGGGCATTATTAGGAACTTGTAATGCCCCTCATAAGTTTGATGATAATCAGATTAAAGATCCAACTTAGAGAACAAAGAGGCTCTATGAGGTTCATTAAGTTCTTTGACAATGGGAATAGGGAACCTATATTTGATGGTGTTCTTGTTTAGGTCATGGTAATCAACACACAATCGTCACAAGCTATCCTTCTTTTTATCTAAAATAACTAGGGAGGAAAAGAGGATGCGGCCTTGTTGGATTACTCCCTAGTTCATGAGGTCCCCTACGAGTCTTCTATTATGCTCTTCTATAATCTCCCATATATGTAAGGCCTTATATTGATCGGTTCCACTCCCTTTATGAGGGGTTTTAATGATCATAAGAGTGAGAAGAAAGCAATCCTTTGGGTTTCCAAATAGTAGGCTAAACTAAACTAAGAGACATACCAAAGTTTGTTGTTGGTTTTCTTCCAAAGGATGATCTTCGATGCTAAGCTCTTGTAGTTGTTGATATAGGGAATATGTGAGTCTTAACATACAATGTTGGCTATTGATATAGGGTTTGGATAATAATTTGGTGAATTTCTTAGGAGTGCTAGATTTAGGTTGGTTGATAAGATCACCCTTAATTTAGACATTTCCCCCTTCCATGTGAATGTCATTACTTGTTTACCAAAGTTTTATAAAAAGTCATTAAGGCTCGAGAGCCATTGAACTCCCAAGACTAAATCACATCCTCCGAATGATAGTACTAAGGCATTAGAGGAGAAGTCCTCCCCTTGCATTTGCCACTCTAAGTTCTTGCAAAGTCCCTCACAAGTTAATTGAGGACCCCCTCCTATTGTAACCTTAAGGTGTTTCATAGGAGAGTACTCACAAGACCCCTTCTTTATTAGTGAAGTATTAATAAAATTGTGGGTGCTACTATTGTTGATGAGTATGTGTATGGGTCCTCCCTTGTGTACTCCTAATACTGTCATTTGTTGAAAATTCCCTATAAAGGTTCCAACATAGTTTCCAACATAGCTTGTAAAGACAAAATGGGTGGATTTGTTAAAACCTTCTCAGTTTCCCCTTCCATCATTAGTTCCAAGTTATTATATTCCACAAGGTACATGTTCCATTTTGTTTGCATCTATCGCCAGGATTTTATTTTTCGTTACACTAAAAATATATTCCTTTAGCCCTCGTTTTTTTTGAACTCTTTAATGTTGAATTACCTACATGGTTTCAAGGAAGGTTTGTGGGGTATTGGTATGGGTAGTGTTTTTAAATTAAGGTGTAGGTAAGAGTCCATTTTAGTAATTCGTAGTGGGAAGGGAATAGGTAGCTGTTATAAATGCTGGGGTTAGTATATGATCGAATATGATTTGTTTGTAATTAGGGAAAAAATAATGGCTATGGCCTCTTCTCTTTCTTCTTAGCTAAGGTGTAGGCTTGTTATAATGTTTTAGAGTTAAATAATTTTAGGAGTAACCTATCCAACATATATAGTAGTCCCGCATGCACCCTATTTGTTGCAACACCTTGAAATTTCCAATGCGATCCTCAAATGTCTCATATTTGAACCGTTGAGTAAGAGCTAATAATATTATTTCCATAACAGTTCATCTAACATCACCCTATCCTTGAGGAATAGTTAATGTCATTCGACAATGGCTCCTACCATTTGGACACTCACTCTTGTTACCTTCATGTCAGTTAGATTATGATTTATGAAAAAAACACCTAGCTGTTGAGCTCTATCCCATTAAATAATGGAAACTCCCTATGACTAGCTTTCGTTTGTGTTTTGTTCTTTGGCTAAAAAGGTCGTGAATTGACCTTCTTTTTCAACGATAAAACTAGGTTGTTTGGTATAACATAGGGAACATAATTACGTTATATGTATGCATTTGTTACTAAGGTTAAAACATCTCATGTAATTCCTAAGAGGGACACCACCTATACATTTATTATGAAAATTTTCCTATAATATTTGATGTCTTGCCCCTAAGTACCTTATACTATGGTGATGTTTCTGCAGAGTTACGTAAGTAGTATAATCGTACTATGATATCAATCGCTAATAATGAAAAAATTCATAAAATTTGGGTGAGAAAAGAGAGAAAGTTGTCACAAAAGAAAATTTTCATAAGATATAAGATATGAAAAGAGAGAATCAACGTAACTAAAAAATATTTGTTGTCTGTTAGCAAATATATGTACATGTTTGTTACTAACAATAATATAAGGAACACAAAAAGTAAAAAGATAGCGGTAACAATTTAACGAATTTGCATAATCATAGTGACAAAAGAGTCAAATTGGACTTCAAGAAAATTTAATTTAGAATTTAACATTTCAACACATACAAAAAAAACTTAACATTTTACAAATGTATAAATAAAACTCCAACTTAACATCTTTATTAACCCTTGGTTTAAAAAAATATAGATGACATCACTTTTTTTTTTTTGAGGATCCTATACTACATATGTATACTATGCGGCCAAGATCCAAAAACAAAAAAAATTAAGGGTTTCATATAATCTGCCCATCTCTCTTTAAGATTTGTTCTGTTTGCATGTAACTTTCTTCCTAACCACTACACCTAAGAGCTTGTATTTGACAATTCATCATGAAAGAAAGAACCACAAAGTGGAGGAAGAAGAAAAGGGGGTTTTTTTTAGAGAAAAGAATATAAAATAATTCCTTTTTTTGTAAAAATCCACACCAATAACAATAGTTAATCTTATTATTGCAATATTATAGATTTAAACAATAATATTTTAAACAATATTTCAAGTCTATAATTATGCCAAGATCATAGATAACACAATCGATTTATCCCAATCAATTATGATTCATAATATAAGAGAGAGAAAGAAATACTTACTTTAGTCCATGTTTAATTTGTGTCTACAATGATAAATCTTTATACCTTTTGGTTGCAAATACCTTCTCTATGCAAAGAGTTTATCCACTCTCTCCTTCTTTGTTCTTCCTTTTTTTTTTCCAATGTTGTAAGAACGTACATGTAATTATTTTTGGTAACTGTCAACTTACAAGAAGGGGGAGGGAAGAGTTCTTATTAATTATAATAAAACCCTAGTGACTCTAACATTCTCTACAAGCCCAATAACCATTATCTTGGGTCCACCTTAATATTATAATCAACACAAGTAATATGAGCTACAATTTTAAGATTATTAAATTAATCTAACAATCTCTCATTTGGCCCATATTACGACTTGATGATTCAACAGTATAAATGTGCAACATATATTGAATTAAGTCATCAAACTTGAATGAATTGAAATGATGGGATCATGACGGTCACAAGTCATCTAACGACTTGATTCCTTCTATGTATCACACAATCAACTCATCTCAAAATAACTGTAATCAAGAACCAACATGATTCTCAACTTTAATGTTTTCTTAAAAAATAATTTGTTATCACAATAAATCAATGTGTGTACTCAATATAATGTGACAACTAATAAATAAGCAAAAACGTAAATTTAATTGAATTCATTAGTGTCAAAACAATAATAATAAATAACTAAACATATGTATATACATAACTTGATCTTATGCTAACAAGGACTTATCTATAATGCCCATCCTTTCAATATGATCAGTAAATGTTTTACGTGGTAATCCTTTAATGAACAGATCCACTACCGTTAAATCAGTTCCAATATTCTCAATTGACATTTTATGTTTTTTCACTTCTTCTATGAATGACAAGTATTTCGAATCCATGTGTTTAACACCCTTAAAATACTTATCATTTTTAAAGAAAATGACACCTACAGAATTATCATAATAAATTGTTAACGATTTAGCTATACTATAGACAATACCTAGTCCGAAGACAAAGTTTCGTAACCATAATTCTTGAATGGTATACTCAAAGCATGCCACAAATTTAGCCTTTATAGTAACAGTAGCAATGGTAAGTTATCCTCCACTCTGCTAAGAAATTCTAGTTGAAATAGATAGCTGAAAGTAGATTTCCTTAAGTCTACACATCCAACATTGTCTGAATACGAATAACCAATCACTTCTAAGTGATCTGATTTCCTATATGTAAGCATATAATCCTTGGTGCCTTGTAAATACCTAAGTAATTTTTTTGCAGCTTTCTAGTGGTCCATTTCGGGATTACTTTGATATCGGCCTAACATTCTAAAAACAAAATTGATCTCTGATCGAGTACAAGTCTAAATATGCATTATACTCCCAAATACAGATACATAAGGAATATATTCCATTTCCTTTCATTCCAAATCATTCTTAGGACATTACATTTCACTAAATTTATCCCCTTTCTTAATTGAAGCTATCCTTGCTGAGCATTTTCTCATCCTCAATCTCTCTAATACTTTACTAATAAATCCTTTCTAAGACAACCCTAACAATCATTGTGCCTTGTCATGGAATATTTCTATTTCAATCATATAGGATGCCTTACCCATATCTTTGATTTCAAAGTTATTAGAGAGAAATTTCTTTACATTATGTAACAAGCCTAAATCGTCAGCAGCTAAAAAAATATCATCAATATACAGTACCAAAATAATGAACTTGCTCCCACTGACCTTCATATAGATACACTTATCAATAATGTTCTCTACAAAACCATACAAGGTAATGACATCATTAAACTTAAGATACCACTATCGGAAAGCTTGTTTCAAACCATATATTAACTTCTTTAATTTACACACCATATTTTCCTTTTCTAAAGTCACAAAACCTTCCAATTAGTCCATATAAACTTCTTTTAAGTCACCATTTAGAAAAATGGTCTTTACATACATTTGGTGAAGCTCTAAATCATAATGAACTACTAATGCTATAACAATTCTTAAAGAGTTGTTCTTTGAAACTGGAGAGAAGGTCTCTTTAAAGTCAATGCCATCCTTTTAAATATAACCTTTGGCTACAAGTTTGCCTTTATACCTTTCAATGTTACCTTTCGGGTCCTTTTTGGTCTTAAAGACCCATTTACAACCTACTTACTTTGATCCTTCAAATAACTCAATTAGTTCCTAGACTTGATTATCATCTATAGATTTTATCTCTTCTTTCATAGCATTGAACCACTTTTCAGAATTGTTACATTTCAGGGCTTCTTTAAATGATACTGAATCCTTATCAATGCTCACATCACACATGTGCCTAAGTGAATACACCACATAATCATCTGATATAACTAGTCTTTTCCCCCTTATAGACTTGTGCAATATTGTTTCTTTTGGTATCACTTGATCGTTTATGACTTGCATATTATTTACTGATTCATTATTGACATTCTCTTCTTGTGGGTTTAGAATGTTAACTTGTTGCTTTGGTATGTTGCGTCGCTGTGATATAACAAGAGGAACAAAAATTTGAAAAGAGACATTGGGTGAAGGATTTTTCACCTGAATCTCTTGGATATGCACCTTTCTTGGTTCCCTACTCCCACTGATTTGTCCATTTTTAATGAACCTAGCATTACCAAACCCAACTGTTCTTGTATCATAGTTAGGACAATAAAATATGTACCTTTTGGACTTTTATGGATAACCGATGAAGTAACCACTAATGATTTTTGCATCAAATTTCCTCTTATGAGAATTATAAAATCCTTATTTCTACTGGACAATCCCAAACATACTGGTGCCTCAAGCTAGGTTTGTTACTTGTCCACAATTCATAAGGTGTCACAAGAACTATTTTACTAGGAACCCTATTAAGTAGCTATGCAACTTTCTTTAATGTATACATCCATAAAGATCAAGGTACATTAGTGTAACTTAACATAATTCTAACTATATCCAGAAGAGTACTTGTTGGGACCCGATCTCGAAACCGGACCCCAACCGAAAAACGAGAACGGAAACGAAACAAAACCGAACGAACGGAACGGAAATCATAAAGCGGAAGCAAAATCATAAGCGAAAGCGAAGAATGGTATTTACA
>JAOSBK010000006.1:7379299-7401277 GCA_027568895.1 Erythroxylum shatona
GGACGTAGGTCTTAGCACCGAACCTCTATAAAAACAGTGTTTGCCTTTCTTCCCTACTCTTTGCATTTAAATTTGTTTAAATTGTTTTGTGTGTATTAACTTCTAATGTTTTGTAGAACTTCACGAAAAAGGTTCAAAGATCTATTCAACCCCCCTTTTTGATCGTTTACAAAACCCACCTTATATTAAAACTAAGTAATATGGGCCACACCTTTATAATTATTAAATTAATCTAACAAATATTAGGTAGAAAGAATCACGAGGAGACCAGAGATTTCCTAACAAATGCTTGTGTCTGGAAGCCCATGTACGGTTGAGTGAAGAAGGAAATATAATTTGTTGGCAGCCTCTTGCTTTCCTCCATATGAGGGTAATCAATAGTATAGTGAGGCCCCCGGCTTTCATGTCCAGCAAGGGCACTGCTCACTACCAATTTTGTACAGCAAGAGGTTTCTCATTTCATAAAGCAAGTCCCACCATTGTCTACCTGTCCCACTCGGTCTCCAACTTACGATCATTTCGTCCGTAGTTTGTAGCCATACTATCGACCGAACAATGCTCACATATCTCCACATTATCAATTGCAGTTCCTTACTCTCTTTCTTTGGTGTCTTCAAAATGTCATCCATCGGTTGACTCTCAAGTGCATTTGGTGAAATTGGCTGGGGCCAACAATTTGAAGCACTGTGATCAAGTTTGGAGCTTTTCATGTGATGAATTGACGGTGTCACTGCGCAAGTCTAGTAGCTCCACTAAAGCCAGTGCATGCAACTTCACTTGCCACATAAGGCCTAGGACATTCATACCAACAAGTACTCCACCGCACATGTAATGAGCAGCAGGAACTTCTGGAATCGGATGCTGGGTAATATCCAAGTCACACTTAAGGCACTCAACAACTATATTGGGAAAGTGAGAATTTTTTCTCTATATCAATTAGCACATAATCTTCATTACGCTTCTTCGGTTGGTCATCTATGCCTCTTGCCACCGCATCTCCTGGAGCTAGCTTAGCATTAAAAGATAAGCAAGAAGTAGCAGCTACTTAGCACCTATAATTTCTGTTCAAAAGATCCCAGTATGTCTGCAAAATTGTTACTAGTAAATCTTACTGACAGTCTCCTCATCACATAGATATGCGCCACCAACAATTGTCATGCGTGTGACTCTTTCAGAGTTTGAAGGGCACAGCACAGCACTAACACCTCCTTGGATATGGTATGTATTGCTCTCATGTGGCTCAGCCGGACTGATCACTGCAACAGTTCCATGTTTTGCAACGAGGGTTATCTCTCTTTCCTCTAATGCTCATTTCTGTAAATCTTTGACCAGTCTATTATGTTCACAGGCAGTGAACCACATGTCATAATATACGGGACTTGTAAAATTTTTTATTTTTGATTCTTTGCCATATACACGTAATAAGAGATTCATATAAAATTAATAAACAATATTATTTATATCTTTTAATAGAAAGTTAATGAAGATATATTTGTGATTTTTTTAAATGCATTAAAATGTTAAAATCTAAATTAAAATTTGATTAAAATTTTAAAGTCTAATTTAACCCTTCTACTTGATCATAATATATGCCACATCGTTTTGAAATATAGGGCATACTATATTCAACTTACAAATCCTTCTACATAAAGATCAAAATTTTGACATTAGCTAGGTACGAGAGGAAGAGAACGGGACCTTGTGTTCACACTTCATGTTTTTCAGTTTCTATACAGCTTGAAGTATAAAACAAGGCATACTATATTCAACTTACAAATCCTTCTACAATTGCAAACAGATGCTACAAATTAAGTAGGAAAGAAATGAAAATTTGCTCATAAAGGCTTCCTTTATACACCAAGAACTATGACAAAGCTAACAATGTCATCCATCTGCCAGTCTTTGTAATAAATTCAAGCAAAAAAATCAGATAATTAGTACTTTGCCACCACAAGCCATATAACATTCGCATTCAGATCCTACTTTCCTAGTTTCTTTCGAGATTGAAATTCTAGTTATTCTTGACACATACAATCTGGGGCAGGGTATGTGTATATTGATTGTGTCTCCTTTCTCAACCTGATCTGCCCTTGTCGGTTTTTATGGCCTTTGAGAACTGCAAGCTGGAAACTTGACCAATCTATGCTTTTATTCAGGAAAAGTGATCCCAATAACACCATGTTTGGTTTTATGGTCTTCAAGTTCAGGTAAGCTCTATGTCCAAGCTGAAAATTATATGACCTCAGAGTTTTTAAAGGGATGTGAAGAACATCAAAATGATACAGTACAAACTGAAAATGCAATCACGCGTCATGGTCAAGGGCTGTATGGGGCTCTTACACCAGGAATATTATATATTCAATCCTAGCCGTCATAACATTTAGCCATGTACTTTATAATTCAAGTTTCCTATTAAAGCAATAAATGCATTGTTAGACCCCCAATTAAGATTACCTATACGAGACTGTTTTTTGAGACTCTGATTACGGGTCCTATCATGCATCCAATTTCTTGATGAAATGCGGACGTCATTGTTTATCCTAAAATGAAATTTCAGACCTCAAATAAACAAAGTAGAAGATATTTACCAAAGCATTGTGCATGTTTCCTGGAGAGGCAGAGATAAATATGTCACTCTGCAAGCTAACATAATAATCAACCGCAGCCAACAAAGATGCCTTTCCTTCAACCTTACTAAGTTCCTCTGCAGAGGCAAGGCTCTTCTTATCTTCCATAAAAGGGAACAGTCTCTTCAAACTGGATATTCTCGCTTCTCCACCATAGACCTGAATAACATTCTTTCTGGGGTTAAAATCTTGTGGAAAAGATCAATTTCAACAAAATAAAGTGAAATATCATGTCAGCTGCTACAGAGAGTCTCATAATATCAATGACTTGTCTTTCTGATGTGAAGGTACACATCACCTTGTGTGAAGCCAGATAGAGACGGGTAGTATTGCTGAAGCCCAATGCTGCTAGCAAAAGCCCAATCTCTTCAGGAGTCAAAGGGCAACGGCCTTGATTTCTCAACTCAACATTGCTGAACTGAGAATTCATAACCCTTCCTTGCCAAAGCACTTGACGATATTTTGCAAGAGCGAGTTTTTCTGCTTTACCCCCACCAAAATCACACGATGAATGGGCAGCCATATCCTAAACAGGGTTAAGTTAGCATCACTAGGACAGGAAATTGTTCATGCTAAAATTAAACTATACGATTAACACTTCCGTATAGTTAGGAAGCAAGCTCTCATCATAATCAATGATATAAACCAAATCTGAACCCTTCAAGTACAACCCAAATATTACAATTTTACAGTAGTTAGTTTTTATCTATTAGTATGTGTATCCACAAACAGAACCTTTAGAGTGCTTTTCCTTAAAAAGAGAAAGAAAAGAAGCATCCTGGTTGAGTGTTTCATATATTGAAGCAAACAGTACTGCCTGTTAATTGAAAATGGATCATACTTTGTCAAAGCGAAGATGCAAAACAACAAACTTTCCCGATCCATTTTCTTCAGAAATATCTCTCTTCTCAATATCACCAGAAGGATAGCGGAGACGAGTAACAAGCATCTCTGATAAAGTTAAAATATGAGGAACAAAGATTAATGCTTCAAAGTTGACTTTGCAACGCAGGCGCTGAATGCTTGCTGGCAAATTGTCAAATGCCAAGCGATGAGAAAATGGGGCAATGGCAGCGATTCCGTAACTGCAACATCAATTAGAATTTCGTAACAGGTAGTGCAATGTGAATAAAATATATATATGAGGTTATGTTATGACATAATTGAACAAAGAGCAAATCAAATATAATTGAATGCAAAATGAGTCCCAGAGAGACATGTTCTAGGAGCATGAAGTGTACAGCTCCAGCGCTTTTCTGTTTCCCACTTGAGATGAATAATAAATTTATATATAATTCAGATGAATAATAAATTTATATATAAATCACAAATGTGGAGATCATATATGGGACACAGCACCTAACTGAAATGATCGCCAGTCCTTATAGACTGGATTCAAGCAACTATCTTCACTTTATCTACAATGACAGACCAGGAAATTCAACAAGTTTAGAATAGTCATGAATGAGGCAGAAATAGCAAGAATTGCCAACCTTTGAAACACAGGCAAGACATTGTCCAGGTACCATTCAATTGAAGCATGAAGAGGCGCAGTTTTTATTCTAGTAGCTCTTATGCCTGTAGAATAATACTCCCTCGTGCTCCAGGAGTACTGACTGGGTAACTCTTTGACTATATGAATCTCATGTCGCACAACATTAATAAAGTGATCCACATCAAATATCTCTGCAAATGAGCTGTGAAGAATGTTACTTTCACGTTTTTCTTTTTAAGAGAAATCACCAGGATTTTGAATATCATAATTCCAGATGGTAGCTAATGCCCAAGATACCTCGAGTCTTGCCAAACAGGATTTAGTTCGAGCTGTGGGATAACAAGTGTTGCATTTAGTATTTTGGCAACAGCAACCGCATCACATATCTTGAAAAACAAGAGCAAAAAAGAAGAGGTTTAGAAAAAGAAATGAATAAAATCCTAATCAAGCACGCATTCATATGAAAGTCAGTGGATTGAAAACCATCCACTGAAAGCTCCGGCACATGCTACAGTAAATAACATTCGCTTTGCCACAGCCTTAGCTCAAGTGGCAAGTAATAATATCGGACCTCCAAGTGACCAAATATACTGTCCTGCTTAACTACAGATCTGGTTTTAAGGCAATTGGGATGCTTACTCCCATTCTCTGCTGGTTTAATCCACCGTCAAGGAACACTTGGATGTACCCTTGAGACTTCTCGGGCAATGCTTGAAAAAAGTAACAGCAACTATTTCAGCAAATAATATATCCTCGCACTCGCTCATTTCCAAATGAAAAAAAACTTAAAAAAAACATATCTTGATAGAAAACTACTCTTATGGCATCACTTAGGTACACATTAAACAACTTACATGGAGTAGTTCTGGACTGAATACAAGGTTTCCATCCTTGGTAGGGCAGGGGAGACCACAGCTCTTTCTGATCTCTGATGGGCTAAAATGAAAGAAATTCAACTTTAGACAATGTCAAATAGTAAATTCTAAACATTGGCATCTCTTTGCAAAGAAAAATAAAGGAAGAAAAACAAAATCACCTACTTACAATACGGCGATCCAAAGCAGCGTTGAGAAGTGGTAAATGCCTGGGTTTTGGAGCATTCCACTCCTGCATCGTAGCACCCATCAGAGGAAAAGTAAATCCCAGAGCCAAAACAAGGAGAAAAAAAAGGAGAGAAAATGGAATGAAAAATGAAAACGAGATGGATTAGAGCAAAGATTCGTACGGAGAAGAGAGAAGGATAGGCTCTGCCCAATGGTTGAAACAGATTTGGGAAGAAAAGTGGTAGAATTAGGAGGAAAGTGCCCGCCAGTCCAATTCTTTGGGATTGAGTCAGGTGGTGACTCCTCCGCAGCAACTGATTCATTCTTACAATCTTCTCGACTGCCTCTCGAATCTCTATCTAACCACAAAAAGGAAAAACAAAATCCAATTGTCTAAATGTGAGAAGTGTCAGGATCTCTGCTTGTTTATGACAAGGTTGTTTTCTCATCGAGTTCTTGAAGGGAAACGCTAGTTTGGGAGACAGTTATGGCTTGGTAATCCACTCGAGCTTGGGCCTTTGGGTGCTCCTGTGCAATTTTTGTTTTATTAATTCTCTGTACCTCTTGTCCATGACTTAGACAAGAAATAATACATATTTTTTTGCAGTACAAGACATTTTAACAAAATTTTAAAAACCCGACCGGTTAAACCAAAAATTATTACTAATTATAAAATTAGATTAAGTTAAAATTTTAAAATATGATTAAATTTACTTTAAAATTTTTAAATACAAAATATTAAATAAAAACTTGTTTATTTATTTTAATTTATAAAAATTTATTAATTAAAAATTACCAAATCGATTTTTATCAACAAACTATTAAAATAAATAAAAATAAATATTAAATAAAAATAAATAATTTAAAAATTTTACAATTAAACTAATCATTACGTTTTAATAATAATATCAAATAGTTGCCATATAATCTAAGAACAAACTGCAAATATTATTTAGTATCATAGATTGCACTCTCACTTGTGTTAAGCTTATTTATTAGGATTTTTTTTTTTAGTAAACGTGTCACAGTTAGACCTCGACAATTAACCATAACAAAAGGCTGGAATGGTTTTGTCAATATTAATTTGAATCCTTAAGACAATTTAATGGACTAGTTTCCGTAAGGAGACTAGAGACCATCCATACACCAATTGTTCTACGTTAATGTTAGAACCAACCCTGGCACTATTCACACTATGGCATAGATTCACAAATATGCTCTACCCAGAAGAATTACAAAATAAAGAAAGCTCCATCTTTCTTTAGCCTTAAATTACAAATGGAGATCCTCCGATAAGCTCCCAGTCAAATCTCCCTTCTCTACAAAAGAAGGCATAAGCCGACGACGTTTTGCAGCTTGTTCTTCTTCTGACCCGGTCGTAAAGTCGTTTCCATTTGTTTGTAACTCCTGCTTTTCTTCTGACCCTGCCATAGCCTCTTTCCCAATTGTTTGTAAATCTTGCTTTTCTTCCGACTCTGCCATAATCTCATTCCCAGTTTTTTTTAAATCTTGCTTTTCTTTTGACTCTAATTGGACCTCATTGTCAATTGTTTTTACATCGTCTGCAGCGACCTCTCTACTCTCCGGTTCAATTTTTCCATCCCCTTCCAACTTGGGGCTTTCATTCTGGGGTACTGATACAGTCGTATCAGCTGGACAAGAAGCAAGGCTGTGGTTCTCACAGTCACAGCTACCTGTAAATTTATTGCCATCTTCAGCCATCCCAGCTGTTGAAGTACCCAGAAATTCATTAGATGTAGAAACGCGGCTATTAGTTAAACAATCCATGTTGTCCATAGATGCATATCTTTGTTCATCAATGTTGTTTTGAGAAGACCCAACATTTTCCTCCATATGATCATTCTCAATGATGCCTATTTCTGAATCGTCTGAATTGGAGATAGATGTTTCTGAAGGAGAAACATCCTTCTCTCTTTGCATAGAAATCTCTGGATTCCAAGATGGATCAACCCCGAAACCTTGATATGAGAATGGGATAGAACCAGATGGAGGCGTCATCCCTGCAATTTGGTGGAAGACGGGTTCTCCAGAAGAGTAATAAAGAAGCTGCTCTGCAGTTTCTGCTCCATCCTGCCATAAAATGAGACGCGTCAATGGCATAAAAGGAGAGCACGAATTACAGACTAGAAAGGTCTTGTCAAAATTTCAACATAGAAAAGGTGGAATGAAAGAACAGAATAAATAAGTTAATAAAATAGGGAGGGAACTTTGTTTCCGGGAAAAAAAAAAGGGGGGGGAGGGAACCTTTTAGCAAAGAACAAAAGAATTATGCATAAAATTATTCAGAAATGTGACGTGAATACCTCTATCTGTGCAACGGCAGAGTTACGGTAATATGAAGATGGCTGATCAAAGGATGAACACTGTGCAAGTAATGATCCAGCTGTAACTCCTGGCTCGAAAAATTCTCTCACAACCAAACCTGAATCATTAACACATTCAGCGTTCCTTACTGAACATGTATCCAATAGAGTGATTTCAATCCCATGGTCTGCTTCAGAATTAGCTATTTGGCAAGATACAGTAGGAGTGCATCCCTCAGAAACAAACTCCCTTCCAGTATCTTTGTGATCATTTTTTGAAAGATCACAGTGCAGTTCATCCCCACATTCACCTTGTTGAAACTGATCTTGCAGGATCTCAGAAATCAGCCTCTGAATAAGAGTGCGTTTGAGAGAAGCCTCAGATGGGGTGAACCAATCAACATTAAGCTGGTTACGGAAAAAACAAAGAGAGAATGATGAGAAATGTAGCAACACATATTAAACGTCAATAGACTCGATAAGCTCTTATGAACAATCATTGGTCATTACGCTAAGTTAGCACAACACAGACAACTTTCAACTGAAAATTATATTAAGAGGTTCTGTGACTTTGTTGCTGAAAACAAAATTTTGATTAGAAACCAATATAGTCTAAGGATTCAGCTCCAACCATAAGTGGTATGTTGTCAGGACTGCTCTTGATCATCCTGGAAAAAGCATACTTCAGAACTAGTTTCAACATAGATATAGCCCAAACTAAGAATGCAAAATAGAAGCCTTTTGATCTTTAGTTTCCATATCCACGCAAATACAAGGTTTAGATTATTAGATGTTATTGTCAATCCATCTGGTCCATTTACGAAACAGGCTCTATAAAGTTGAGAAATTAAAAGAGGATACATCATTTATAAAAACCTTGAAAATGGATAAGCAAAACATATGAAGAGAAACAAAATTCATCACCAAGAAAACCCTTAGGCTTGCTATCCAGGGACTTGTTCAGAAATACTCTAATGTAAGGAATATAGGAGTTTCTTGCTAGGCATTTGACCATTAGGATCTTCTCATTCCTATAGAACCTATCACTAAAATACTTGTAGAGAAGCTTATGGTTGAGCGAATCCACTTACAAATTTAGAGAATTTGTCAATTTTGAATGGGTTGAAATTCAAAGGGGCGTCAAGTAAAAATAGCTCTAAATAGTGGAGCAGGAACAGGCCACAGTCAAACATATTCTCCTGCTGTGGCAGCTGCATAAACATTAACTAAATGTGAGACGCAAAAATTAGAACTTCAATAAAGTATGTGTCTGTATGCTTGTACAATCACGATGGAGGCTTGTTTGTACATGAGAAAAAGAGATGCCTTTTAGATGCAGGATTTTTATTAGAGTGTGTGGTGGCTAGACAATTCAAGGCATTGCAAAAGTATCGATAGCCAGTATGTAATATCACATGGAAATCCCTCCACTGCTACAAACTGTAAACTCAAGAACTTTGAAGGCAAATACCTCTAGTGGTACAAACCGTAAATTCAAGAATTTTGAAGAAAAATCTTCCAATGTTTCCTTGTGCCTCTCCTTCCACTCCTCCCAAAAGTAACTGCCATGTCAAGTCCAACAGTGACACAATATATATATATATCTATATCTATATACATATATATAGATTATACACACATGCATGCATATATACATATGTGACTCCAGGAAAGCACGAAAGATGTTAAAAAAAAAAGCAATCAGTGAAAAAGAGAATGAAAGGACAAAACAAGGACAGTTTATGTCTGTTTATGTCCAAAAACTGCATTGGCGAACAATGGATAAAACAAGATACATTAGACTGTGCTTTGTGTACCAATTATATGATTGCAAAAACTTAGTACCCATTTTCAACAGTGTGATTCACTGATTTGTCAAAAATAGGAATAGGCATGGTAACTAAGCAAGATACATTAGATTGTGCTTTGTGTACCAATTATATGATTGCAAAAACTTAGTACCCATTTTCAACAGTGTTATTCACTGATTCGTCAAAAATACGGATAAGCATGGTAACTAAGTGAAGGCAAATTATTTAATTTGGATAATACCTCACTGCTTGCACATTTTTGAAAGAAATGTCATGTATGATCTTAAACATTTTCATTCTTCACTGTGATAATATGCACAAAGCAGACAACATCGTTTATGAATTTAAAAAACTTTGTGATACCTTTGAACAAGATTTTTTAGACCAGCATGAGTTCCTTTGATGGAATCCATATGCAATATGCATGGTACTCTCAGAGACTTCCCTGATTCTTTATCTGATAAATATAAGAAGAAATCAATAAAATACTAAAAATACAGACAGGTACCACAAATAACTATAAACTCACCTTTAAAATCAGCCACCTCACCAGGATGACATACTACCAGTAAACTCCAATGAAGACTGTCACCAAATAACATCACAAATCACATGAACAAAGAACTCAAAGCAACACATATAATACAAAATAACCTACTCTTCTAATCATTCTCTTACTTGAAATTTACTGGAATGAAAACATAATCCTTCCCAAATAAATCCACTTTCCTTGTCCATTTACGAACACGTAAGAAAGCAGCTCTCCCATCAGAAGCACTAGATGGATCTTTGTCTAGATCCGCAAGCTTCCGAAAGAAAAAGCTATTGAAAAAGTGAAATCTATGTTTTTCCTCCGCTGGAATTTGATTCTTCAGATACCTGCCAAACAATTGTGTTCCTCAATTAGCAAGCTCTTAACAATAAAAACAAATTGAAACTTATAAAGACGGGTCATTTTGGCACCATTTAGATTAAAATAACATGAATTGCTTCAAATAAGTTTAGCATAATAGTAAAAACATTTAAGCAACTAGAAGAAAAATGAAAAAAGTAAAATCAAGTTAAGATGCATGAATGTTCAAGAACACGTTCATATACAAAGCAACAGAAAACAAGATGCGGGCCCTAACAGCATAAAAAATATGTAGTTACCATAGTACGTATCGTTATATATTATAAAACTAACAAGAATAGGCAACCTAAGTATACCATCTTCATCCTCAATAAGTAGAAGTGGACAAGTTATAATGCATAAGCAACATGATGCATATAAACTTACTTGATGTAGAAGTCAATAATTGTATCATTAATGAATGTCTCGGGCTGTAATAGATCTACATCTCTCTTGCTGATTGAAACAGCATCTGAATCCCCTTGTGGATAGACCATATCTTCAAAGGCCTCATCAAAACTGTAAGGTCCCCATAGATTATTCAGTTCTCATACAAGGGTTAAGAGATGCAGAGTTGTTCCATCTACAACCTTTTTAAACAACTAGGAGACCCTCACCTAGGCAACTCCAGAAAGCAAAGTTTGTTCTACAGGTCGTATAGGCAAAAATTTAATATTTACATACAACTGCACACACTACATAAGCATGTATGTATACATGTCATGCCAGTGGAATACCCCATGCTAAAGAAATACATATTTGATATGTTTTCTTGGAGGGCACAAGGAATCTTCATCTAACGAGAGATTAATGTAAAGTGAAAACACTCCACAGAACTTAAAAGTCTCATCAGACAGTTTAAGGATTACATATGCATATAATCATTTCAGGAAGTTATAAATTGATCCCAAGTTCTCTCTTAAAACAAAAAAAGTCCACATGAGGGACCCCATCATCACCCAAAATAGTTTTCAGTTTTCATTAGTAAGACCTGAGACAATCACAACATTGTAACTTCTTAATCGGCATGTTAAAAACACCAGATACACATAGCAGCATGAGGAGTGGAAATCAGAAAAGGAAACATTACAAGTGACAAAAGAAGCATTAAGTCAAAGCTATATAACATCATGCATTAAAAATGAGGATAAGACTTATTACTCACTTTGGAAAATAAGGCCTTTGTTGAAATAAGTCTACTCTTCCATCACTTGCAACATCCATACTATGATATAACATAAAAAGGGCAAGAAAATTTAGACAGGAAACAAAAGCATTCACAAAAATACGATTTTAACCAAACCACCAAATCATTAAAAAATTTCCCACATTTGAAAGCCATTGAAAGAGAAACTATAATATGTAGGACAACGCAAAGGAGTGCTCGCTATAATGTGCATTGGATTTTTTGTGGATAGTCAACACAGTTGCCTTTATCTGAAAGCAAAGAACATGCATCTACATTTCCTCTAGTTGTTAATTGATCCTGATTTATACCTGAAGAAAAAGATGGTACACAGATTTTATTCCAGGTAACTTCAGCCTAAATGTACCATGTCTGTTTCCAAGCATTTAACGCTATCACTAAATTCTCCAAACCCAATCCATATAAATAGACACATAGATTAAGCACCTAGAACTCTCACCTACTTACAGAAAACCAAGATTACAGCAGGAGATAAATTCACAGCAAGGTAATAAATTCTTAAAACTTACAGACACATTGAACGGAAGTTATATGCTACAACTACATGGAGGGAAGAGGGCTTATATAGCATTTTCTCAAACCTAATGCAGATATCAGCATGACTCTACACAAAAATTTAAGAATAAAAATGACAATATCATTCTACTATCAAGTATGATCATCAACAGGGGGAAATGTAAAATCATAAACCATTTCTTCGATACAAATTTATTCATAGTTGACAAATATTCAGAGAATAATGATTATGCAGAAAATTCTTAGTAAGAACAATGTTTTTATCTGCTTACTCATGCACAGTCCTCCATACTGCAAAGTATTTTGTATTCAAAGATGTAATATGTTCCCAAATTTCAATCCAGTTGGGCTCAAATGCCGCAAACTCCAGCTCCTCCACAACTATGCACATAATTGGCATATAAAACCAGTTAAACAAGCACTGCAGAAATGTATTATGAAAAATTACAAAAGCCTTTAGAAACATAATAAAATACCTTAGCAATCAACTAGTTGCCTTAAAACCTAAGTGTTAAAGATCCTATGTTATATACAATGAAAGCAACTCACAAATATTCAGCACAATCACTACAGCTGATATTTTACCACAGTGGATGAAACACAATTCCATAGCGATGCATTACATAACTGCAGCACTATGGGGTCAACATGACATCTCTATTTTTAGAAACTTCTTAATGAAAGGGTTATTTTCCACAAATGTCATGAAAGTTGAAAGACTGGGAGATCAAAGTTGCACAGACCAGTGGGGCTTACTCAATTAGGAGGTGAACCATTTAGAACAAACTGGGAGAAATCTAAGCTATAGAAGAACATAGACCTCGAAGCTACATGACAGCTAAATGCATGAAACAAGAACACCAAGTTATCAAAAGGTAGTACAGCATATGAAGAAGACCACTGACCTGATGCACCATGAGCATTGTCAACTTGCACTGCATCCTTTGATAGTATGTGAATCTTAATTGTGACAGTTGCAAACTTTACACATATAGATAAGAATTTGTTAGTTGATTAGCAATATCTTAGCACCACAATATATGCTGCCACAGTTAACTGTAACTCACCTTTTCAAGGTTATAGGATTCTACATGAATCATATCATCAATTCCCAATTCAATGCTAAAGGACTCTTGATCAGGGTGTGAAGTCAAACCGTCAATTTTAATGCCACATGAAGAAAAACTTACAAGGCACCCAGAATAAAACTTTTGCCGGTATAAAAAATAATCAACAGCAATATCAATATCATCCTGCAAATTTCAAATGATACATACAATCAGCAAAACCAAAGCTTTCTGGTCATCACAATTATCAGAACAGCAGTCAGCATCTTTCATTATCAAAATATATTATACATCACACAAATGTAAGGCCTTAATCTGTCCTCGAGCAAATAACAAGTTGGTGAATGACTTGAGTATCACAATGTACCGTTTCTGAGCCACTGGAACAATGACTTCTTCGACCATTATTCACATCAACTGACATCAAGTATAAGACTGTTATAAGATATCAATGTAGTCCATCCATACGCCCAAGGGAAATGGATTATGAAATGAATGAATATTATAAGGAAATACCGCCATCCTCTAAAACATCAGATGCTGGACTTGATGGAGAACTCTCATCCATGCTTCCATCAGCATCTGGTTGCACATCAACTGGCTCACTCTAAATATTTGGAAGAGGTAGCATAGAAATTAATCATCCAACAGAGTATAGAAAAACTGTTAGATTCAAATTAACTTGAGATATGAAAAATGAATGTACACTCGATGGAGAATCTGAGAGTGCACTAGTTACCTGGCATTTCTCTGGTGAACTTTTGGGCTCAGAATCATCCACATGGGAATTAAAATCTCTACCAAGAATTAAGCAATTTGATTGAGAAATTGCAAACAAGCCAGAATTTCCTTCTTTTTTGAAGAAGTCCTCCCTCATCATTACTGCATGAGTATCTGCACTAGCTTTGTCACAACTACGATCACAGTCAATAACATCAACATCCACACAAAGTAAACTGTCAGTATCCTGCTTCAGGGAATCAGGTCCTTGATCAACTGCAAACACGAACCAAAAATTTATAAGCAAAGAAAAATCGATCATATTATAGAAATGCCAAATTTGTGCTTAAACATATTTAAATTTTCTAGATCAGTAGCTTCAGTGTAACTGGTTATGTTCAAGAGTTAAAACCAATTATCAACATTCACAATATAACCCAAAAAATTGCCGATATGCAATGAACTCAAAATTTCAAAAACACCAGAAGCGCGCCATATTTCTCATTTATTAGATTATTTTTAGTTATTAGATTTCTTGTTGACTAGGTATTACCAATCCTAGTTGATTGTGAACTCTATAAATAAGTAATGCCTTTGGCATGCAAATCGAATGCCAAATTTCTGATTACTTAGAGAGCATTTAGTTTACAATCACAGGTAAACGTGTATTGAATCGGGATCATCAAAGCAGAGAAACCTCAGCAATCAAAGTAGAGATTCTGGAGAAGATTCGGGAAGCTTACCGTGTTCGAGAAAGTCGTACTTCAAAATGGCGGGACTGACGAGGTTAGGGTTTTTCAATTTGTTGGAGAATTTACCGGCGGTGATCTCCGATAAATCGTCTTCCTCCTTGAAATCAAAGATTTCGAGATTGTTCTTCATCGGAAGATGGTGCCGGCAATCGAATTCTAAGCAACAAGGCAAATTCAAAACTATTCGGCGAACAGAAATTGATTTCAGAAATTGGGAACTGAGAGCTGACCCTGGCAGACGGACTTAGAGAAAAGGGGTGAAGTAATATAATCGAAATCATTAAATATTACTGGGACCTTGATCTTACGCGCTTCATTGGAGCGTGGAAACAAGTTCTCATCGTATTATTAGTAATTAACTGTAGGGTGAGAAAGTTTACTTCACGCTCGATTTCAGTACTTGATGATTGAGTTCCGTAACGGTGAAGTAATTTAGGACTCTTTTAAGACATGAAAAGCGATCAAGACATAATAATGCACAGTATTAGTAACTACAAACTAAACCCCCAAAGTTTATGTCCTTTTTCTTGCTGCCCCGCTTCGTAACTTTTTTACCTGAATTAATTATTTTAATATAAATAGTATGTTTTCAGTCACGCGTTACCATAGGTCAACTTCTGTAGCTTAAATTTATCCTCATATGTATTTTAAAATTTTATATTATATTTTGAAATATTTTTAAGTCAGAAAATATAAAAATCTGGACTGAAAACAAATGTATTCAATATCATCAAATTAATTGAATTAGATAATGAAAAATGATAATGTTAATAAAATATACATAAATGAAATTATAACCAGCGACTCGTAAACTATAAGTTTATAAAAGCTTATGGGTTATATTGAGTTTAATTACAAAATTTCTTCAATTTTTCTTAATAAGGTAAACATGTATTAATTTTTTATTCTAATTAAAAAAAACGTCTCTACTAATTAATAGTAAGACTATATATTACTAGCTTACTCAAATCCCGAGTATCAATGAAATGTTTGTTGTTAGTAGGTCTTTTTTATTTAAATGGATATTTTATTAATGTTGAAAATCAAAATTTTGATTTATTATTCAAAAATATGGTTATTTAAATATATACTAAGTATAAACTAATGATCTGGTGATATATTTTAATTAAATTAAAAGTAACAATTTTACGTTAACATATTTCACAACTTAATAATATTTTAAATAAATCAATTACAATAATATGTATTTTTAACTAAAATTATATTATTATTAAGTCATGAAAATTTCAATATATAAAACTAAGTTACTATATTTTATTATACATATTAATTACATATTTAAATAAAGATAGAATTATCTAATATTATTACATATTTGACTTTTGAGAAAGATAATCAAAGAAGTTAATAATTTTATAAAGTGAATCATATAATTTCTTTGAATTTTTATACACACTTCATTAATTATATCTTCCAACATTTTTCTTCAACCACAAAGGATTTTAATATCAAACGGCAATTGATAGCGGAAAAGATAAGAGTATTAAAAACCTCTTTTTCTACTAGTGTTAATTTATCAGATTAGTGTCAGAATTTTTTGATGTAAGTTATAATTAATTACTTTTTTACGTTAAATAAAGACATTTGGGTCCATAATTATATTTCTGATCCTATTTTAAACTTAGTTTTCTTAGTATATCTATTTTAAAATTATTCAAAACCAACTCCCAATTAATGAAACTTTAATATCAAGATTTTTTCAATTATCCAATAATCTATCTTTTACTTTAAAAATTTGTCTTTAGTGGGCCTCTTTAGTGTCAATGTGGATCTTAATTAACATTAGTGGATCTTATTGATCCTAATGACACCAAAAAGAGGGTCAATTAACTGTCATTAAATTTTTAAAAATTACAACATAATAAAGACTCTAGATTGATTAACAAAAGAAATATAATGACAATTTAATTAAAATTAATCAGTCAGCTAAGAATAAAGAACAAATGGAAGAGAAGTTACAAATTGATTTTGCAGTGGTTTAGCAAATAAACCTCACTTACGTCCACTCTCCAAGTTAATCTTACCCTCTTCTTTTAACTAAATAAAGAAGAACCTTCTTATAATAATCTTTTATCAGTAAAGGGAAACCTTGTATGCGACAAATAGAAAATAGTGAGTAGATATTCAACAAACTAAGATAGTTTTGGTGTGTAAGGAGAAACCGGATGATAAGGACAATCTAAATGAAGCATAAGGGAAAGGGGAGATGGCAAACTAAGAGCAAGAAAAGGGAGAAGAGGAAGAAGCAGGCAGGATACTGGATGACACGGAAAATGAGGAAATCACAAAGCAATGAAGTGAAACAAAACACAACAAAAAGGAGACGCAACTATCTAGAAAGGAGGTGTTGAAAGCTATTTAAGACGAAGGGGGAGGTAAAGACTAGGTGAAAGAACAAGGCATCAGAACACTTATGTGGGAGAGAGGGGAAACTTCAGGAGTTAAGTTAAAGACAATAGAAACCCCGCTTGGAGAAGGTAGGAAAACAAGGAAAAACATATTGAGGAAAAAGAAGAAATGATGAAGGGAATTATATGAAATATAAGGGGTTTAAACAACTTGCTATAATGGATTATATGAGGAATAGCAGTTAGAGACCAAAATAAAGGAAGAGAACTTGGGAAAGTGTTTGTGGTTTTTGGTAAAGAATGGAAAACAATAACAAATCATTCTAGTCACCTAAATGGGAGAGTGGTATTTTGCTATAATTCATCTAAGGTTGAAGCGATCAACTAGAAATGTAGTGATTAGATGATTCATGAAGAGATTAGCATAAAGAAGGACAACATATGATTAAACATCTTAGTAATATAAGCTTCCAATTGCAGATTCCAAAGAACACTCTTTATGGGATGAAATTATCAAAATCAACAAAAATATGATGGCACATTGGGCAGTGGTGGGTGATTTCAACTGTACTCTTTATTCAAATGAAGTTAGGGGTGGTAAGAAGTGGTCTTACCAGAAAGGAATCGAACTGTAGAGATTGGTTGGTGTAACTAGGTTGACAAATCTAATGGGAACATGGCATTTGCACACACAGAGCAATAAAACAACATGGGGAATGGTTTCTTATGAAAAACCTTGATCATTGTATGGTGAATGATAAGTGGTTGCAGCAATTCCCACTGAATATGGTCAATCATGATGATCCAACTGTGTCAAATCACTACCTTATACTGGTTCAGATGGTAGACCAGGATGTAACTAGAAGAAGCCTTTTCAAAGTGTTTAATCTTTTGATGAGGCTACCAGAATTAAAAACAATTGTGAGTGAGGGACTGAAAATAAGGGTGAATAGTACTAAGGCTTACCAATTAACAATTAAGCTAGAGGAAGTCAATGAAAGGCTAAAAGATCTAAGTAAATAATACCTAATCACAAATCAAAAGGAGAAGCAAGATGCCTTGAAGATGCTCTAGAAATGCCAAAGATGAATAATGCTAAAACCTGAAGATTTGGGACTAAACAGGAGAAAGTAAAACTGATAAGAAAGTATAATGATGCATTATCAAATTATGAAGAGTTAGCAAGACAAAAGTCTAGGATGTTCTGGTTAAAAGATGGGAAGAGATGTACCAAATACTACATAAGATAATGCTAATTTAAATATAGCATCAAGGGCAACTGAAATGGGAGTGAAGAAAGGTATCGTGCCATTTAGGTACTTGGGAGTCCCAATTTCACAGAGAAAGTTGTCAGAAGATCATTGAAAGCCACTAATGGAGAGGTTCCATAAAAAAAGTTAGTCACTGGTGCAATAGTTTCCTCACCTATAAAGGGAGCCTACAGATTATCTATTAACTTATTTTGTCTTAGTCAATATTGTAATAATCGCAATTACACAACCACTATAACTAGTACTAACAAGTACGGGTCAATCTTATGAAGGCGACGAATACTAGTAATTGCCCTTCTTTTATTATCTAGCATTATGATTAATTTTAGATTTTTAATAAAAAGAAACTAAAACTAAACAAATAAAATATAATAGGAAACTATAATGAATGCAAAGACAGTGGAATTCATTTAGAAAAATATCATTATCAGAAATTAGTTTCTAGGTTAAAATCCCCTTAAACCCTTAAAAGGTTGATCTTTTATCATGTAATTATTTTGTTGATGTATTAGACCGTGGAGTCTCCAATGATGTGCTAATAAATGACCTTGAGTCTATTAACAACTAATCCTAAAGTTTTCAACCGAATTACTCAGGTTAAAGTTTATAAGATTGCTTTATTGATTTATGAATCCCTCTACTAGGTTGGACCCTAATTTGAAAGTTTTGTGTCATCCTATCTCTAAGGTTGCAATTATCTCCTTCCAATTATGGCAAATTTATTCAAATCTATGATTTTTCAATCTTTACGTATGAAATTAGATTATCATCTAATATTCTCGATTGTATTAGAAAATAAATAAAACACGTAATTAGATCACAATAATCAATCAAACCAATTGCATTAATAAAAGAATCAAATCATATCAAAGTATTAACATAAGTTTCATCTAACCGAAATAATAATAGGATGTTTAGTTACATACAATTGAATAAGAAATCAAGCATACATTGAAAGAAAAATGAACTGCAAACAATGGGTTCATAATTCTAAATCTCCCTTATTGTCTTCTATCAAGTATTTTGCGATGTAGACGGTTAATCTTGTGTTTCGATTGATCTGCCAATGATTTTTTCTTGTTTTCCACTTCTCTGTACCAAAACTACCCTTTAAGAATGAACTCCACATCTAGAATTGCCTCCTTATGTCTACTCCTCCTTCAAGTATTTTTTCACGTCTTTATATATAGAATTATAGGGTGTTGGCTAATGCACAGTCTTATGAAAGGTTGTGCCTCAGACTATGCATCACCAAATTCTCTAAAAATCAAGAAATTACATAGCCTGAGAGTTGTGCAAGGGCAGATGCATGACAATGCATCCCTTCTGTATGTCGAATCTTACTTTTATGTTGTGTTTTCATCCAAAATTTTCTCCTTTAAGTTAATGAAGGTAATTATAATCTGTATACACATTTGGAGCAAATTAAGTACCAAATATACAATAAAAGTATCGAATATTAAGCAAAATACATCAAATATGGGTGTAAAAGTATGGTCAAATATGCATCAATCAAACATTGCCATACTTAATTTTTTACTTGTCCTTAAGCAAACCATAATCAAAATTATAAATCTTACAACATCAATCCTTCATCAATTTCAAATTTTCCATTCATACTATACATCATCATATCATAATGAATCAAATTAAGATATAATTAGAGTCAAGTTATCCTAAAATTAACTTCCTAAGCAATATTGATAGCAATTATATCAACAATCACATTGAAATCAAAAGCATATATCTTTACACCCTCACCGAGATTTCAGTCAATGCACTAAAGTGTTTAGGGTAAAAAGTATCAAAACTTTCAATCAACGCATAGTAGAACTCTTACCATAAGCATGCAATAAGATCACATCTCCACCATTTATGCATAATGTTGGAACCCCACCCTGGTGAGTCACGTGTCCGACGTCCTACGTGACATCTGAACACGCATCCCACGAGGGAGGAATTCCCCACCAGGTCAAATCTCAAAACGAACTTATTTTACTTACATCCGAACAGATCTTGAAAATTTTCCCCTAATTTTTTCTCCTGAAATTTAAAATCCTAGGGCCCAAATTGAAATCCGATTCCTAAGCTAAAATGAAAATTTCATGCCTCCCGATTATGCAAAACTAGAAATCACCCCATTCGGATCACTCTAGATTGAAAAATTACCAAAGCACGGAAGCATGTTCAATATTTCCATCCAATTGTCTTACTTTGATTTAATCCGTAAATTTCTGATCAAACTCGAAAGCTCTAGATTTTCATGGAAGGGTAGAAAATTTTCTTAGAAAACCAATGCTTCAGAAATCAAGTAAATCAGAGGTCAAACGAAGAAGTTATAAGCTAAGAAGTGGAAGGAGGTTGAAATTGGAAGGAAAAGAAAATCAGAAAATAAATTAAGAAAGAAATAAAATAAAAAATAATAATTTAAAAATTTGAAAAGCCTCTTCGCACTCTGCCTCGCACCTGCGAGGTCGCGAGGCCAACATTGGAAATGCTGGCTCGCGATCGCGAGCGAGCGCTCTTGATCACTCCAACTCGTACTGAAACTTTGAAAAATTATAACTTTTCACACAGAATTCCAAAATTCGAAAATTTGGTATCAATAAAAAGCTAAGGGAAAACTCTACAACTTCCATAAAGGATTCAAAAACTAATTTGGCCTCTAAGGAGCAAAAACCCCTTCAAAGTGACTGCTTAAATTAAAATTATCTTACACAATGATAGAACTTCTAAAAATCATATCTTTCAACACAATGGCCCAAAAATATCACACTTTACATCAATGGAAAGAATAAAAGACAAATTACAACTTTCGTGTAGGAAGTAAAAATCAATTTTGTCTCTAAAGGAGGTAAAAACTCTTTCAAAACTACTACCTATAAAATGACACTTCAAACAGTAACTACATTCTTTCAAACCTTATAACTTCTTAATCCTAAGTCCAAAAGTGACATATTATACACCAATGGAAAGCTCTAAACATGAACTACAATCTTCAAGAAGATCTTCCAATCCAATTCAAACTCTAAGAGGGTCAAAAACTCAGTCAAAGTTTCTGCCCATAATGTTAATTTTGACAGCATCTCCCCTAAATTTACACTAGCCAAATTCTTCAACCTTCAACCCATTTTTCCAGCACCTGCATCACCACTTCAAAATCTACTTTCTCCAACTCCCTCAATCAAACCTAGCAAGCAATACATCACACACATACTTCATATTCATCAAGAAGGCCAAAAGAGCCATAACAAACCACATCAACCCAATATTGTCTCCAAAATTTCAGTAACCACAAACCTACTCTTCTAGCCATTTTCAAACCATACAACAACACATTTTGAGCAACATACACAAAATACATTAAAACCCAAATCTCTTTCATTTACATGAAAACATAAGTTATTACAAAGCTTTAGAGGGCATTTTAGCCCTAATCACATCCAAAAGTTTTAAAAGTCAAAGATACAATGAAATAGTTACATGCACAGTAACTTTTCTCCAAAATGCAATCTAAAGCCTTGTTTCCCAAAAGATGACTTCAAAAGTTAAAATAAACAGGAGTGCTGCCTGGTCCCGGTGTAGTTACTCATTTTCTCGCTCGTCGCCTGTGGAGGGGAAAAGGGGGGTGAGCTCGACGGCTCAGTGGGTAACAATTTAATAACTAAGAACAAGCAAGCAAAACTCTTTAACAATTATTTTCAAAGCAAACTTTACAAAATCATTTTTGCCATAAAGAAATTCCCAACATTTTCAATTGATCAAAACATTCACAAAATCAACATAGACAAAGCAATATCACATAAGCACATAGAAGATGGTTTGGGTGGATCCAAACGGAACGTACTACACATTCCCGCGAAGCGGTCATGTGTAGCCGTGAA
>JAOSBK010000006.1:7401377-7413386 GCA_027568895.1 Erythroxylum shatona
AGAAATTAAGCAAACTAAACCTCAAAATAAATTTAAACATGCTTATTTAATAAGAAAGAGGAATCGGGGCCCAACACATAAACTATAAACAAAAATTAAAAGGTCTTTACACATGTTGTTATGGGGTTTAGGTACAGTATGTTGGGATATAAAAAAGGTTACATTGAAGGAAATTTACTAAAGAGAAATTAAAAAACTTGTTTACAAACTTTTAGGTTCTTCCATTGTAAATCCATTGGTACTATATACTTATTCTGTTCTCCTCTTTTTTATTTAAACTCGATTTTGTTGTTGTTGTTGTTGTTGTTGTTTTTGTTTTTGTTTTTAATTTTTTTAAACACAATATTCAATACCATAATAATAAACATATTGGAGCTTTCAAAAATTTAACTCTCAACAAGTAAACACTGTAAATAACCTTCAAGGTTCAAAACAATAAAAAGGTCTTCAACAAAAAATTAGATAAAGGTTAATATATGAGTTTAATAAATGAAAAAGGCTAAGGCTCACCTTGGTTATTCCTAAAGTTAATTTTAGAGTATGGTAATTTTCGAAGAAATAGGCTAAATCAAGTTGGGGAATTTATGCTTGTTGAGACTTGAGTTTTTGAAAGGTCCATGCTTGGTGAATCTATGCCTTCATCATATCAATGCTTTTAATTTAACAAATAGGTTTTAATATGCATAATAAAAGCAAGTTCTAGAATCATTCTACTAAGCAATGATAATACACATATGAAAGAATAATACGAGCTTTAAATTTTTTTGAAAATGTACTCTTTAAGCTAAAAAACTCGCCAAAAAATAGGTATATATATGTATAAATAATATGCAAATTTCATTTAACTTAAATATTTCAATGATTATGAAAAATATGACTTAGAAAACTAATTTTATTATAACCTTTTGCACACCAATTCAATCAATATCCAATAAGAAAATATAGTATTCATTCATAACATTTATAATCAAGATTATAATAAGCTTGAAGAAGATCGTTAAAATCATTAACCCCTTCCTCACACTTAAAGTCATCATATAATCATGTATAATGAGTGAGAAGGTTGAGTTGATACTTCCTTGAATATGATGATTTTTGATTTGGATCCATATAATATGAGACTAACATCCTTGCAAAATATAAAAGAAAAGGATAAAAAGAAACAAAAGAAATAACAAAACAAAAAATAAAATCCTATACTAACACGAAAACAAACATAAGATAATATCAAAATTGAAATAAAATTAAAACTAACTCATAGGTTACCTCCCATGCAACGCTTCTTTAATGTTGGTAGCTCGACGTAACTTACATGTTTATCGTTATCCTAGATCTATAATCAGTGACTTGCTTTCACCCTTTTCTCTACAAATCGGTTTCATATCCTGTAATAAGCCACATATTGTAGGATGATCAAAAGGACGTAATGAATTAAATTAGTACAACCAATTAACTACAGTAATGCCCTTTTCAATGACAAACTGATAATAAAGTGAGTGATAATGAAACTCCCTGAATCATCAACTAACTCGAGTAATTTATTTTCAAGAACGTGGGAACCCTCCATATATAAGGTCACTATTAACACCTTCATCAGTAGTTTCCTTATTTGGTTCCTCCTTTAGTTCTTCTTCATCCACCTCTGTCTACTTTTCTTCTTCTTCTTCTTCCTGGACAAAGATTTCTGGCACATCTTCTTTGATTAACTTCTGCCACTCCTCTATTTTTTTCTTCTTGGATGGAGACTTCATCTTCTTCTATATTTGCTGCCTCTATCATAGCATCATCCTCCTCTATAATAACAGTAGTTACCTCCACATTTTCTTAGAATGTTTCTTCATCTATGAAGCCAATCTTCTTCTTTTCTTCACTCTACTGTGCTAATAAGCTAAAATAATATTCTGCGTTATGCTCAAGACATTTAGATAAAGAAATTCTTTCTTTGAATTCGCATTTGTTGGCTTTAAGTTCAGCAAGGAATTATATTAATTTATCTTTGATATTTTCTTTTTCTTCTGGAAGCTCTTTTTGGAATGTCCCTTTTGTTCGTGAAACCAACCTTTATCTTTTCTTTACTCTCGAATTCACGTCAGTTAGCTTTCATTTTAGCAAGGATTTCCATTAATTTGTCTCTAATACTTGCTTCCTCTTCCTTTTCCACTTCTTCTTCTACTAGGATCTCTTTTTCTCTACTAAGGGTGATTGCCTTTCGATCGATATCATCAATTTCAGTAGAACTAGGTAAACTCCCTTACATCTTATTAGATAATAAGTCCATCAGTTGGTCCATTCTATTCACCAAAATTTGTATATAAGTTTTTGTTTCTTGATGCCTTATGATTGATTCTTGAATGAAATCAGTCATCATATCTTCCTAAGTTAGTTCATTAACTAGAGGTGTTTGGTGTTGTGGGTATTTAGTTGGAGCATAAACATTCCTTCCATAGGCGTAAGAGTTGCTCCACTCTAAGTTATAGTTATTTTTTTTATGATGCACCTTAAGGTTGATCAAATAGGTTTGGTCACTGCCACATATAGGTTGGCGCTCAACATTCATGATTCTAGTGGTAAAGATCGGTTGCGCCACTAAAAACATGTGACGATACCTCTCTCTTCCATATGGTGATGTCATAGTTTGTGAAGACATATTCTGGCTCCCATAAAAGTATTGTCCACTCCATCCTTCCATTATACATGCGGCTATAACAATGAATTGTAATTCCTACAATAAGCCACAAACTCAAGATCAAGTAGAAAAATTCAAACGATAATTAAATTAATAAGCCACAAATTAAATATAATATAATAAAAATAAAATAAATACAAAACAAAATTTAAAAATAAAGATAAAACAAAATAAAATGAAAACGACTAGAGTAATAGCATTCAGGCTTTCCTAATATGGCTGTCCCCAAAAACGGCTCCAATTAACTTATCTTATGTTAGTCATTATTATAATAACCATAACTAAATAGCATGGTTGTAGCTGGCAAGTATAGGTTGATCCCATAAAGATGATGAATACTAGTAATTACCCTTCCTCTATTATCTAGGCTAATGATTTATTTTAGATATTTAGTAAAAAGAAACTAAAACTAAGCAAATAAAATAGAACAGGAAATGATAATGAATGCAAAGATAGTAGAATTCACTTAGAAAACTATCTTTATCAGAAATTACTATCTAATTCAAATTCCCCAAAACCCTTAACAGGTTGATCTTTCATCATACAATTGTTTTGTTAATGTATTGGACCGTGGATACTCCTATGGTGTGCCAATAACTGACCTTGAGTCTATTAACAACTAATTATAAGGTTTTCAATCAAATTACTCAGGTTAAAGTTTATAGAATTGCTTTACCAATTTATAAATCCCTCTATTAAGTTTGACCCTATTCAAAAAGATTTATATCATCCTATCTCTAAGGTTGTAATTAATTCCTTCCAATTACTATAGATCTATTCAAACCTAGGATATCTCATTCTTTACATATAAAATCAAATTATGATATAATATTCCCATGTTTATTAGAGCATAAATAAAACATGTAATCAAATCATTGTTAAGTCAAAAGGACTTCACTTCTATTAATTTTGATGACAATCAAATAATAATAATCTTAGAAATGTATGAACTATTTTGATAAGTTNNNATTAGGGTAGGTCCTATCGAATCCCAGGTTTAAAAAAACATCGGAGACCTGTTTTAGCAATATTGATATCACAATCTCATCGGGACATATCCCGATCTCATCAAGATCTATTTGGTTCTATTACTCTCCATATAATGGATCTCTATCCAAAATCATTTTATGAATCCTCCGAGTCACTCTTATGCATGTGACCCATTAGGTTCTCGGTTATGTTAGCTACTTAGATTAACACTTAATCTAAGCAAGTCATGAGTATCGTCTAGCAACACATGACCCTAATTGACCAAAAAGTAAGTGATTTGAAGAACGAACACATGCTCATCACAAACCATCTCACGAACCCTCCCATAGACAATTGTTGTGAAATTCATCCTTTTACCATGCTATACCCTACTTGGTTATGAGTATGGGCAAAGTGTCAACTCTCACTGGACTGACTATGTCAAATCTAGCCTAAATGATATCAGTTCTCGTCTTATGACTCATTACTCTATATGTCAATGAAGAACTTCTTCATGACACATGTACTTCGGCCAGAGATTTCTAAGTAATGACCCCAACAAGAGGCCGCGGGTATCATCTTCTGCTATCACAAAAGTGGTGAATCCTCTACTGGCTACTCAATTACCTTTAAATACCTCATGCTGTACCCAATCATCACCCTATGAGCGACCTCTACAAGGCAACAAGGAATGAAGTCAAAGCATAGAATCAGTATCCAAGATATGCTTGAGTACCTCAAGTCTAAGAATACTTGCACCATTGCTATGATGAGATTATTACTGACATTAGAATAGGACATCTATGTGATGATCTCATGGTAGGTCATCCAATGTACTTACTATCTCTAGTAAGCATCCATATCTCAACTCTAAATATCTCATGTTTACAGTTTCTAAGATCCACTACTTGATCAAATCAAGGAGTTTGATATGTGCTAGTCTATCTGGATTAACGATGTCTAGTCTCATTAATCCTATGACTAGAGATAATTTAGATGCTGATATAATTACACATAATAGGAATCTCAGTAATACGATCACATCATGATTTCCTTCATACTATGTCATATATCATGGACTTCATTAATTGGTTTATAGATCAATATCAATTCATAAATAATGAACACCAAATTAACGAAATATGCCTTTCTTTATTATTGAAAATAAAGTTTGTACATAACTTTGTATAAAACGTGCTAAAGGCAATTGCCTTTAGGGCACTACTCTAACAGATCTCCCATTTGACCTAAAGTCAATAGCCTTAGTATCTAATACCATTGGTGAGTACATAAGAATCAAAGCTATTCTGTGACGATGGCTTCATCAACAGATCAATAATATTCTGGTCAGTGGGAATTCTCTCTATCTACACATCACCTCGACCAATGATCTCCCTGATCAAATGATATCTACAGAGTACATGTTTGGACCGTTGATGAGAGCTTAGTTCCTTCACCTGCACAATAGCCCCATTATTGTTACAATACAACTGTATTGCCCCATCACTGCTAGGAACCACATCAAGTTCATTAATGAACTTCTTGATGCAAACTTCTTCCTTTGCTATGTCTAAAGCCACAATGTAATATGCCTTAATTATTGAATTGACAGTCGTCTCTTAATTGGATCCTTCCAACTAATCACCCCGCCGTTCAGTGTAAATATATAACCTGATTGGGATTTGGAATCATCCTTATCAAATTGAAAACTGGCATTTGTATGCCTGCTTACTTTTAGATTTCTATCTCCATATGTCCAGAAAACATCCTTATTCCTTCGTAAGTACTTGAGGATATTCTTGACAGACACCCAGTGACCCTCACAAGGATCTGATTAGTATTTGCTCATAACACTTAGAACATATGATACATCAGGCATTGTACATAGTATAACATACATGATAGATGCATACGAGATCATATTCATACGTGTCCTTTCATCTTGTGTCTTAGGACACATAGATTTCGAGAGTGTTATCCCATGAGTCATAGGAAGATACCCTCTCTTGGACTGCTCCATGCTAAGCCTCTTTAGCATCTTGTCTATGTACGTTGATTATGAAAGACCAAGCAACCTTTTCGATCTATCTCTATAGATCTTTATCCTGAGGATATAAGTTTGTTTACTTAGATCTTTTATGGCAAATTATTTGGACAAACAAATCTTCACAGATTGTAGCATAGAGACATTGTTTCTTAGTAATAATTTTTCATCTACATATAGCATAAGGAATACGATTGCACTCCTGCAAATCTTTTTATACACATTGGGTTCATCCAGATTTTGTGAGAAACCAAAATCTTTAATTATCTCATCAAAGCAGATATTCCAACTCTTGGATGTTTGTTTCAATCCATAAATAAATTTCTAAAGCTTGCATACCTTTTCGCCATCATAGCATATGAAGCCCTCTAGTTGTGTCATATATATATATCCTCGGCTAGATTTCCATTTAGAAAAGTTGTCTTCACATCCATTTGCCGAATCTTATAATCATAATGAGTGGCAATGACTCGGAGTATCCTAATGGATTTAAGCATTACTACTGTGATGAAGGTCTCATCGTAGTCAATTCCTTGTCTTTGACGGAAAACTTTGGCCACAAGCCTTGCTTTATAGGTAGTCACATTACCATCCATGTCAGTTTTCTTTTTGAAAACCCATTTACACCCTATGGGTTTTATTGCTTCGAGTGTCTCAACCAAAGTCTATACTTGGTTTTCATACATGGAATCCATTTATACTTTCATGGCGCTAAGCCATTCCTCAGACTCTGAAATCTTCAAAATATTTCGTAGGTAGTAGGCTCATTATCTTCTATGAATAATACGCCATTCTGTTCAATCATAAGAAATCTATATCTCTCGATAATAGAGCATATTTTACATAACCTATGAACTTCCTGTGTTGAAGAAGGTTGAACTGTTACTTCATCTATTTAAGTCACACTCTCAGGTTCGGGTAGTTGATCCGGGTCTATTCGAGCATTTTGAACTTCTTCAAGTTCAATTTTTCTCCCACTGTCTTTTTTTTAAACTATTTCTCTAAAAAGACAATATGCTTTGAAACAAACACTTTTAGTTCCTCAGTAAGGTAAAATTGATATCCTATTGTTTCTTTAGGATATTCTATGAACAAGCACTTATCAGATTTTGCATCAAGCTTATCTGACTATATTCGCTTCACATAAGCCAAACAACCCTAAACTTTCAATTGAGAAAGTTAGGGTTTTTTGTTAGTCCACATCTCATATAGAGTAACATCAACTGTCTTTGATGGAACTCTGTTTAGCAAATAAACAACTGTCTCGAGTGTATACCCACAAAAGGATTTTGGTAGATTTTTAAAGCCCATCATCGACCGTACCATGTCCAACAAGGTTTGGTTTCTCCTTTCGGCCATACCATTGTGTTGTTATGTGTAAGGTGGAATCCATTGAGATAAAATCCCATTATCACTGAGATAATCTAAAATTTTTTGGTCTAAGAATTCCCTAGCTCGATTGGATCATAGTGTCTTAATACCTTTTCCAAGTTAGTTTTCTACTTCATTTCTGAATTGTTTAAACTTTTCAAATGCATCAGATTTGTATCTCATCATATACAGATACCCATATCGAGAATAGCCATCGATAAAGGTAATAAAGGAAAGAAAACTACTTTTGGCATGGATGGACATCGGACCACATACATCTGAATGTATTAGGTCTAATACTCCAATCACCCATTCACATTTTCCCTTAAAGGGTAACTTAGTAATCTTGCCTAATAAACAAGATTTACACGTCATATGATTCATAATCAAATGACCATAAACTACCATTCTTGTGAAGCTTAGCTATACGTCTCTCATTTATATGGTTAAGATGACAATGCCATAAGTAAGTTGATTTTAAATTATCTTGTTTATGTCTATTCATATCAATGACATTCATAATTAGATGCGACATATCTAATATGTAAATTCCATTGCATAATGTACCAGTACCTTAAAGCATTCCATTCAAACTAATAAAACAACCATTTCTATTGAAATTCAAATGGAAACCAACTTTAGTTAAATAAGAAACAAACAATATGTTCTTTGTTAAAACAAGTACAAAATAACAATCATCCAATTTAATTACAAGCCCACTGTGGAGTGACAAAAAATAAGTGCCTACAGCTAATGTAGCAACTCTTGCTCCATTGCCCACGCATAGGTCCAGTTCTCCTTTCTTGAACTATCTACTATCCCTGAGCCCCTGTCTATCATTACATATATATGAGCTACAACTAGTATTTAATACCCATATGTTATGATCAGAAATAGTATTAACCTTAATAACAAATATACCTAAAAGAGTCGAGGCATCTGATGCCTGTTTCTTCTTTAAGGACCCCAGATAGACTTTATAGTTTTGTTTTCAGTGGCGAGTCTTGCGATAATGGAAGCAAGTTCCTTTCAGTACAGTCTTTTTGAGTTTCTTTTTGGCTGCATTTCCTTTTGGTTTCTTGGACCTTTTCTTCTCTAGGTTCTTTTTTATTGAACCAGAAGAAGAAGAGTCCACCACTAGCACTGGCTTGGTATCCTTCTTGATAGCTTGTTCTACCATCTTAAATAGATTGATCAATTTAAGGATTGTTGTAGAGAATTGGTTCATCCAGTAGTTCAGCACAAACTGTGAATAACTATTAGACAATCCAATCAAAATTAAGTCAACACTTAATGTATAGTCTATAACAGAAACCAAGGTGGTTAGCCTCTCAATATGACCATTCATCTTTAGTGCATACTGCACTACAGATGTTCCTAGAGTCATCTTAGTCGTGAAGAGTAGCCTTGAGGTCTCAAACCTTTCAGATCGAGCTTACTCATCAAAAAACTCTCTAAGATGAAACATTATGGTATTAGCATCCATATACTCATATTGCTTCTGCAGCTCTAGTGACATAGAGGCTAGCATAATGCAAGTAGCAAAGTCACTATCTTTGAGATGCTTATGATATGCCCTTTGATCCTCATCAGAAGCATCAGCAGCAGGGGATCAGGAAGTAGAACAACTAAGACATAGCCTAGCCCCTCAGATCTGAGAACAATTCTCAGATTTCTCAACCAATCAAGAAAATTGGGTCCAGTCAATTTATTAGAATCCATAATTGAGTGCAAATTCACACTGGAAGACATCTTCAATCAACCTAAATATGAAGAGAGAAAGAATGTTAGAATATAAATACATGAATGAACATAAAGACTTACATGACATGCATATAACTCCCATTAGTTTCAAAGAATCCATAATCCTCACTACAAATCCAAGAAAAATTATGACAAAGTATCCTAGTGCGTTGATATTCGACAATACTAAGAATGACCTTAGGTTTACCCAATAAGTCACCTTAGGTCAATCAGTAAGTATTGGTCATATCAATTGTATCATAGATGCAACTACTGTCAACTCGTGATGTAAGCTCACAAATTGGGTTATCAACTCTTGATGCGCGTACATCTGATGCGCTGCCTAATTGTGCCTCTGTCTATGTTAACCTTGAGTTTACTCAACAAATTAATGCTTTTAGTGAAAACTGAAACATTAATCCAAATATCTTATTTCTATGATTCGAACATATCCTTATAGAGTGAGCTTGGGTTTACCCAACAACCCTAACTTTAAAAGAATTCTGGTTCTCCCCATATTAATGGAAGGTGTTAGTTTTCATATTATGTGTAAGAGATTTCATACTCTAGTCTCATCTAAGTCATAAGATTATAGTCATAATGACTATATGGTATGATTTAGGACGTTTCATCAATCACATTGAATCTATATCCATAACCATCCATCATCCCACCTAACCAACCCTAGCATACATTCTTTAATGCTACCATCTCATAAGGTTTTTCTCTATAGGTTGTGAAGTGTTATGTATCTAAAGATTGGACATTTGATTCAACTCTTGAACCAAATTTCTTTTTAATGTTTGCATCGGCTAATTTCTCAATCCATATGTTTTCAATTCCATTTCAAAATACGAATATACCAAGTGTAATACCCTCTACTCTTATGTACCAATTAAACACTTTAATTGTATCATGTTTGCCATATATAGTCATACTTGACATGAAATACTCGAAATAGATTAATACAATATTATTCTTTCAGATTTCCAAATAATTTAAAAACATCAAACTATCACCCTAAGTATCTCTACGTAGTCTCCACTTTATCAAGACCACTTCGGCACTTGTCACATAACTTTTGACGGCCAAAACAATCAAGACAACTGAATATACCAACAAGACATTAATATGACATATTTGACATACGAAAATTTTAGAAACCTAATTTCAAGCAAATCAGTTTGACATGCATGCAACATCAAAGTAACATATTTATGATCGCATAACAAATGATCTGAGGCATTAAAACCAAAAAACACACAATCACCAGTTCAAACAAACCAAGTCTTGCAGTTTTTTTAAAAATGTCCAAGTGTTGGATCCCGAATTTTTTTCTTCGAATTTTGAATTATAAATTGACATTAAATGAGGAATTTGTGGTGAATTGTTCTTGTGCAAAGAAAAAGAAAAGTCAATAATGTGAATTGTTATATGAGATTAAGATAGGTGAATTTAGCAAAGTATGATTTTGTTATTGATGTTTATGTTTATGATTAATTATGGCCTGAAATGGTGTTTTGAGTTTAAATGAAATTGATAGTGAATGAATTGCTTTAAATGGGGTTGAAAAGCAAGAAATGAATAGTAAAAGTGTGAGAATTTGGAGAATTAAGAAAGTCTGACTTTTTGGGATGAATAGTAGTAAGGTTGACTTTTTGACCAAAAATTTTTGTGAATTTTTCTGGGTTGATTTAGGCAGAATTTGATACAATGATCTTCAATGAAAGTTGTAGCTTCTGTTGATAGTTTTCTATCGCTATGAAGTATGACATTTTTCGATATCGGGATTGAAAGTTATGATCGTTCGAAGTTAAGGTTATTTTGTTTTGTTTTTAAAAATGCTATTAAGGGTAAGTTTGTGTGTACTGTGCTTTGAGGCCAATTTTGTACTGATGTGGTTTGAATTGGAGTAAGTGGTCTACATGAAAGTTATAGAGAAATTGCATAGCTTTACAATGATGTATAATATGTTATTTTTGGTTGTGGAAATTGGAAGATATGAAATTTGGAAGTTTGGATGTTGTTTTAGGATGACACATTTCTGGCAGAAACTTTGATTGAAAAATTGACCTAGTTAGAGGTTGAAATTGCCTTTAAGTGCTTCATGAAAGTTGAAGATTTTGTTTTGATCTTTACATTGATATAAAGTATAGAATTTTTGGACAATGGGATGAGAAGTTATGAATTTTAGAAATTGTGTTACTGTTCAGGATGATAGTAATTGGACAGTAACTTTGACTGAATTTTTAATCTATATAGAGGCTGATTTTGCTCTTAAAGTCTTCATGAACGTTTTAGATTATGTTTTGATCTTTCCATTGATGTAAAGTATGGAATTTTTGGGCCATGAAATAGGAAGTTATGATTTTTATAAGTTGCTGTTACTGTTTGGGAAGAGTATTAGTGGACATGAACTTTGAAGTAGTTTTTGACTCTCTTAGAGACCAAATTGATTTTTCTATCCTTCATGAATGTTGTAGGTTGCTTTTTTATCTTTGCATTGATATGAAATATGACATGTTTGGACCTTGGGGTTGAAGGATAGAAATTTTAGAAGTTATGTGACTGTTTAGGGTGACATAATTTTGGATAGAAAGTTTGAGTGAGTTTTTGACTCCTTTAGAGACGGAATTGGCTTTTGAGTTCTTCATGGAAGTTGTAGAGTTTCCGTTAAGCTTTCTATTGATACTAAATTTGTTAAATTTGGAGTTCAAAATCAAGAGTTATAAATTTTGAAAATTTTGATTATATATATATGGTTTTTAAAAAAAAAGAAAAAAGGGATCAAGCGGGCCTCGCTTGGAGGCGCCCCTCGC
Organism: Erythroxylum shatona; assembly: GCA_027568895.1. Classification (NCBI taxonomy): domain Eukaryota; kingdom Viridiplantae; phylum Streptophyta; class Magnoliopsida; order Malpighiales; family Erythroxylaceae; genus Erythroxylum; species Erythroxylum shatona. Next base: position 7,413,010 of record JAOSBK010000006.1, read on the forward strand.
GACGTCTACGCGTCGCGAGGGCGAGCTCGTCGCCCTGTGACGAGCTCACAAAGGTGAGTGGGCAAGCGTAGGCGCTCTTGCGCCCACGCTGCGACGCCGTTTCTCTTTTGCGTGCGACGATGCCGTTTTTGCTTCCTTCTGTTTTTGGTAATTTGCTTCCAAATCCGACCCTCTTCAATCTTTTGCTTGTATCTTTTCTGTTTGACATCTGATTGATTTGATTTTTGAAGCATTAGATTCCTAAGACATCCTTCTATCTGTCCATGAAAAATTGTAAATTTTTGAGATTAAATTGAGGATGATTGATTTAATCAAAGTGAGTTGGGAAATTTTCTGAACATGGTTCAGTCTTTTGAGAAATTCTTGATCTGTGGAGA
>JAOSBK010000006.1:7440746-7458244 GCA_027568895.1 Erythroxylum shatona
TCACTCTAACTTCATCTCTCTAAAATTCCAGTAGCTTAGCCTTTAGTTTCGTACATGATAGATAGATAACAACTACACCAACAATGATTTAAGCCTAAAGATGTTTTCGAAGAAGTGACATAAACAATCTTGAGAAGACACAATTTATTCTTCTAGTAAAGATCTATAAATACATATCCAATAAGGTCTTAAGTCTGACTCGGAAAGCTTAAATGGACTAAGCGCTAAAGGGATTCAACATATAGGAATTATACAATCACCTATAACCAAAGGTGATATGCAAGGAACAGCTTCCTCAAATGAGATAAAGAAAGTGTGGATGAGTTTTATTCTTTACAGTAGTGCAATTAGGAGTTTGACGTATTCAGAGGTATGCACTAGATCTTTGCAGATATATACCGAAGACACCCACCTACAAGGATCATGAATACAATGAAGAGTAGAAAATGTCTTCACTTGCCATACGCATTCATTACATAGTAAGGTACTTAAATCTTTGGAGGTTAAAATCATCTCCAAACGACGAAGGGCCGACATTTTATTGATTTTCCTCAGAGGAATCTGAGTTGTCTTCACTCAGTCTTCTGTTTTCAGATAGAAAGCCTGTACAAGAATTTCAAGGGAAGATCAGTAATCTTTAACATACATCACAAATATATATTTGCAAGAATGAAGCTGATAGATCTGGTATATGTCCTCGTTAAAGAAGAACACCCGTTTTGTTTGGAAAGGTTTTGAAAACTGAAGTTTTGGAGTGTGAAATCAAGGCAACAAGTACTTGAAAGAAGTCTCTCCCAAGGTTGACTATATGCTAGTGATAACTTAATTCCTCCTTACATGGTACAGGTGACAACTGAAATGACATGGTTATCGGGAAACGGTGTTGAAGCTTGTGTCTATTAGCTTATCAAGCAGAATACCATATGAAGTTTTAAGCAACAGCCAAAACACTTTTAACTCCTATAATCAAAGACCAAAGGGAAAGGGACACCAAAGGGAAAGGGACAGGAGTCAACAAAGGGTGGGCTGAGTTACATTTCTTCTGTCTAAGTGCTATAATATTGAGTTTTTTTAAAAGAAAATACAAATTACTTAATGAATATGCACTATTTTTAAAATGGAAGTCCATTTATAACTCACACACAAAGAGAAGAAGACAGAAATTACCCTAATTTGAGAGATGTATCAGAGCTATCACCCTCTACAGGAGGGCCACTGCTGCAACTGCAGACATTGGTGGCAGAATCTGATGAGAATCCTTCCTCTTGAACTGCAATATTTTCAGATTCTAAAGACACTGCCCAATTTGATTTGCACATCATTGTCATCTGCATGCAGCAAACCACAGGATGAGTTCTAATTAAATAAGATGATTTGGTAATTGGTTGACAATTCAGTTACTAGAACTGGAAATTCTTACCTTTTGCTTTAGTTGCTTATTCTCTTCCAGCAGCAAGGTTTCCTATATATATTGAAAAAGACCAAAGATGGAGGTATTACAAAATTAATCCCAATTTAGCTTATTTTAAACAATAAAGTTCATCAAAGTAAATCCCATTTTGTGATTCAGAGAAAACAAAGAAATCAACTGAATGTTCATTTTCAAGTTCTTTTGCCCATGCAACTTGCAACTCGATAAAGTTGTCATTATCTTCAGCTCTTATAGACATGTTCATGCATACACCTAAGGCAAAGCAGTTCTAATGATAGCCGTACTTTGATCACATTCATTAATTAGCACACTAGAAAGATAATCGTAACTGCTGCAGTTATAACTACTTGGAAATTTTAACTTCGTTCGTATAAAGCTTCTAAAAGCAAGCAGGTTGAATCATGAATATGCTCTATATCCTTCCTTTGACAAACCCAGATTCATTTTCCTCTTCAAACTTAATCTTACCTTCCTTTTCAGTGCAGAAATCTCAGTCATAAACTTTGCCTTCTACATAAAAACGAAAGGTACAGGTTAGTACGGAAGTGATCACAGTTCAATATCTGTAATAACTATTACGTATTAAAGCAATGGACAAAAACCTTGTGATGCAAAAGAACTTAAAGTATATATAAGAAATAAAAGAGAAAAAAATAGTTAATCACAGGTCTCAATTTGGTGGGATAAAGATTTGGAATTGAATTGACAACAAAACATTAAGGCTGAAATTTAGATTATGTTAGGATTCCTTATTAGATAAGAAATATTATTAAGATAAATATGTTACTCTATTTTACATATATTATCCTAGTTACTTAAGCCTTAAAGAATTTTATTAAGATAGGATTTAAATTTGTTATAAACGATTTCCTACTAGGATAAGGGTTCTAAAACTCTTTATATATATGTGTACGTATTCAGCTCTTCATCAATAATAAGCAATCTAGAATTTTTTTACAAACTTGATTTCAACTAGAAGGTGTGATGCTTTCTTCTAAGAGAGATTCTTAGACCTTAGGAGTGATTTCTAGTTTCCTACCTTCCATTCTTTGTGTTCCTTACTAAATTCCAGAAAACCTAACACACATTCTAGTCATCTCAAACCTATATTCTGGCCATATTAAACCTTATAATCCTAAGCCTAAATTTCCAGCAATTAAACCTTAAAATTTCAGTTACACAAAATCTGAAATTTCAACATTCCTAGCCAAAATCCAACTTTGGAACTTGATATTCCAGTAGCCTAATATCAGCCATATTTTCTAATTTTGAGCTTTTAGCTACTAGTTAATAATTATTCTATTTGTCCTACATCGAATTAGTATGAGAGCTTTGGTTCACGATAGCGACACGTAGTGAAAGGGCTTATAAAGGAATATTCAACGTCCAAGAATGAGATGAGATACTTCTAAGAGTTATAAAAAGATTGGACCTTACTGACCCTCGATCCTAAGATACTCCAAAACTAGTCCAAAAAATAATATCAAACAACAAACTATACTCAACAGCAAATAGGGTTAAGAAATCAATACCTATTGAGAGATATAAGACAAAGAAATCAACAACCAACATATGGAGAGTGCATATAAGCCTTTAGAGGTCACGATAGAGTTGAAACACACAATAAACTCGATAATATTACTAAGAAAGTTTGTTTTGAAACCCTTGATTTTGCAAGAAAGATGGATCCACCCCTATTTATAGACTGCACAGTAGCAATGGAAGATTTCTTTGATTGTTACCACATTTCAGAAGATCGAAAAGTTTGATTCATAAAAATAAAGTTCGTTGGACACGCTAAACTCTGATGGAGATCAATAGAGGATAGATTTGGAAAAACAAACCAGTCACTAATTATTGATTAGGAAGAGATGAAGATGAAGTTAACGTTCAAATACTTACCATTAACCTTTAGACAAGCGTTTATGTCCTTAATTGAGTACGCAAAAATATTTGATGAACTTTTTATTTGATGTGAAGGCAGAGTCAGAACAACTACTTATATCTGACTGCAAAAATGGCTTAAGGGTAGAAATTTGCAAGGAGTTAATAATGTAAAGGATTTACAATCTTGAAGATGCGTATCACTTGGCTTTAAGAGCAGAACAATACTTAGGACAACAAGTAACTAAATCATTATCTCTCACACTAGGAGTTTATTCTATATTCAAATCATAAATCTCTTAAACACTTTAGGTCTCAAAAGAAATTGAACAAAAGGAACACCTTAAGGAGTGAATTTTTGGAGGAATTTCACTTGGTTATTAAGCATCGGATAAGAATTGAGAATAAGGAAGCATATGCATTAAGTAGAAAGAGTCATTTGCTTAACAATTTAGTAGTAACAATTGTGGTGTTCAACAAAATATAAAAAAAAAGAATATGATCCATATCGAGATTTTGGAATAATTTGTTCAAAAATTGTAGTTGGAAAAAAAGACCAACACTTTCCTTTTGTAATCCACGATGACTATCTTTCCAAAGGAAATTAACTTTGCCTACCTCATACTTCTATAATGGAGTATGTGACTTGGGATTTACATTGAGAAGGAGCAGCAGGAAACTTGGGAAGGGATATAACCATTACAGGGTTAAAGATCACTTTTATTGGCCCTCTTTAAAGCGGCACATGTCTAAGGTCATAAGGCAATGTTGAACGTGTCAATTAGCTAAACAAAAGAAACAACATTCTATACATACCATTGTTTGTACTCATTAACCATAGCAGGACATAACTATGGATTTTTTCTTGGGAATTCCTAAAACTATAACAGGCCATAATTCAATTTTCATGGTGGTGGATAGGTTTTCTAAGATGAGTCATTTCATTTCATGTTCCAAGACTCATGATGTTGTCTATATATATAGATAAACTATTCTTTAAATAGATTGTATGTCTCCATCAATTACCTTTAACCATCATCTCTAAATATGATGTAATGTTTTTGAGTTATTTTTAGAGAACTCTATAGAAAACACTAAGCTTCAATTTTCAAGTTTTTTCCATCCCCAAACCGATGAAGAAATAGAGGTGGTGAATAGAAGCTTGGAGGATCTGTTAAGATATTTGGATAGAAACAATGTGAAAAATTAGGACCTAATTCTTCCTGTGGCAAAATTTGCATCTCAATTCTATAAATAGGTCTACTGGTAAAAGCCCTTTTAAGATAGTTTAAGGAGTTCAACCAAGGAAGTCTATTGATTTGGTTTCTTTATCACAAACAACACGAATTAGTGTTGAAGTTGAAGGTTTTGCACAAGGGACATCTTTAATGAGACACAACCAAAGATAACAACCAGCAATTTGTCTTATAAAGAACATGCTACTCAACATTGTCAATTGATAGAATTCAATGAAGGAGATATGGTTATGGTTAGGATTTGTCCAGAACATTTTTAAAAAGGAAAACATAAGAAACTTCATTCATGAAATGTTAGACCTTCTAAGATCATCAAGAAGATAAGTGTTAATGCTTATGTTTTGATATTACCAAGTGAAATGGGAATAAATTCTATCTTTAATTTTGCGGACTTAACTATTTTATATGGAGAAGATAAGCAATCCCCTACTACAGTTATAAGACTTCCAGCCACTCCTTATTTTAAAAAGGAAATAGAGGATGCTCTTGATGAACAAATTGTAGCCACAAGACAAGGAGGATATCGACAATTTCCAATTTTTGGCAGCACTTGAATTCTAGAGTTAGAATTTCAAAAGTATAATCTAGACTTATATGAATAGTATTTATCACATTCTACATCAAGGACAACTTCAGACAAGCCAGGGAGAATTGATGCAAAAGAACTTACACTATATAAAAGAAATAAATGAGGAAAAATTAGTCAGCCACAAGTCTTAATTTGGTAGGATGAAAATTGGGATTTGAGTTGATAACAAAAGATAAAGGGTGAAATTTAGATTATATTCGGATTCCTTATTAGATAGGAAATAGTAATAAGTTAAATATGTTACTCAATTTTACATATATTATCCTAGTTATTTAGGACTTATAGAATTTTTATTAGAATAGGATTTAAATTTGTTATAAACCCTTTCCTAGTAGAATAAGGGTTCTAAAACTCTATGTGTGTATGTGTGTGTGTGTGTGTGTGTGTGTGTGTGTGCAATCTGGAATTTTTCTACAAACTTGAGTTTTCAACTAGAAGATGTGATGCTTTCTTCTAAGAGTGATTTTTTAGATCCTAGGAGTGATTCCTAATTTCTGACCTTCCATTCTTTGTGTTCCTTACTAAATTGCAACAAACCTAACCAACATTCTAGCCATCTCAAACTTATATTATAGCCATATTAAACCTTAAATCTTAAGCCTAAATTTTCTGCAATCAAACCTTAAATTTCCAGTTATACAAAATCTGAAATTTCAACATTCCTAGCCAAAATCTAACCTTAAAATTTGATATTCCAGCAGCCTAATATTAGTCATATTTCATAATTTTATGCTTTTAGCTACTAGTTAATAATTCTTCTATTTTTCCTATATTACCTTGGTTTCGAGCACACGAGTTAATCCAGTTTCAAGCAGCTTCTCAAAACGTTGTAGTTCCTCCATGTTTAGTCCTCGCAGATCCTCCCCTCTCAACTGCCTGTTACAAAGGGCAAACATCTCTTAATAGGACCTTAATAGTAAAGAGAATATGATTTGACACAAAACTCTGTATAGTCCCTCCATATCCTACACAATTTATACCTTAGTTGATGGCTCTTGTCAGCAACTTCCTTACTCAACTGGATGTGATTGCTATTTTCTAACTACATTAAGGAATGTAAACTTCCAGTTAAGAACAATAATAGTGAACAAAATTTGCTTGAAATTATTAAAAAGCCTTTCCCACGATACGATGGCTCGTAAAGTTCATGTTCTATTACCTGCAATTCAAGAGATGGTTGGTCCAGTTTGGCCAAGTTACTTGATTGCACATTATACCTCCCAAGAATATCCTCCATGCTACACAAGTATGAAACAAGAATCTTAGGTTGATTTTCCCTAGTACTAGTTAATAATGAAGGAATTCAAAAACTATCTACATTTATACTTTTAGATTATTTTGGCACAAGGCAAAGAATCACTACTTATCTACTGTGTTGATGATATATCTTATTTTCTTTAGCATGTTAGCTTCTCACCAACACTCGACCCCCAACATACAATTAATTTCTAGATTACAGTAATGTTCCTCTTTCCTTGTCCACAATGGCACGGGATCACCTATGTCGTTTAGCCTATTCCAAGCCTGTGCCACTGATTTTTAACCACACATTTGTGTGGATTCCACATACATGTGTGGATAAAAATCAATGGAACAGGTTTATGGGAACAGAGGATCTGTTCTCGTCCACAGCGTATACTTAAAAAGAGACGGTGTTGGTACTAGGATAACACTAAAAGGAGTTAAATTGTTTGTATTCACTTTTTAGTCAATTTAAAATTTTAATTAAAAAATTATTTATTTGAATAGATAGTCGTAATAACTTAATCAATAATAACAGTTTTTTGGTCTATTTATATTTAGAAGAGAGTTTCATACTTTTCATGCTCATATTCCTTAAAGATTCAACTAACTCATTATATTAAAGTTTTACAAAAATTTGAGTAAATAATACCTCATTTTTATTAACCATAAAACACATGGTTGTCACTCTCTGAATTACTTGTACTTCCCAATATGGCATTTAATGTCTTCTTTATCTTATAAAATTCTTTCTCCTTCTTCCCAATTCCTTCTTTCTTTTTCAATTCATTTCTTGTTTCCTTAGTATCATCATATGCAATTTCAAGTGTGTGCCAAATATGATACATATTTTCACTCAATAACACTATTTAGCATATTTTATCAAATAAACCAAAAAAAGGACACACATTCTCATTATTTCATTCATTCTCATCGTTAGCACCAACCCACCTTTGTCTACCATCTCCTATTATTAAATCTTTATTCACAAAAAATTTTAATCCTATTTTTTAATGCAAATAATCATTTAATTAAAAATGAGGTAATAGTAATATTTTAACCCTCTAAATTAAAAAGAAATTTGAAATGTGCTAAAATGATCTTTTTCCAAATTCTATTAAAACTGTATATGCAATAAATGAGACCCATTAAGATATTAATTATTCGTCCTTGGATGACACACAAAAGGAGAGGGGTGTGTTCACTTTTCAGAATTTGAAGATATCATAGAAGGAAGAGACTCTGTCAATGATGCACAATGTAAGTCCTTGAAAGAGGTTATTGAAAGTATCAAAAAAATATCACCTAAGAATGGCTAAGTATCAATGTTTAAATCAAAAGAAATGTTTGTATATTTAAGGATGTTAGAAAGTATACAAGAGAAAGATCAAATTGATAATTTTAGTCAGATCATCTTAGATCTATAATGTGTTGGGGCTAAACTTGAGGGTGAGGATCAAGTAATAATCATGTTGTGCTTCTTGTCAATTCATGTGATAATTTTATTGATACCATATTGTATGGGAGAGAAATTATTTTTGTCAATGATGTGATGGATTTCAAAGAACTAGAGAAAAAAGTTTATGGTACATATGAAGGTGGATTAGAATTGGGTCTGATTGTCAACAAAAGTAGAAGTAAGGAAAAGGATATCACGATCCAAATCAAAGGCAAAAACTATTTGATGTTTAAATATAAAGCTAAAGTGCTCTTTAAGAGGGACTGACCATAGTAAACATAAACAAAAACAAGAAAAAATAAACATATGAAAAAGCATATATTATTCTAGTCCATGAGAATTCCAATGAAGAAGATGGATGAGGAAGTGATGTTTTAAAAATGAGTAGATTTTGCAAATTCATTAGTGATATACACTAGAGTTGCTTGACATATGACTTGCAATAAGCACTAGCTTTGTTCTTTTAAAATATAGAATGGTACTTTCAAATAGGGTAATGAATTGATGATGAAAAGCAAATTATCAAAGGAAGTGGTCCAGTATATATTAAGATGCAAGATAGAATTGTTAGAACACTAGATACTTCATATGTTCTTAAGCTTCGGAAAATTCTAAATTTCATGGGTACTCTTGATAGTCAAGGGTATAATTTTTTGGTAGCTTAAGATAGTAAAAGTTGCATCAACTATAATGAAAAAAATTATAGGATAGCATTTATGTCTTAATGGAAAAGACAACAATTGGACTGATAACTGTGTCTCATTCTTTAGGGAAGAAAAAAAGTACTATGATATAGCACATGCAAGTGAGTCATCTTGGTGAGCAAGAGATAATAAAACTTTATAAGAGAAATTATTAATGTAAAGTTTCATAAGATTAGAAAATTAATTGCATCTAGTCAGATCTTGTTAAAAAGGATGCACACCTTGGAGGATGTAACTAACATGTTAATAAAGCTACTACTCACAGAGAAGCTCAAGTATAAATTGAACTTGGTAAATGCTCACATAACTTGAAACCTTTGTGGTACAGGGTGATTTTTAGTTGGACGTTAAAGAATTCAAGTTAAGATGGGAAATTGTAAAATATATCTTAAACTATATTGAAATAGAGCTTCAGCATTACTAGACATCTATAGAAATAAGAGTTTTAATAACTTTAAACTTATGTAAAAATAGAATATAGTAACCTTTAAGATTTTTTGACAATAAAATTTCACCATAATTAAAATTCTTATATGTAAGTTTATAAATACTTTGTTAAAGATTACATCAATTAGTCGAACAACATAAACTTTTATATTCTTTATTTCTTTATATTTCATATATATCATCTCTATTTGCGAAACAATTATTATCAAAGCGTATCTTATGCCCTATACAAATTACTTCATGACAATGCATCCATGTCCAAGCAAATGCAGGTGATGGCAGGTGATGGGACAGACTATAATGTCATGATAATGCATCCATGTCCAAGCAAATGAGCGTTAAAGACAGTTTATCTAGAGCAATACGCGTTATCAACTTCATGGCTTCAACGTCTTTTGTAAACTATTCGAGCTCTTACCTTTTATGACTTCATAAACAGAATATTATGCATTCATTGCAGTCTGAAATGTCTCACTCTTCACATAATCTAAGTTATTTAAATTAATTTAGATCTGCTTTGACCTTCGGGTGAGAAACATATCGATATTTAATTAATAAGACCAAAGTATAGCTTTGGTTAAAATTATCAAAGCATCATGACCTACAACAGCTTTTGCTATTGATCTCATACCTGTTATCCAAACATTTATTTTAAATGTCAGGTTAAACACATCGACCACTGTTTGGAGGAGATAGACTACCTAGTTATTGCACAAATTGATATTATAAAAATTTAAACTAAATCCTTTAATTTGGTTTATATGAATACTATGAGATATCTAATAGTATCAACTTAATTAGTGATAAATATGAATGTGTTGATTTATGAGATACGTGGTATATGTTGGGATACCTAGTGAAAAAGAATAGTGCTTAAAGACTATAGAGGTTTATCTTTCTTTAAACTTTCATTCTCAGAATTATCACCCCCCTAAAAATTCAAGGTTTCGAAAGGCATAATTACAGAATAACTCTAGCAATTACCCTATATTGCAAGATTGAAGTTGCCCAAATGGGAAAAGAAAAGCCGAACTACTAAAATTCTAGTGATTAATTTCAAGGATAAGGTATTTTATTATTAGTCCTCTTTATTTTATGCGATATTATTACACAACTGAAAAAGTTTTCCTGACCATATCAACATCTTTGTTCCTCCAGCTATATGTACAAAGGTTGTGCAATACATTGTTCTTTTTTATATTGGTTATTGTTCTTGTTTCTTTCTTACAATTTCAATATAACTAATTGCAACTAGATGCTTATTATGTGTTTGCTAAAACTGCAACTTCATTTTTATTTATTACAATTATGGTAATAACATACAACCAATATATCAACTCCAATATTCTGCTATATAAACCTCGAATCAACTTTTGTACGTTTGGGACTTTTGAGAGATACTGGAAAGCGAGAAAACTGCAAAGAAAGAGGAAAGTAGAAAGGATAAAAGGAAAAGGAAATAACTTGTGTACGATTAGGAGTTTGAGAGAAATTAGATATTAGTTTTTGGGGTAATATGACACAATTGAAAGAGCTTTTGTACAATCATAGATTACACATATTTTTCAACCATCCAATCCTACTCTAAACCAAAGTATTATCTTCACACGTCAAGGGTCCTACCAATTCCTGATCACTTACTCTCATGCAATATTCAAATAACACAACCAACAACAAATTTCCGATACTTTATCAAAATAAAATTTCCAATTTTAGGTTGAACGTTGATGAACTTAGGATTTCACCGAAGGAAATCACTTTGAATATCGAACTCGTACATATCAACTTCGTAGCATCATCATTTTGGGATAACAAGTTAGTCCCCTTAAATTGAATCCTACGTTGTAGGTTTAAGAATGGAAAAGAATTCAAGCTTCTTCTCAAGGGAGGATTTCTCTAGCCGCTGCTAAAGTTTCCGATTCTCTAATGGAATCCGTGATATATTCATGGCTCAAGCAACTCATTGAAGCTACTAGATGCACACAAGGGGTGTTATGTACGATGAATAGACCGGAAAAGACAGTAACATAGGTAGAAAACAGAATTATAACAAATACTATGTAACACGAGTCGACGTGCGTACAAGAAGAATCTGGTGATTACGAGATTTCATGTGTAAGCAAAGAAAGAAGACTCGTAACATTATAACTCTCCAGATGGAGCCTTTGAAATCTCAGGGAGCCTCAAAAAAAGAAGCACGATAAGGCCCCCTTTTTCCACATGTGAATTACTTCGATTTCGGACAAAAAATGTCATAAGTAGTAGAGTTCCTAGGAAAGAGAGATAGGTTTACCTCTAAAAGACTTAGAAATTAGCAAACTTACTGTACATAGTGATTAGTAATCTTGTTCGAGATCAGTCCATTGACCAACAAAACATTCTACAACTAAGGATTTTATGTATATAGAACCGAGGTTTCTAATCCATGGAAAACCACGAATCCCAGTAAGGCTCTTGCCTTTTTATCCTCTCCTCATTTACGGCCATGAAGAAAATCTCATCGTATTATTACTCTTTCAGTCCCTATGTCGCACACGCCCATACACTCTTTTACTAGTACAGGCTTGAGATAAGAAGTGTAATAATAATAGGAAAGAAACCCTCAAGAGGAAGACTTGCGTTGACGATATACGAAGAGACATCCACCATGATTAGAAAAGAAAGGTGAAACGTACCTGGAGCTTGCATACTCGAAGAGCTTGCCTGTGGTAGAGAAAATGATGAGAGCGACCTCAGCATCACAGAGTACAGACAGCTCTTCAGCTTTCTTGATCAGTCCTCGTCTTCTCTTGGAGAAAGTCACTTGCCTCGCAGTAATGTTATCAATCTTCTTGATCTTGATCTTCTCTCTAGCCATCTTACTCTCCTTAAAAAATATTCATAAATCAATAACTCAGGCATATGATTCGTACGTACACAAAAAGTAAAACCATAAGCATACAAATGGCAGGGAAAGAGAGCTTTAGGAAAATGGGGTTTCGTCAATCTGGAACGAGAACTGAGCAGAAACCCTAGAGAAAACACCCACTTAAGAGAGAGCTCAGATCCAGGCAAGAAAATCCCAGAAGACAGAAGTGAATAATACACTACAATTGGCTATAAAATGCAAAAAATAAAGAACAGAAAAGGAAAAGATGGCATTGATGGGATTTTGGTCCAAGCGTTTACCTTCAGTTTCGCGGAAGCTATAGCTTGAGTTAGGTCTGATCAAGTGAATAAAAAGCTACCAAATGGAGAAAGATAAAGCTAAAAAGGAAGACTTGGTGTTTATGCGTTCAATAAAGGAAAGATAACATTCCTTTTTATAGCTAAACAGGAGTCTCTTTTATTATCTATATGTATAGAAATAAAATAACCAATAGGAAATGACGAAGCAAAGGATGTGAAATTCTGATTAAATGGAGACTTGTTTTAGCGTTCATGGGGAAAAGAAAAAGAAATTTCTATTATTATCTTATTAATTTGACTTTTTTTATGTGGACAATTGCTTTCCGTACATAGATAGCCATGCCATCATCACGTCACGTTGATAATCAATTGCCCTGTACTTCCATGGCTGTCTCACTATCTCTTGTCGCGATATATTGGCCCAGACTTATCATCTGTTTCATGTGTTCGTTACTTCATTGGTCTCTTTTATCGGAAATATCTAACAAATGTATTTAGTAGTACGTACTTTAATTTATACCAAGTACCATAAGCATCCAGGCAACAACAGCCTCAAACATTCACCAAAAACAGGAAGAAAAAAGAACAATCTCAGTCAAATCATGGTTAATGCTTAAAATCACCCCTCAAGACATGTACTGAAGTATAAATTGTTGCAGCTAGGTAGAAATCGCTTGAAATCCTCTAGCTCGGATACTTTAGCCTTATCTTGTGCCATGAGATTTAAGCCACCCATTTATGTAGACAATCTCCGGTAGAAATAGCAAATGGAATTGAGAGGACTTACATCTTCACGATTTTACATCATAGTTGTCTGTCATATTCGATTATTATCATATTTAAATGTATTTTAAATAGGGAAGATAATAGATAAGGCAATAATGAGATTGCTTTATGACTCAATCTCAATTAAAAACTTTTAATTTTAATTTCAATTTAAAATTCTATTAAATTTAAATTGTTTGACCTAAACTCTACCAAGTTAAACCAATTAAAAATAGTGAAATAAATGATACGTAATTCACATATTAAAAAGTTTTTTTCCCCTCTATAAGCACCACTTATTAGAGAAACACCTACCGTCTTAGATTTCTACCATGACCACCTACGAGGCCTACTATTACAAAAGTCTTCTAAGCACCAAACTTATACCATAAGTTGTGTCTACTCCTTTATACAAAAATCTTATTTAAGTTTGTTTAAACGAGACTTAACCTTCCCTACATAATCGTCGATCAATTAACTCGTACTCAAATGCCTCACAACTCTCACAATATGTAACTCTCACACTCTTGCAAGATTACTGGGAAAGCATTAAACTATTAAAGGCAACAATAAAAGCACAAAAGAGATACAACAAATTCCAACCTTTGTTACTTTCCTCAAAGTATACAAAAGAATGATCTTTCAATTTCTACCTGAGGAGCAAGGCTCTATTTATAGACAATTCTGGCTTAATGGTCAAGTTACAATTCAAAATTCTAACTGATTTGATCCAATGCTTACCCATGTTAAGTCTATTAGTTATGATCTATTAATTTAAGCATATCCTAAGTCCATAATCCATCAAGAACTTAGCTTTAGCCACCTTAGCCAAGTCAATCTATGTAAGATTCGAAACTCTAACAAAACTTGTATCATACTTAATTTAACTTGCTAAGTTATTTTGAAACTCTAGCATGCCATTGTCTTACATGTGATCGAATTAACCTTCAACCTAAGGCGCCTTTCTAATTAGTTATAAAGTGCCTTTATGTGTTAAGGGGCTAGCAAACCACCTCCACCAGATGAATTCGATGATGTGATCAAACTAGTCAAAAGGTACGCATTCACTTAATCCTCGAACTGCCACAAGTTAGTAACTTTCTCCAACAGGGCTTCTATAACCAACTTTCCCTTCAATTAGATCAAGAATTTGGTCATCTGATTCTTCTTATATTGCTTTATCATTTGATGATCCGAGACCTTGGCCACTTAATCCTCAAACTATTTTCTCACAACTAGTGGAGCTCTCTTCACCTAACTCATATTCAGATCCGATACATTATCATAGTAAGGTTTAAGAAAAATAACATAAAAAGTAGGACTTACCTCCAATCTCTCGGGTAACTTCAATCTTTATGTCACACTTCCCACTTTACTTAGCACTTCAAAAGATTCGTTGTACTTGGGCACTAATCCTAGTTATACTTACTTACTTGAGATCTTTTTTCTAAATATGTGGGGTAAGTTAAAACAATATCTTATCTTCCATGTTAACTATAACCATCTCCTCTATAAGTTTGCTTGCTTCTCATCAATTGAGAATGTTTGCAAAGACTATCCCTCACCTCATCCAATAATTCTTATTTCTCTATTGCAAAATTGCAAAGACTATCCCAACACTATCTCAAAAGGACTCTTCTCTATAGTAGAGGATCTGTGTAAGTTATGGCAAAATTGTACAGTATCAAGTAAACTCAACTAGTTACATCAACTTGCACTTACATAATGCCTTAAGTACTATACAATTAGTTGTTGATCCTCTTAGTTTCTCCATCTATTTGTGGGTGATTTATAGTTGAAAACTTCAAATTACAACCCATCATGTTAAAAGGGGACATCCAGAATTGGATCATAAATATGACGTCTCAATCACTTACAATGTTTGCAGGAACTTCAAAATATTTCACCACATTCTTATAGAGCAAATCTGTAGCAATATTTGAGGGAAAAGATGTTAGTGCTAACACGAAGATTGCATATTTAGAGAATCGATCTACAATCACCATGATTGTCACCATGTTGTCTACTTTTAGAAACCCACCAATGAAATCTATTGAAACTAACATCCACAATCTTTTGAGGATGGATAAGGATTATAGCAAATTAGCTTCCTTTTTTCTCTTCACTATCCAACTGACACAAAATACATGTCTTGACATACAACTTAATTTTATTCTCCATTTTCGACCAATAATAGGAACAAACTAAGAGCAATCATCCTTTAAATTCTGAAGTGAACATGCTACTGTGAGTCATGAATCTACTTTAATAGTTATTTCCACAAGCTACCAAAACTTAACATGTATACTTGACTAATTTTAGCCATAAAAATCCCATTATCATCGTGTCAAATCTTGCGTACAACACCTTCCTTAACTTGTAAGATTGACTTATAGTATGTGTTGTCTAATGGAGTTGCAACTTTGATTTGCTTCAACATGTTAGACTTCACCCTAGTAATAACATATAGGGTCACAAACATCTCCTTCATACTTAAGGCATCCATCACATTATTATGCCTCCATAGTTTATGCTCTCACATGAAGTCATATTCAGCAAACAAACTCCTACCATTGAGCTTGCTCGCAAAAAACTTCTGCTAGTTCCTGAGAAATGTATTGCCAACATTGTTAGTACAAACAACAAACCTCATCACTAACAAATATATTTGTCACGTCTCAATGCAATGCACGACTGTAAGCATCTCCTTCTTATGTGTCGAGTATCGCTACTCTACACCCTTGAGATTTTGGCTCTTAAATGCTACGTGATGACCCTCTTATACTAATACTCCACCAATTGCTTTGTCTGATGCATCAGTATATACCTCAAATGGAAGATCAAACTTAAGCATCTTCAATACAGGTTTAGTTGAGATAGTGACTTTAAGTTTCTCGAATTCCCCCTAAAATGCATCATACCAAAACCAGTCTTGTTTTTTTCTTTAGCAAGTCCACCAATGGGACCTTTTTCTTTTGAATACCCCATTATAAATTGTCTATGGTAGTTAGTTAGTATGAGGAAAATTCAGAACTCTCATACTATCATGAGAATTTGCCACTAAGCTATCGGCTTCACTTTCTTCCAATCCATCCTAACCTTTGTTCATAAAGTGACCCAGGAATTTAATCTCTGACTGTGTAAACTCGTAATTCTCCAACTTTACATAGAGCTTGTGTATCTTCAATAGCTTGAACACTTTCCTTAAATGCTCCATATGTTCTACCATATCAGTTTTGTAGACTATGAAGTTATCGAGATATAACACAACGAACTTGTTAAGGAAGTCACACAACACATCGTCAAATTGCAAAATTTTATAGGGTTATTAGTTAATCCAAATGGTATGAGAATTTTGTATGACTCATATTAAGTCATGCACGTTGTCTTTTGCTTATTACCTTTGACAATCTGCACTTGCCAATACCCACTCCAATGATCAAGCTTCATGAAAACCATAGCCCTTTATAATGTATCCATATAATCTTACATTGAAGAAACAAAATACTTGTTTTTTGTTATTATCTTGTTTAAAACTCCATAGTCCATGCACATTCGAAGTGTTCCCTCTTACTTCTTCTATAATAACATCAGGGCACTATATGGGGCTTTAGAAGGTTGGACAAACCCTGCCTCTAACAATTCATTAGATTGTCTTTGAAGATACCTCAACTCCAATGGGGACATCCTATATAGGATGCATGCAAGTGGGACGACTCTGACAGTCAACTTGATCCTTTGATTAATCTCTTAAAGAGAGGGAAGAGTCTTAGGCAACTCTTTCAGCATCATATCCATCATGTAGTCCTCATCAATCTCCCATATGGCAGCAAAATAGGTCTCCTTACCTTTCTTTAACCCTTTCTCAATGCTCATAGCCAATACAAGTGCTACCATCTTTGTAACATCTATCATTCCATTACTAGACTTATAACAGTTAATATACAAAGAATTTTGTTCATTCATGATCATCATACCTTCTAAACTTAGATACAAAACTTCCTTTGCTAACTTCAAGAATCCAATCCTTATATAACTCAAAATCTTCAAGTGGTATGAACATACAGTTGAACTTGACATTCTAACTTTCTATGCTTGCTAGGATGTTGAAGCAACTTCTACTGGTGCTTACACCTTACCTGTAAGTGTCTTCATCTTTGTTAGGATATTTGACACCATAAGCCCTAACTTATGCACCATCTTTTCGACCATAAAAGAGTATGTTTCACTCATATTCAATATTATGGTTACCTCCTTCTTATTAACTTGTGTTCTTATATACATCAGCTTATCAAAAAGATTGGATTCACTTTTAACTACATTCAATAAGGCAATCAGATTTATTGTCTCTTCTGAATTTTCTTCCTCTTCTTCAGCAATCAGGGCATTTAGCTTCTCCTTCTTTGTACACTTTCTCACAAAATGTGGACCAATGCATAGGTAACAAGCAAGTTTTTCCTTTTTAAAGGATGTCTCTGTTGGACCAATGGAGGTTGACAAATTAAATCCTTCTATGTTTTGATAATAATAAAACTTACAAAATTGGTTAAGA
>JAOSBK010000006.1:7460063-7470626 GCA_027568895.1 Erythroxylum shatona
ATTTGTAATGAGCCCAATTTGGTTATGGCTTTTTGTACATTAAATGATTGTAACTTATTGTTGAATGATTGTAATAACTGAAAATGTTTATTTCTGACACTGAAACTGTTTATTTCTGAACGCGGGCTCAGATTATTACTGTCTATTCCGTGCGAATGAATGTTTAAAAAAAATTTATACTGAGTTCCGTCTGACTGACTGATGTAGTACGCCACCCTCACGGGGCACGGACTCGGATATCACCAATGATGTCGGGTTCGGGTCACGCGGGAGTGGAGTGTTACACTAACATCTTAAACTGAGTATTGTAATGAGGGATCTCTTCCTCCTTTTAAGAAATTGGCCCTATAAACGCTGCTACTTTGTTAACACTCTCTGTTAAATTGTTGCCTCACATTATATTGAAATGTGACTTTGATACCAATTATTACAAAAGTCTTCTAAACACCAAACTTATACTATAAGTTATGCTTACACCTTTGCACGACAATTTTACTTAAGTTTATTTAAGCGAGAATCAACCTTCCTTATGTGATCATCGACCAACTAACTTGAACTAAACGTCTCACGACCTTTATAGTATTTAACTATCACACTCTTGCATGATTAGTAAGAAAGTACTAAACTATCAAAGGCAACAATAAAAGCACAAAAGAGATGCAACAAATGCTAACCTTTATTACTTCTATCAAAGTATACAAAGGAATGGTCTCTCAATCTCTATTTGAGGAGCAAGGCTAAAATAAGTTATTTATAAGCACCTCTGGCTTGATGGCTAAGTTACAATTCAAAATCCTAACTAAACTAAACTAAACTAAGTAGATCACATCTTATCCTTGTCAGATTACATCACACTAAGCAATAGGATGACATCCCAATCAAAATAGGATTTGTATATGATAGGATTTAGCTACATCCCAACTATTAGGATAAGAGATTATATCTATCTAACAATGATACATCTATATCTACCAAGATCTCCACTATCTTCACATGATCCTCCTATATAGTCTTTATGTAATAGCCCATTTTTCATACCAATGGTACGAACCTTAGAATATTGCAAATGGCCACATCATTGAGAATTCATGAATTGCATTTCATTAACATGCATGTCATTATCATACACATATGAATTATAAATTAGTACGCGTTGCAAAGATAATATATGCACTCATTTGACATATTTCGGGGTATAAAGTGTTTAAAATGATCATGATGTAAATTATGTATTGTTTATGTCTTGAATTTTGGTTTGGTAGACTATAATTAGTAAATTTGGAATTTATTGTTACAATTGAAAATTTAATGAATTAAAATGTCATTTGGTCTGAGAAAACTACCAAATAGAAAGAAAAATTGACATATGAAAAATTAGGATAACTAAGCATATGAATTAGTGACTTTTGGCATAGAAAATTAAGTGACAAATGGCATAGCTAATTAATTGAAAAATGGTTGCAATGAGTGGGTGACAAATGACTTTCCTTAATAGTGACATTTGGCAACAAATTTGCAGGACAAATGGGGAACATGCTTAAGGACATATGTTATAATAATATGAAGACACCTAGCATCCAAGGTGTTAAGTTTCTGCAAAAGTGATTTTAGTTCTGCTCATTTCTTCTTCTTTCTTCTTTTTACCAAAACTCTCTCACCCTTTCATCCCTGTATTTTGTTTATGTTCGTTTCCAATTTTTACTCCAATAATCCATGCTTTTATGCTTCACAAGATGGTTAAAGAATCAAATTATTGTTGTCCTTTGTTCTAGCCGAAAACCAACGCGTTGTTACCTTGAATTCATGATGATTTTTGCATGCATGGAGAATTGAATTAGCTTGATCTTTAATCTGGAATTTAATGTAGACTGCCATAATAGATAATTTATGATGATGAAATTGGGATGAATTGTATATGATATTGATGATGAATTATGCTGGAAAGTTCTGCATGAACTTGAGTACTTTCCTAGTTTATTTTTTCATGTATGAAAACAATAGCTTATGAGCTATTGTATGGATGATTTAAGTTGGTATTTTAAGTATAATTGATGAAGAATTCATGTTAAATATAGGTGTTATTAAGGTGTTTTTGAATATAGAAAATTAGAGCTGTAGGCCTCTTTGTAAAAAGAGACTGTTAATGATATACATGAGCAGAATTTTGCAAGCCTTAGTGTAACCAATATAGAAGTTAAATTAAGTAACCTTAAAGCATGTGAAATCTAGAAAATTTCATGTGTTAGTGATGCCTTTAAGCTTGTGAAATTCGTGAAGTATTGAAGGTAGTAAAGTTACACATATTAGTGATGTTAATGACAAATTCTGGAATTTTAATTTCAGCCTTGTGTACATGTCGAAACAGTTGAGAAATTTCACTCTAAATTGGTATATTTGGACTTGATTAAGGCAAGGAATAAGCCTAAATTGTTGCTTGATTAATTAGTTGAGAGCTTGATAAGTTTATGTAGTTAATTGATGTCATAACCTAAAGAATGGACTATTTGATATGGTTGAGTTCAAATTTAGAAATTTTGATTTGTTAAAGGAATAAATGAGTCTTTTTAATGCAAACATGAACTTAAGGACATGAATAATGTGTATAAGGGATGGATGAATGAGCAATGAAGAACATGGGATAATTATGAATGAGAATTTGGTAAATGTATGAATATATATTGCTGGAAAAAGTTTGGTGAATGTGTAGATCTAGCTTACTGAAATTCTAGATTTAAAGTAATAATTGTGTGTGGATTATGAGAGGCTTTTTTATCATGAAAATATTCAATGATAGGTGTAAAGTATGGTTGATGAATTAGGAATAAATCAAGCTAACTTAAAGGTGCAAACCTGATTGCAAAATGGTAGTATACAAAATATAATGTTTGAATGGTCTTAGGGTGTATAAGCTCAAATTGAATAGTTAAGATCTGTGTTTAAGAATATATACTTGGGAAATTCAATTGACCATGCGTTGATCATAACAAAGATACATGTGTATAACTGAGTACTTATTTGGTTAAACAAGTTAGTAATGTGTGTATTGCAAGATTTAGAAGCACAAATTGACTGAAAGCTTCTAGACATTATCGGCTCATCAAGGAAATCACTATCTGGAGTATATTGTGAGTTAACCTAGATGGTTACTCACTATATTTGAATTGTTCTTAATTAATTGTTAGATATTGAACTGTTACTGATATGATTGCGTTAATTCTAAACATTGATGGTCCGAGGAATCTGATATTTAGGACTACTATATTGGAAGTGTTTGTAAATTGAATGTGAATATGGAAATTATGTTCTTAATTATATGTTAAATGTCAGAATTAGATATAATGAATGTGTTATATGATTGTGCACACTGAATGAGAGTTATTGATAGCATAATATGTGATTTGATGCATTTTCATTGCATTGACATATATGATTAGAAAAAGGAGTTGTAATCAGAGTGACTAACGTGAAAAAGAGCTTAAAGCTTATAAATGTGCACACAGAGTCACAGGCTCAATGATTAATGAGCCCAGTATCCACAATGGGTATGAGATAATATCATAAATGAACTCGGTATCCACAATAGATATAGGATAGTTAAATAGGCATTCGGTCACAACAAAATAAAAATGAAAGTAGAGTCTCATGTGCATTGCAAATATATCTTTACATGTATCATGTGAATCATTGTAAAGAATGACTAAATTGAGTTGATATAATGTTATGCTATGTTTGTGTACATGTGAATAATTGTGAAAAAGTACTGAATTGTGTTGATATAATGATTTGCAATACTTATATACATGTTGATGATATGAATGATTGAAGTGAAAGATTGGATTGTTCTGAAAAGATTATATGACATCTTTATATTATAACGTGCTTATTGAGATATGATGTATAGTGTGATTTGGTATACAAAAATGTATGGGAATTGGTTTAAGCTAATGTCATATACTTGTGAATTTAGTTATATACTTATGATGTTATGTTTTTGACTCGAGTGAGCACATCAATGATGGTTCATTCACTGAGTTCGCAAAACTTACTGAGGAGACCTAGCTTCTAAGGCTATCTAGTAGTGTCTAGTATTGTCAATTTTAGAATCAGGAATGACTCAAAAGTCTGGTCAGCTGATGTTTGAGGAGTTTAAAATTTTCTATTAGTATCTCATTTCATGTTATATATTTTGTAAAGAATAGTAAACTTTCAGATGTTTTTGTAATGTACATATATAGATTATGAGATGTAATGATAATGTAAATGATGTTTGTAAAATGAAATGAGAAATGTTGAACTTATGATCACTTATATTCTGTATAATGCTATAATAGTGAATTGACTACTCTAATATGCCATTCTCATAGGGTATGTTCTTGAATATCCTCTGGATGTTTGGGTATATACTCTATGGTAGTGGTGTGTTACACTTTATCTTTTATAGTTAATGTCTATCCTTTCTGATCCTATTTGCCATATCATTCAAGATCTTGCCATGATCTCTTTCCTTCCATTGATGATAAGTCATCCAAACCCAAAGCCTTTCATAGCACACTAATCTAGTCTAGTGCTTACCTATGTTAAGTCCATTACTCGTGGTCCATTTATTTGAGTATACACTAAGTCCTTAGTCCATTAATAACTTCGCCTTAGCAAAATCAATTCGTATAGGGTTCAAAACTCATACCATACTTGATCTAACTTCTTAAGTTTCCTTGAAGCTATCACATGTTACTGTTATGCATATGATCCAGCTAACCTTCATCCTAAGGCTTGTTTCCAACTAGTTGCAAAGATCCTTCATGTGCTAAAGGGCTAACACCTACCCATCCTACTTGAGCAAGGCTTTTTGGGCATATTAATCTGCATTAGCGGTTCCTAGACCTTGATCGAGCAACCGCATACTTTGTTGGATGGAGTATTTAGGTTAAAGTTGATGTAGACCATCACAAGTTGACTGCTTTTATTCATTTTGTTGAGGTGGTGAGAGTAGGATCGTGTACATTGTCAACCGATCGAAGTTGGTTAACTCAATTTTTCCTAAGATCATTGTCTTATATGAGGTGGCTTAAAATTTGTTAAAGGACAAGAATAGTTGTCAATAATTTTTTAAAAATTTTGATTCATTAATATAAAAAAATATTATTTTATTTATAAATGACATTATTTTGTGTATACAAACAAAACCATTTCACTTTGTGTAATGTGAACCTTCAAATCGGTTGAAACTACAAAGCACAATCATGAAACATAATCAATTCAAACTGATTCAAATGAGATTAAAGTAAATTTAATTTTTTTTACTATCCTTAATTATATGTATGGATTTGGTTTCCTCGTGTTAAAGACTTTTAGTGTGTGTGTGTGTGTGTATACTTAAAATTTAGTGTTATTTAGCTCATTTTGAAAAAGTTTTAATATTTTAATTTATTTATAATATATTAAAATATTAAAAAAAATATTTTATTAAAATTTTAATTATTTTATCAAATCAAATGATATAAACTTTATCACTCGATTAATAGTCAGTTATATAGTAATGTGTTAAGAATATGATAAATTTAACATTTATTGATTTAAATCTATCAATTGAGTAAATATGTCTGTCTTAAATTAATTTAACAAATTTTAATAAAAATCTATTTTAGTATTTTAATATTACAAAATATTATTTTAAATAATTTTAAACAATAAATAACATAAAAAGAGAACCATGTCTTTTATTTAGTCCAGCTTTTCATTCCATTTATAAGATATTATATGAAATAATAATTAATTAACAATATCATTTCCTCTTTAAAAAGTCATTTATTTTTTAATTAAAAATAATAATAACAATAATGGGAAGAAAGCCCAGCAAAATGACTAAATAACAGAAAGCTAATACGAGATTAAAGCTAAATTCAGCTAAAAAGGAGGGAACAAAGAATAGTTCAACCTATACATTCCAATTCACTCTTAAATGAGAATTCATACTCTCTGCTACTCCTTTAATAATCACAACCTCTCTAATTCATGAAATTAGTTGGTTGTTAGTTGAATCTTAGAATTCTTCTTGAAGTTTTGGATTTGTCTTTCTCTTAAGTACAATAACTTAATGAACGTTCAAGGACACTGGCATATATAACATTTAGATTGGAGAAGCTTGTCAATATTCACAGAATGGTGGAATGTCAATTCATATAATTGCTGCTTACGTTAAATCTGTACATGTATTCGTTCGAAATAGTAGTAGAGAAGGGACAAACAAAGAAGAGTTGACTGTGATTTTTGAAGGGCCAAGTGCAAAGGGAGCGGCCTCTATCACTCATATATAAGAAAGGAATTTGATCTCTGGTCCTAATTTTTTGGTTTATAACTGGTCGCAGAATGAACCATAGGAGTTCTCGGAGTGGAACCTCTGATTAACTGAAGACAAGATCCATTGGTGAATAGTTCCGACTTGTGTAAGTTCCATCTTAGCCAGTCCCCCCTGAAACCGTTAGAAGAGTAAGTTGGGAAGTTATCTCTGATTGTGACAAGATGCTCAAAATAATACTTCGTTCGACGTCATATGTCAACGTTAAGGTTTAGTTTCATAAGGCAACTTCACTCACTGCAGTTGCGGACATTGACTTGTAGCTAATTAAGTAGCTACGGTTCTACGTACGCTGTATCAACATGCACAAAGCAGGAAAAAGAAACAACATTCTTGGTAATTTTTAGTTATATCACTTAAAATTATATATCTTAATCATACGGTTAATGGTCATAACATATAGTTTATCTTAATTAGTTTTTGAATTCTTACAAAAATGATAAAATGCTTTTAAATAAATATTTTTACATAATTGAAACAACTATATTTTCGATCTTTCAACTTAATGTTATTTTCTATTTCAAATCTCTGATCACTAAACTTTTAAGGGAACGTTTGCTTTCACTCACATTTTTTCGATATGATGTTTTATTTTGTTTCTTCTTTTTTATATATAGAGTCCTAAAGCATTTTAACTTATTATTATAACAAGTTGAGACTATTAGATATGAAATCTAGTTTAGTAGAAGAAAGATTTTGGTTTAGATAGTAAAATATGAGACTGAATTTGGAATATGATGTATAACACTTACCATTAAAATCCTTTAACCCCTAATTATTGATTAAAAGGAATATTCGACCCATTTACTTACATAGGAAGAGAACATTCTATTTTTTAACGTAATTTATCATATTAAAAATTAATAACACCTCTCATCTTCAATTTCTATCTTTTATTTCTGTTGTCTTTCTAATTCTCTTTGTCTTTCCCACCCTTTATTTATCTTTCTTTCTCTTCCCTTTTTCTTTCTCTCTCCTTTTTATTGTTTCTTTCTCCCTCTCTTTCTCTCTCTCTCTTTCTGTCGTTTATATATTTATGTGCTCCAAGTGGAGTTGGAGTACCCTGTTTCTGATAGGATGTTCCAATCTTGTGTAACTTAATCTTGTCTATATATTTGTGGACCCTACATTAATGTATAAATGAGATTTAATAGAACATGGTAAGAACTAGTTAACCAGAATAGAGAATCTGATTCTCTCCAAGTGTGTTGCCACTATAATAGATAAGCTTATTGGTGACGAAACCAAACGTCGCTAAATATTTAAAAATTGTTGCAAATATTAATTTGCAACGAAAAACAATTGTCGCCCTAATGGTCGTTGAATCTTGGTAGCAAAACATTATCCGTGATGTTTTTTTGAAATCATTGCAAAAAGATTTTGGATACACAATAATTTCTTTGGTAAAACATATAACCAACAAGAACGAAGAACGTCGTACATATTATTTTGCAACGAATATGTTTCGTAGATAAAGGTTTTTATCTACCAAACCATAGTCTTAGGTAATTATTTTTATCGACGACTTTTTGTAGCAGAATAGTCTTAGCTACTAATTATTTATTGTAAGTAAATGTTTTTAGAGATGTTCTTGTAAACGTAAGTAACAACGTTTTGTGAAGATTTTATTTTGATAACTAATACTTTTTAGTGACGATTCTAGTGACGATTCTATTTTTGTAGCAGAATAGTTTTAGTTACTAATTTCGTGTTGTAGGTAAATATTTTTAGAGACATTATTGTAAATATAGGTAATAACATTTTGTGACGATTTTGTTTTGGTAGCTAATATTTTTTAGTGACAAATTTTTTTTTAAAATTTAAATTTTATTATAATTGTTAAAAAGAAATTTAATTTAATTTATTACAATTTTTAAGACAATTTGAAATATAAATTAGTTACATTTTATAATCAATGTTGGTGACATATTTTTAAATAAGAATAAATTGAAATAAAATAAATATTAAAAATTGAATGCATTTTATAAAAAAAATTACAGGTCATATACAAACTAAGACTCCTTATCATCGTCACTACTACTGACATAGTTTGAGTCAAGTAATTTTTTGACCTTCTTTTTAACCTTGTTCACTTCTTTTACATTACGATCTAACTTCTCTTCTATACATTGTAACTTAGTCTTTAGTGCCTGATTCTCCTCTTAAAGCATCGTGACATATGCCGATCGTGATGAAGGTGCACCAATAGACTTAGGGCCATACCCAAGACCTTTGATATACCTCGATCTTGTGCTAACTACATAGTTGCAAATGTCATCGACATTGGTCTGATTCTCCTCAGACAATGATATCTGCAATAACTCCTGCATCTTGTCCTACAATTTAAAATAAAAAATTGAGTTAACTAAAAATTATTAATTAGTATTACCTAGAAAAATAAACTGTAATATTAATTTGTTCGTACTTACAAAATTACTTTGTTCCTCTTTAGACGTTCAACCTTCACCTTCCTTGTAGTGTGTTAGCTTGTAGAGTGTGATCTTATCACACTCTTGTCTTTAGAGCTGAGTTTTCCTCTATTATATATATTTAAAAAATTAGAAGATAATAGAATTTATTGTATTAAGAAATAGAATAATAGGTTGAAATCGTTACATTTACAAATTCTTGTCAGACGATAACAAATGATTTGGAGTCTGTGTTATAAGGAGTCTTCATTTTTGCTTTGTTTACCTTGGCTTTCTCACACTTTTCCTAAATTAAGAGAAGTAGTTATGAAATGTATGAACAAAATTAATGGAAGGAAATATTAAGAAAAAACAAACCTGATCCTTCATTGATGCCCAATAATCACATATTTCACAATACAAACAATTTATTTACATTCAATCATCATGATCAAGATTTTCAAAACCATCATCATTAAGTACATTATCATTGGATTCTTCATCACTAATATATTCGAGCAAAGTATCGTCATTATCATTTAAGTCATTCTGAGTATAGTCTTCTTCTGTTTGTAAGATAATATGGGATTGGACTTCATCTAGTTGAACTATGTTGGGATTGACATCTCTCCTATGGAATGATGATATATTTGCATCTTCTACTAGAATGCCTTCATTATTGAACTCTAATCCAATATCTTGATATACTTCATTTTCATTCTCATCTAATTGACCAATATCCCTTTCACAAAAATCAAAAACATTCCTTTATTGAAACTTTTGAACAAACTTCTATGTTGGGACCTGATTTTAGAACCGGACCCCAACAAAAAAAAAAAACGGAATCAAACGGAAAGCGAAACAAAGAGGAAGAAAGTGAAAACGAAGGAAATCTAACGCGAAAAGTCAAAAGCGGAATCGGAATCCGAAAAATAAAATGCGGAAGCGAAAGGAAACGAAAACTCGAAATCTCAAAGTAGATGGAAACCAAAGGAAAATGAATTGGCTCGGAATCGAAAGCAAACAAAATGGTTCAATCGAACTGAAACAAATTTCCGACATCCGGTAACGTATACCTTAGAAAACTATCGCGTTGGAAACCATAAAGACACTTGATCAAAACCAAATCAAACCGGTATAAATTTTTTTTCTTTCATTCTTTATTCAATCTCATACAGAGCAATTTCAAATCCCAAAAGGGTATTCATTTACCCCACAACCTCAAATCATTTGATTCTTCAACATTCATACATATCCCAAAAATTCATCATTTAACCAATTTTTATTTTTCTTTTGCCATAAAAATCACACACATACCATGTTAAACCATAAACAATTAGCACTTCTATATTTCCAATCCATCAACACAATCATACACATCCATACCTATAGCACTTCAATAATTCTCAATCATCAGTATCATCGAACCTCTTGTCCAGAATCTAAACGCAATCTAATCATATCATATACAATCACATTCATCTACCATAACCATACACAAATTTATATCTCAATTCCATACACAAGTTCATAATTCATTTACATATTCCAAAAGAAATACATCACCAAACAAAAGTGGCATTTTCAAGTCACGATACAACATCAATTCCAAAATTTTTCACAAAAGTCTAAAATCTTATTCTTACAAACAATGAACTTAACCTTACAGCATAAATACAAATGAACAGACATCATCACTTTCTTTCATCCAGTCTCCTTCTTTATACCTGGAGATGGGGATGAAAGGGGGTGAGCTTTACAGCTCGTGGATAACATGTTTATAACAGAAAAATAAGCAAA
>JAOSBK010000006.1:7479189-7499776 GCA_027568895.1 Erythroxylum shatona
TCTCATAAATTATTTCTTAATTTCATCAAATTTCCTTAAATTCATAATTTGTCTCACCCATTTCTTTCTCATTTAAAATTCATTTTAATATTTCTAATTTTCATCAAAAGTTCGGGGTCCAACACCTACACTCACTTTTAAGGTCACATGTCAGGCATGTAGGTAGAGGAGGATGAAACCTAAATCTAAACCTAGACTCTTGAATAAATAGAAAGCAAAGAGAAGAAAAAAAAGGAGTCAGGAACAAGAAGAAATGAGAGAAGCTAGAGGCTAAGAAAAGAAAAAGAAAACAAAGAGCAGACAACATAGTCAAGGAGCAAAGAGAAAAAAATAGCAGAGAAGTGGAGTTTAGAGCAGAGGCAGAAAGTAAGAGTTGAAGCTAGAGCTTGGCAGGACATTCACCACTAACCACTTCATCCGAGAGTCTTTAACTTTTTTGTTCATTTTTATTTCATCTTTCGCTGTTGTTGAACTTGTTCGTCTTCCCTCTGTTGAATTTAATTTATCTATTATTTCTTGGTTAGTCCATCTTTAGTTTATTTACCCTATTCATCGCTTTTACATTTCTCTATTTATTATTAACATGGGATTCAATTATATGAAGATGATGAACTGTATTTATTCCATGATGGGTTTATTATTTTTCTTGAGAATTAACATAGCTAATTTAGTCGATTATTCATGAGGAAGGGACTGTTTTAGTGTCTTATTATTTGCTATAGTTTTTGAGTTTATTAGATGTAATAATGTGGCCAAACTTTGCATATTTTTTATGTTAAACAAAAAATTAAGAGAAGAAGTTTAATATTAGAACAAGAAACTATAGATGTTTAAGTTATGAATTAGAAATTTATTAACATAAGTGGGTAATTATTAGTTAGGATTACATAATTGATTTGGATGATAAACTTGTTGAATACAAAATTATTTGAATTGATTTTACAACCCAATTAGTAATTTTAGCAAGACAATTATCCAATCAATTCACCTTAGTCATAAATAGGAGATTAAATTAGTGAAGTTAATTTCCCAAAAGTTCACTGAATCGATAGATTAAATTGTTCTTTGCTTCCAGTTAAATTAGTTTATGTTTCAATTTAATTAATTTATTTTCTTTAAAACCTTTTACTCAACAAATTGGGATAGAATGTTTAAGATTGCGTTTTTTGTTTTTATTCAAATTTAATTTAAGTGAATGAATTTCATCTCCTTGAGAAGATGACCTTAGGTATTTGACTACAATTACATCATATACTTGCAAGTAGGATGGCCTCGGTTTTTTAGAACTTAGTTAGGCATAACAATATGCCTTTAAGAAACTTTGCATATGTGGGCATGTTCTTCAAAGCTTCTACAAAAGGTAAGGTAATTTGCAATTTATTCAGCTTTTATATGAACTTTGCAAATTGTGTATCCAGTTTATTATTCTGAAGTATTTATGGGAATGGTATTTTCAGTGGGTAAGGTAGAGGAGGAACATAAGTAGGATCTTTATTCTTAGCTTCATCCGTTTTCTTCTTCTCTTGATCTTCTACAAGGCAGGGTTTAGCTTGTTTTTATTCTAGTCCTTCTAGCGCTTTTCTACTCCTAAGTGTGATAATCTTAAATTTCTCTTTTGTATTTGCTTCAATGTTACTCTTAAGACTCCCTACACTTCTTGTAGAAAATGCATTTACTAGTTGGCCCATTTGAACCTCTAGATTTTGAATGAAAGACACGAGGTTTAAATTGCCTTTCCAGCCTCTTCAGGGCCTCTTCCATACTTGTGAGCTTGTCCATTAACTTGCCCAATTTTGAATCCCATGAACTTGACTCGTCTTGCTGAAATTCTAGTTGGCCTTGATTTCCTATTTAAGTCCCCACATTATTAGACCAAAAGAAATTCAAGTGGTTCTACTAACTAGGATTGTATATGTTCTAGTAAGGATCAGTACCTACCTGTCCAACTTATACTCCCATGAAGTTTAATTACTACACATTATTGTTTTCCACTAGGAAGTAACCAACTATGACATGGCTCTCTTGTCCGTATAGGTTGCATCTGTGTTGAATTGCTTTGAATGGAGAGAAAGAGGTGGCTATTAGGCTGTTTAATTGTTTGGTGAGGTTTAGCAATGTTGTCATTGAATCCACAGTAGTTATTCCTTTTGGATCCAAGAAGGTTGACTGTTTTCCACTTTGTTTTGATATCTAAAGACAGTCATTGATTTCCATCTCTTCTAACAGGTAATATGTCATGTGCCTAGTGGTCGTACAATTCCTTGATGATAGGCATTAAAACCTTGCCTTATGAAGTCAATAAGGTCCCTTTGCTCTCCATGATGTATTTCCTCTACCATCATTCTTTTTATCCCTTCTTACATTTAACTCTTCATATTCCTCATTCTTACCTTGGTATGTCTAGATTGATGTGTTTTTTACTTTACGTCCAAGTTTTCCCCCTTTTTTTTAATTTATCTCAATCACAAAAGAAAAGGTAACAATTACTTAAATCAAAAGAATTTAAATCATCCTAACATTAAAAATCCCCAACAGTAGTGCCAAAAACTTATTGAGCAAGTTTTATATCTAATAATAAAATCCTCAACACCCTCAAGTATACGGATCATATCCTATATTATATAAGGTTATCATTCCCATGAGGATTATTCAATGATTAAAATTTGAATCTAACTTTGTCTACGGTATTTGGAAAGTAAATTGAACGAAATTAAATAGTAGAAAGTAAAACAAATAATAAAACAAAACAAAGAATTAAATAATATTGAGTTGCCAACTAAATTAGGGTTTTGATCAAGATTGAATACTTAGGACTTATTCCTTCCTTATTTTGTTTCCTTAATTATTTTTGATCCAATTATATTTTTAATCCTAGAGTTCCTAAGGTATTGATTACTCTCTCTCAAGACTTAATCAATTAACCCTAACTGAATTCAAAAATTTCAAATTTGCAACCTCTCGATTAACAAAACTTTCCTTAATGTTTCAATTAGGTCTAAAGTTATCTAATAGATAATTAATTTCTCACACAAGAAATGAATGATTGTTAATTTTGATAATTATGGGACAATGAAATTTTTAACTTTTGTTATACAATCCAATCTAATTACTTTTGACTCACTCTTATGATTTATTTTCAAGTATAAGCATCCACAATTATCATAAACACCAGAATATGTATTGAAATTAACAATAATCAAAGTCATAAAATAAATCCTAATTTAACATTTAGAACTTCATGAACATGTTAACATCTTGGAATTTAGATTACACATCAAGAATAGTGAAATAACTAAAGGAAAAGAAGAAAAACTCTATTGGAAACTCGATCTAGAATGCTAGAACTTCTTGGATGTTCTTCTTGATCTCCCTTGTTTGATCCACTTTGATTCAATGGCTGCTACAATTTTTTGTGTCTTTTATGTCATAAATAGTGCATTAGGTTCTTGGGAGTGTAACTAGGGTTTTTCTCACTTTAATTAATTCCAAAAATACCCTCAAACCCTAAAATAAATGAAAATTTTTCGCCTGGAAATTGTCTATTATGATCGTGACATATGAGTCACGATCATGACATAGACCTACTTCATTTAGCTTTCATCTTCTTCATTCATCAATTTCCTGATTTCCAATATTCACAAACACATTAAACACTTCTTGAAACATAAAATTAATAACCAATTCTTGCTTTAAATGAATAAATACTTAAAATACATACAATCATTAACAATAACATAATTCTAAGCCTATATGCATAATAATAGTCTAAAAAATGCTTTAAAATGCACTCAAATATTTAGCAAAACATAGTATAATTTACATCTATCAGCAAGCTTATATTTTGCTAAGGATCTCTTATTGTTTTGTAAATCTCACTCAAAATTTATGGAAACTCTAATTTTAACCAAATTCAGAACATTGGTCATTGCTTAAAAAGAAAAGAAAATTATCTTTATCCTTTATAGAGGTTAGTGTTTCTATAAACGTTTTGAATGGAAACCGTAACACTCACTGAACTCGTTTAGCTCAACCTTTATTATATATTTTTTTTTTAATTTTAACCTCCTAGGTGAACGTTCAGGGATTTTAGTAGCTGGGATTCCACCATCTGAGTAGCTACCTTCGTCACATGCGGCTATGTAGGTAGCTTTGCTTGTGTATTTAAAATAAGTATTGTATGATCATGAACATGTTTTGAACATCTTTTGTGTAAAGATAGATTGTAAATGTTTTACTATGTATAGTTCATCATCTTTATAAATATTTGTTGATCTTGGTTTTGTGAAAATATGGTTATTTATAAATGTTCTTTACTTTAACTAAATGCATGAATGTGTTTGACCCTTTGAGATTGTTTTTGAATGGACTTGAAGTTCAGAAGTAGCAGTGGTGCTTCGGTTAAGTGAATAGAAGTGTTTTTAATTACTTTTCAGGAGCCTAAAATTTTTGGTTTTATTAAATAACAGTTGTTACGTTGTCAAAATTTTTTAATGAAGGTTACTTTTAAAAATTTCCACTACTATTCCTTTTCTTCTTTATATTGATTTTAAAATATTTTGAAGAAAAAAGAAAAGGCTTAGGTTGGAGGGTTTTCGTGGGGTGTCGGGCAGGTTGCCTCATCATCAGGAAAGACACATGTCAAGAAATCTCCATCCAAAAAGATAAAGTAGAGGAATGGCATAATGGAATTGAAGAAGATGAGACAAAAGCCTTTTTTAAAGAAGAAGAAGAAGACGAGAGGAGAGAATAGGTTAAGGAAGAACTAACGAAGGAACCAAGTAAGGAAACTATTGATGAGGTGTTGGCAGTAACCTTAAGTATGGAGGGTTCCCACTTCATCGAAGACAAACTATTGGAGTTAGCTGATGATTCAGGGAGTTTCATTATCCCTCATTTTATTAACAATTTTCATTGAAAAGGGCATTATTGCTTGAAATTGGATTGATTAATTTTATAAATTATGTCCTAATGATTATCTTATAATAAGTGGCATGCTTACAGGTTATGAAAATGCTTTGTGGAGAAAAGGTTGGAAGCAAACCACTGATCATAGATCAAGGATGATGATAAACATGTAGGTTACGTCGTGCTATCGACGTTAAAGAAGTATTGCATGAGAGGCAACCCATGAGTTAGTTTTAGTTTTATTTCAATTTTGATAGTATCTTGTTTTGCTTTCATATTAGTATATGATTTTATTTTTTGTTATGCTATTCCTTCGTTTCTTTTTATCCTTTTCTTTTATATTTTACAAGGATATTAGTCTCATATTGGGTGGATCCAAATCAAGAAATTGTCATATTTAGAAAAGTACCAACTTAACCCTCTCACTCATTATACATGTTCATATGGTGTACATTAAAGACAGTGTACAACTTTGAGTGTGGGTATGGGTTTAATGAATTGTTAAATGATTTCTTTAAGCGTATTATAATCCTAATTATAAATTTTATTAATTGATATCTTAATTGGTTGAATTTGCTTATGAATACTATATTTCCTTATTGAATATTGAATTGAATTTGTGTGCAAAAGGATGATGGTTAGAATAAAATTAGTTTTCTAAGTTATATTTCTCGTAATCATTGAAATATTCAAGTTGAATAAAATTGTATGTTATTTACACTCATATATACCTCTTTTTGTGAGCTTTTGAGCCTAAGAGCAATTTTTCAAAATTTTTAAAACTCTTATTATTCTTTAACGTGTATGATATTGTGTATAGTAGGATAATTCTAGAACTTACTTTTATTATGCATATTGAGACCATATTTGTTAAATTAGAATCATTAATATGATAAAGGCACTTAGAATCAACAACTTGTTTTAGCCTATTTCTTTAAAAATTACCATACCCAAAAATTTACCTTTAAGAATAACCAAGTTGAGTCTTAGCCCTTTTCATTTATTTAACCCAATTTATAAAATGTCATCCGATTTTTCTTTGAAGACCTGTTTATTGTTTTAAACCTTAAAGGTTATTTACATTTTTTTCAGGTTTGAAATTTGTGAAAGGTCCAATATTTCTTGAATTGTAGTACTAAATGTTTGATTTGCTGAGAAAAAAATAAAAAAGAAAAAACAAGAAGAAAAGACAAAAAAGAAAAAGAGAAATAATAATGATGATGATGATGATTGTGATGATGATGATGATAATGATAATGATAATGATAATGGTAATAATAATAATAATGATAATAAAATAGTGCCATTAGTTTTATGATGAAAGGACACGTGTGTGTTTTGTAAACAAATCTTGCTTCCTTAAGTAAAATTCCTTCACTTAAATCACCATTGTCCTAATCAAACCATACTTAAACCCCATTACAACTTGTACAAAAAACTTTAATTTTTGTTTCTAGTTTGTACATAAGTGGTGGAGACATGATTTTACTGCAAGCATATGGTAAGAGTTCTACTATGCAATCATTGAGAGTTTTGATGCTTTTCATCCTAAACACTTGAGTACATTGAGTGAAATTCTAGTGATGGTGTAAGGACATATGCTTTTGATATCAACACTATCGTTAATGTGATTACTATTAATATTATTTTAGGAATTTAATTTTAAAATAGCTTGACTCTAATTGTATATCGATTTTAATGAATATGATATGATGATGTATAGTATGAATGGATAGATTGAGATTAATGATGTATTGATGTTGCAAAATTTATAACTTTGATTGTGGTTTGCTTGAAGACAAGAAAAAGCTTAAGTGTGGGGATATTTCATAAATGCATAATTGATCATAATTTTACCTCATATTTGTTGTGTTTTTGTTTGATATTTTATACTTTTGTTGTATATTTGGCACTTAAATTGCTGAGTGTGTTTATAGGTTATCATTGCCTCCACGAAGTTAAAAGAGAAGAATTTGCATGTGAACATGACACAAAACAAAGATTTGATGCATAGAAGGGATGCACAACTGTGCAAGAGATTGTTCACTTTGCTTAAGCCATGCAGTTTTCACAGCTATGCATCTCCCAGAGCCCTAAATTTTGTGATAAAAAGACTTTTTAGGGGCAGATGAAAGAGGAGTCGTAGAGTAGACATAAGGAGGTGATTCCAGACTTGGAACTCGTTCTCCGGGTGCGATTTTGAGTCAAAGAAGCAGAAAACATGAAGAAATTATCGAAAGATCCATTGAAATACAAGATCAAGTCTCTGCATCGCAAAAACATTTGATAGAAGATAATCAAGGAGATTTAGAATTATGAACTCATTATTTTCATTTCATTTTTGTTTCATTGTATGTTTGATTTTGTGTTAGATAATATATAACTAATCATCCAGTTAGTATTTAGGTTAGATGAACCTTATGTTAATACTTTCATATGATTTGATTCTTTTATTAATGCAATTGGTTTGATTGATTGTTGTGATCTAATTCCTTGTTTTATTTATGTTCTAGTAATTCGGAATATTATACCATAATTTAATTTCACACGTAATGGTTGGGAAGTCCTAGGTTGAATAGATCTATGGTAATTGAAAGGAGTTGATTGCAACTCTAAAGATAGGATGACATTTTAAGTCCTAATAGAGTAATTCATAAAACAGTAACGCAATCCTATAAAATTAATCTGAGTAATTCAGTTATAAACCTTAAGATTAGTTATTAGGAGACTTAATAAGGGAAGGGTAATTGCTAGTATTCATCATCTTCGTGGGATTGACCCGTACGTGCTGGTACTAACTACAGCTACACCTTGCACTTGCGATTATTACAATATTGACTATCACAAATTAGGTCAATCAATTATATGTAAGTAGTATCAAAACATAGCAATCCATTACGAGATACAAAAATAGAGGCAACTTTCTAAATTTAATTATGAAAAATACCTTATCTAATAAATCAAGAAACTCATTATTCAAATAAATAAAGAAATATTTCTAAATAAATAAAATAATATTTCTCTAAATAAATATCTCAATCAAATATTGAAATATATAAATTTAATCAGGAAATACTTTCTTAATTCCTAACGAAAATGCTTTTCTTAATTGTAAAGGAGTCCAATTACTATTCCAATGTAACTAAAATATAATTAATTATATTTCTAGAAACAACTTGGTTAAAATTAAATTAGGAATCAATATAATTACTAATCTTAATCACAATACAAAATATAATTAGTTTAAATTTAAAATTGATTTTGAGTATAAAACACTTATTAAGTTATGTTTGATAATTGGGTTAAAATAGGAATATATTATTCCATATTTTAAATAACTTTATTAACACTTAGGATTACTTAAATCTATAAGTCGTACAGTTATCCCTTTTCTAGTTTAAGTCACACTTAAAACTCACACCTAAATAACCCTTATCTTGACTTTACATTACTTTAATCTTATAGTTAAACAAGCCTTTGAGTTAATTTACTCCTGTCGCCAAACACTCATTTCCCGAACGTATGTCCAAATACCATGCTTCTTCTAGCTTTAGATAAGTGACACCACAATTGCTACCATCATTTTTGTGGCTAGTGACCATCAAAGACATTAGTTGGCTAACCACTGGTGACTAGTTATTCCATGCTAAAACACGCATCTGACAGCAACAAATGTCTTTTTTCCTTCAGTTCATCTTTTTGCCACAATCTTACACAACTCTATCGGCAACTTAGATATGTCACCTCATACGTCATCAAGGAGAAGTCACTAGATGCACCTTTAAGCCTCACGAAACCACAAAACAACAACCATCACAAGGGTCCAGTCACCAATCCATCACTTGAAGCTCCAAGCCGCTAGCAGCGGTCCATAAACATTAGCCAGCCATTTGGTTCTTCTCACCATTGCAATTTCCATTGTTTGCTTTAGAAATTGATGGGAGTCTCATGTTCAAGTATTGTCCTAAATGGTTTCAAGTGATTTCCAAAACCTAAGAGATAATTCTCAACTTGCAATAATATTTATGGTTTTGCATCTTAATTGAATTTATAGAAATTCTCAATTATATGTTTATAAATCTTATATTTTAATTTAGGTTTTGTAATCAATATAAACCTTTACTATTTTATTTAAATCTAATATGATTTTAGGATTAAGACTAAGATCCACTATGATTTTAAGATTAAAGGTATATAATTTTTTGCATCTTATTGTGAAGTTTGATCATTTTCTTCTAACTTTCCGCGAACCATTTTTGAAATCGGCTCATCTCAACCACTATGTCACATATATGTCTAGCCTCTAATGATATCCACATAACTTGTTAAGAGAACTCTACAACTAATGTGAAGAGGGTTATGCAACAAATGCTAGTTCCCTTAGAACATAAGCCTATTTATAATAAGATTTGAACTTTTAATAATTTAATTAAAATAAATTATGATTTCAATTAAACTTTAATTATAATTACAATTAATTCTAATTAAATAAAAATTGGACACAAATAAAATTCAATATTTCACATTTGTTTTTATTTATTAAATATCTCATATTCAATTATAATATTTATCAAACATTACAATCAAGCTTAAATTGATTACCCTCTTTAACCTGTTCTTTATGTATAAACTATTAGCTTTCTAAATCTATCTACAATGGATATAAATTTTAATTTTAACTCATGTTTAG
This sequence comes from Erythroxylum shatona, assembly GCA_027568895.1. Classification (NCBI taxonomy): domain Eukaryota; kingdom Viridiplantae; phylum Streptophyta; class Magnoliopsida; order Malpighiales; family Erythroxylaceae; genus Erythroxylum; species Erythroxylum shatona. The sequence goes on from JAOSBK010000006.1 coordinate 7,488,785, forward strand.
GGCTAAGAAAATTAAACTCCTTTAATTCATTTTAATTTTCTAATTAAACAGCTTATATCCAAAGATCAAGACTTGTATCTAGTTATGCATCATGACCATTCAAATATTTAGGAATGTCAAAGTAATTTTGACTAATATTTTCATACATTATTTTTTGTTATAATTCAATACTTTCATTATATAATATTTTCATACATTATTTTTTGTTATAATTCAATACTTTCATTATATAATATTTTCATTAGAGATAAAGCATGAAATTAATGTCTACTTTATCTGAGCTACCCTTGACTAAAATAATTCATAAATAGTATCAAAAGATATCTATCCCTATACAATGTACTTTGGAGATCTTAAGTCAAAAGATCACTTATATAATCATTGCTATTAAAATTTTCATAGACATACAAGTAATGTTCCAAATAGAATTCTCATACGATGTCAATTCAGTGAACTTGTTCTCTAACAAGCACTCACACATTTGTTTAATTATATCCATACTTTAGTTTATAAAGTCAACTACTTCCTTTATAAAGAAGAAATGTAATATATGATAATCTTTTTGCAGTCTTTTAATGTTCATTTTCAATAGAACATTGACTAGGAACAATTTAGGAATAATAAATTATTGTAACATTAATCTCATAGTTATAATCTCAACATAATTTCATTTGTAACGTATATTTATCCCTTTGACTTTTTCATATACATATAAATATATATAAGATAAAGAATGCCTTTAAATAATTATATCACTAAACTATTGCTAACTGATTGGGTATAAGGCTTAAATAATTAGTTAATTTTCATTCTACGTAGCACTACATAACTTTGGTACTAATACTCACTAAAGTTAGATAAACAGTGACATTAATATACTAGTAGCTGATATTGGTATCCAACTTCTATTTCCTAAAGATTGATCTTTGTCTGAAACTAGCAATTTAGGGTCTTGGGGATTTTTATCAATGTATGCCTTATAACTAATTGGCTAGCTATAGATTTTGTGACATAATTAATTAAAGACACTATTTATCTTTATGTTTTTGTTAATTATAAATTCTTTGTAATAATTGCTTTTCAATTAAAATTATGATGAAATCATAATTTTGAGATTCAATTTGCATTTATGGATTAATTCTAAATTGGTACTTGTAGTTTCATCAAAAAGGGGACATTGATGAAATAGTAAAACTAGTACTCATTATATTTTTTACGAAAAATAATTAATCTCATAAGTTAATGTGTGGAGATATTTAAACAAACTTGTGCGTTCTTATTAAAGAATAGGTTCATTAAACTTACACAATTATAAAGATCCTAAATGGAATATTATTTATGTTTTTGCCAATTGTTTATGATTGTTGTATAATTGATTAAATTAAAAAGCATGACTATGCATACATATGTTAAGTTAAATTATTTGGACATTCTTAATATTTAGGTGGTTATGATAAATTGCTAGACATCAATCTTGATCTATAATTATAAATTGTTTAATTAAAGAATTATGTATAAATTAAAAGGGGTTTTAAATTTATTTAATTCTAATTATGAATTAGAATTATAATTTATAATCATTGTCAACATATTAAGAACCTAATGGATCACATATAAAAGAGAACTTAAAAAGAGAAATTTAAATTTAAATTAAGTTAGACTTAAACGTAAAGTTTGAGAAACTTCAGGGATTATAATACATTTAATTTTATTGAAATTAAATTGTAATTATGGTTAGTGTTAAGCTTTAATTAAAATTAGGATGTTTAATTTTAATAAGAGAGAAGCTCTCCTGCCTTTCTCTATAAATAGGAGGAAGGCATAAGGGAGCTAGCATTCCTGCCTTTCCTTTCAAATGTTAAGTTCTTTTTTTTTTCTTCTGTAGATAACGTTAAAGGCTGGACATAAGAACAATTTTTTGTTGATAGTTAGAGAAGAAAATTTTATGTAGGAATTCAAATAAATTATGTTTCAACATTTTTTTATTTATGATCTTATTTTTCAAGTTATTTAATTAAAGATATCAAATCGAGAAATTATAAAAATTATTTTACTAAGCCTATGAATGGATCATGGACAGTTTTCCAACTATGGTATCGGAGCCTCGTTTAATTGTTTAACTTGATTAAGGTTACTTGATTGTTACTCATTTGATAATATTGGGTAAAATTTATTGATGCACAAGTTTAATGATACATGAATTGCTTAATATTGATTAGGGCATTATTAATTATGATTTATTTTATTTTTAAAAAAATTAAATCTAAAACTTGCATGTCTCCCTTGTTTTGTGTGTTTTTTTTAAATATTCATTGGTTTGGGATGAATATTGCCATGTCTATTTTGTTTTTGAAAAGCCATCGCTTGCCTTATCCCTTTGTTTTGCTTCTAGAATCATTTTATCACTTGTTTCGACTTTGATTTAAGTTTCTAAAATTGCTATATATAATGACTTTCTTCTGATACATGAGATGCATATTCTCCCAGCTTTAGGTTTTTGTATAAAGTTTATAGCTTTAGATTGTATGATTGTGTTAGGTTATGCATGCCTGTTAGTCTAAGTATTGGACCTTCACTAGTGATGATGCTAGTCATCAGTGAAGCTAGTGGTGTTAATCGCTATTAGAAAGGGTGACAATAACCCTTAGAGGAAATGACTTGAACAGAGCATGATGACGTTATAAAGAAAGAAGAAGAAGTATCAATGATAAAGTAGTAGGAGGCAGCAACGTAGGACAAAGAAAACCCTAGCTTTTATAAAAATGATAGGTGTTTGTCCCACATGCACTCCACCAAGGGGAGAATGTGTTAGAGTTAAGTAAATATAGTGCCTTAAAAAGAAAGTATATTTACATATAGCTTAGTCTTCTTCCACTTACTTTTTTAATGAAAATATTTATTATTAATAAAACAAAAGAGTTTGGTTTTATTTATATAAGCATTATATATCTAGTCATAAGGTACCAAGATTCTTTTGTAAGTAATATACATGTACATGGAGATGTATGGGAAACATGTATATTATTATAATCTAAATTAGTAGATTCATAGTTGAATAATCAAGTTGATCATTTGATTATAGTTTAGACTGTAGTGTTGCGATTTATCTTTATGTAAGTAAAAGAGTTTACTTCAAGGGAATGATAAGTTTTATATCAAGATAGTAGTTGACTATCAATAATGACACTATTAAATGAATCAGGAACTAAGTATGTTTTTAAAGAAAAAAAGTAGGCCGTTAATTTAATCTTAAAACATACACCTTATCATTCTTTATTACGAACTACAATCTTGATGAGTAACAACTCATATGTGTTTCATTACAATTCTTGATATTATCGGAATAGGTTTTTATAGAGTATCAATCCAGTGTCTGCATGTTAGAATTATTAATTGAAACATGTATCAGGGAACATTTACTCAAATAAAGAGTTTATAGTGATATCATCACTTCTAGATGTTTTACAGAGATTGGTGATTAAACTGGCGCCAGTAGTTTGATTAACTAGCTACCCATCACCTCTTAACACCAAGATGAGATCTTGTGTGTTAATCACTATATATAGTAAAACAGGAGATCTCGAATGAAAAACTAATTAAAGACAAAACAGTAATTTTACCCTTTATTGTACGAATGACTACAATATGGTTCATAATGGAGTTTGCAATTGAACATCTTATTTGAAACATGTGTTCTCATAATATTTATTAATTCAAGAGTTCAGCTAATTGTCTTTAATGAGATGACAATTGGTTAATAAGTTGAAATTAATTCTAATGAGATTAAATTAATTTCGAGCTTATTGGAGCTTGAATTATATAGATCCAATTAGATTCCCCACTTAGCTTTTAGGAAGGTTATCAAGCAACGTAAAAAATATAAATAGAGGTTACCAGAAATAAGAAAGAAGAAAGGACCGAATTAGATTCAAAATAATAATACCGAAACAATTTAATTAAAAATTAATTGAATTTGTTTTTAAGCCTATTATTAAATGTTAGACTTTATTCTAATTAAATGTTAATTAGAAGACCAAAGTGGACATTTAATATTGGGCTGGATTTTGATTTGATTTAATTAATAAGATTAATTAAATTAAAACAAATTTTGTAAAGACAAAAAAGGAGGGCAAAAATTGAAACTATATGATAAAGTTTTTGATTTATATAGCTAAATTTTATGGCTGAACATTTAGCATTGAATTGCTAAATATAAGGTGAGTTTTTATCATGCATCGTCATAATTAAATGGTTTAATGATGTCTTCATTATATAGTTTAATGATCTTATCATTAAATGGTTTAATGGTTGTCATTTGATGTTGGCATATAGAAAAACTTGTAAACATTTTAGCATTCTTTTGATTAAAGGAGGGAGTAATGCATTTGATGTTCTCTCTCCCTTCTTTTATTTGTTAACCTAAAATGAGTGTCTTGCTTTCGATTTTTTGTCTTTTCATTTAGCCATATTAAACAAATGAGAAGGTCTCATTTATTGCTCTCTCTCTTTCATTTTAAGAAAGAGAAAAAGGTGGTGAATTGGTTGGAATTCAACTCTCTTTTTCTTTCATGACCGAAATTAGCAAAGAGAGTGCCTCCTAGTTTTGGTTCTTTCAACTACGGTAAACTTCTACAATATTTCTTCTCCTTTCCTACTAAAGGATTTTGCTAATCAAGTTGTCTAAGGAGAACAAGCAGTAGATCGGATTAGTTAACGATACAATAACAAGGATAGAATACCATAGCGAGAAGTTAAAGCTGTATCTAAGGAGTTAGTAAAATTTCTATCATCTTTTATGTTATTTATTTTTCTAATAATGTATCATGTATGGATTAAACATGTTGATTTGGTTATTATGCTTTCGCTACGTTTTGATTTCAAAAAAAGTTTTGAAATCTACCATTTTAACCAAATCTAGTATGCTTTTGATTTCGATCCAACATATTTCAAGAATAGGGATAACTTTCTCGATATATTTTGCTCCAGAGATGACATATAGGCCTCCAACACATAAGAGACATTTCTTAATGTAAAATGCATCAAAGCTAAATTTTTTGCACAAACCTTCATTTGTGGTTATGTGAGAATCCATATCTCGAGGCATAAAGAGAGAAAGGAAAGGTGTTAGCTTAAAATGAGTTTAAAGAGCTACAAACATGCATAAAGCAAATGGTCAAACTAATGAATATTTCAACATCAGGAGTAAAAGCTCATAAGGACTATTGTTTAGTTCCTAGTGTCCACATCTCCCATAAGTTTAAAATGCTTAAATTTGAAAGTATAAAGAAAACATAAATGTTATAGGCCATATTAAATTTTATTTTAATAAGATGGATATGCATATCAAAAAAGACGAATTTCTAATATATTACTTTTCAACAAGTATGATGGGTCCCACTTTTAGCTTGTCTATAAACTTGGACTAGTTAGTTATGAGAAGTTGAGGAGATCTAACCAATGCTTTCTTTAATAAATAGAGGTTTAAATAGGACATTGTGTTGACATATAATATCTTCATATGATAGATGAAAAGATTACTAAAAGCTTTAAGGAACATGCTTGAAGATGCAAGAAATGATGACAAAAGGCCAAATATCTTTATTTGAAAAATAAACTATTAGCATGTTTGTAAAGATGCTAAAAAGCCTTATTATGATAAGTTGTGGTAGTTCCCCAATCATTCATCTAATGAGAAAGTGAGTTAGTGCAAACTGATATATAATGCTAATGAGATTGTTTATAAAAAACTGCTCAAATCATGATCAATTTATTCCATGAAGTATCAAATTCTTATTATATATTGAATAAAAGCCTTTAATTTTCCTTTTTGTAACACCTTTACGCAATCACCCTAAGAAAATACTAGAACGCCTGTTTCATTTGTTAATCTATTTGTTGGAAGTGCACTTTAAATGCAAAGTCTTTTGTTCTTTTATTATGAGGGAAAATTTGCAAGCTAAGGTTCATAAGGAAGAATAACATTAAAATATTATGGTATATGCACTTAACTTCATACATGTTTGTATTTTTTCCTCTAATATGATTGTTTTCTTATATAGAATTTCTTTTAGTTTTAAAGTTGTGTATATCTTTGTGGTTATTATCTTGGTTAATATATTAAAAGAATATTACTTTTTATTTATGTTTAAATTGGTCATTAAACTTGATATGTTAGATATGTTATTGATTTTATTGCTTCTAACCTTAGGAATATATTAATTTCCATAAGGATATAAGCATGCATCGATGCGAGTTTTAGTTATGTCTTTGTGTATTGCCATTATCTTTTCAGTTTGTTTTAAGTTAGTCTAAAAATTATCAATTTCTAGGTTCATTTACTTTTTGTTTGGTAATATGACCAACAAGAACATTCAGGAAAATTTTTTCATTTCCTTTTAGTTATAGTTTTAATTAAAGGCCTATAAGGGGCCATGATTTGCAAATAGTTTAATGTTCATACTTTTTCAAATTTAATTTTTAATAGTTAAGATTTATTTGGATGAATGTAGAAAATCTTCTTATTTGGGCTTAATTAGTATAATCAGAATAAATTCCCATACATGGTTGCATATTAAGGATGTATCATTTGCTTCATCCTTTGGGAATAATTTTTAATATTCATGCATATTTGGATTGAAGCTATATTTATGTATGATAAAAGAGTCTCATCCTTTATAAAATGAGATTTAGGTTAGGGTTTAATTCTTAATAAATAATATGGGATGATTACCTAGGTTCAATTTATGTTCCTAGTTCATTTTTTATGAAAGAGTCTTATCCTTTTTAAAATATTTTTTGGATTAGGGTTTAATTCTCAGTAAAGTTTTTAAGGTTAATCGTCTAGGTTCAAATTATGTGCTTACTTCACATTTATAGGATCAAATCATCCACTAGAATTTTTTGTGTTAAAATTGGATCAATGATTATAAATGGGTCCATTAGATAGATATTTTAATTTTCATAGAATCTAATTATTGTAAACATTAATGTACAGATTTGGCAACATTTTAGAGCCTAACTATATATTAGATATAATTTTTGGATCAAATAACCTAAAAAGACAAATGGCAAACTAGTTTATTAAAATTTCTACTTAGGCTTTCCTTTGTTACTTTAATATCCATTGCTCTTCTTTCGATTCTTTCTTACAAGTGGGCCTAAGAGGGAATAGTAGCAATAGTACATCCATAGCTCAACAATTAGATCTATTTCGGTTTAAGCCCAATATAAAATTCAAGTCAAACATAATAAAGAAAGTCTAATCTCGAGCTCAAAGACTAAATATTTATGTATTAAGTGTTTTGTGTTTGTAATACATTCTTTATGTTATTATTTCATTAATTTTAATTATGAATCACAATTTTTTTAAAAATACATCATATAGGAAAAATCGCTTAGACTTCAATTTTGATAAGCTCAATTTGAAGTAGTGGTTTTAAATTAAATTGGGTATGGACCATTAGTGTGAATATATATAATACACGACCCAAGACCAAAAGTTAACCCAAAAGATTTTTCATTTTCTTATTCTTGGTGTTTGAATTCCTTTTTTCTGGTATGAATGTATGGCCTAATAAAGAGATGTGTAGAGAAGGAGAGAAAGTAACAAAAATCAAATTAATTAGACCTAACATTTTATTAATTAATGATTTGTAAAGCTCAAGTCCTCTTAAATAAAACATTGAAGTCTAGAAAGTTATTTTAGGCCCATAAGATAAGTTCTTTATTTTTATTGATCAAAATTTTTAGTTCAGGACTTTAAAACTTATTGAGTTTTTCCCTGTTTTTTTTATAGTCTTCCAATCTTAGTTTTTTAAATCTATTTCGAAAATTTTCATCCCAATGTTTTTATTTCTTTATCTATGAATTTTTGTTCTAAGTTTGAAAATCCATTTCACAGTTAGCAAATTCACCTAAAGCTTAAAATTCTCTAGGTCTAAGCCATTCAAAATTACTTTTAATTAAGCTTTTCTTAAAATATAACTCATTAAATCATCTATTGAACATTGTATATTCCTTTCTCATTTATTTTTAATCCATTTTAGGATCTTGTACCTTTCACTTCCTTTTCTCAATCTATATTCTCAATTCATAAAATTAAAAATCATGTTCTTACTCATCTCATTGATAATTCATTTACAACTTTCTCTACAAATCATTTTTTAATTGCGTTCTCTTATTACCTTTAATTCTCTATTATAAACTTCTCAAGTTCAACTAATCATAACTCTATGATGGACATTGAATGATATGATGTTGGTTATAGGTCATGCTCAGACATTCGATAGTTTGAATATAATACGAACTTAGATTATGGGCTTCATCTTTATAGTCTTGTAAAATTTAACATCAAAGTTTTTTTCTAATGTTTGACTTTTAACGATCAAGTTAATAGTTTTTTAAAAAGAAATATGATATTAAATGAAAAAGAATGATAATTCTTCTTACTTTTTTAGAACAGTGAATATTTATATAATAACTTCCAAAAATACAAAATGATGCTACTTATATTTTTCATATGTTAAAAATCATTTAAGAGTATTTGGATCTTCATTAATTAGTTTAAAAATTGGTTGATTAAAGAGTAAACGAGGGGTCAAAGCTCAGCTGGATTAAAAATGTTCACGCACAAGACACTAAAAAGCTTGCCCCAAAGACAACTAGCGAGTAGCAATCTTGCAGAAGTCAAATCTCATATATTTCGAGAGAGTAATAGATGTACCGATTAGTTAGCCAACTATGCGGAGAATTACGAATTAGGAACCTTTTTTCTTGATACTACACCCATAGGGTGCCACATTATCCTTTTGGAGGATATTTTGGGAATCTGTTTCCCTCATCTCATCATGTAATCTGTCTCTTTCCCTCTTATATAAAGTCATCAACAATGTCTAACTAGTATACCATCACAATGTTTCCACATAAATAACTAAAGCGTAAACCCATACAACCCTAGGGCGCAGGTGAGTTGGTAAGGAGCTCTCCTGGTTTAAGCGAGGTCACGGATTCGAACTGCCCTCATGTATGTAGCCATTTAAAACTTAGGGCCAGAGCTTTGCGTCCCATAAGGGACCTACCTGGCTCGAGCGGGGATTAGTCTAGGAATGGATGGCTTAAAGGTGCCTTTCCATAGTTGGGACTCTCCTAGGACACCTCGTGTGCAACAAAAAAAAGGTGTAAACCCATACACTGTTGCTCGTGATCTTCTGGTCCTCAAAATCCCAAGACCCACATTCCCATTTCTTGTTGGCCACCTGTCGGCATTTCGCTTCAAAAGTTTTTAAAGTGGGGAAGATTTCACAATTTTTCACTCTTTGAATTAATGTGAAATTGTTATTTTTTAATTGTAATTTTCCACATGTAAATTAGCTTGCTGCTTTTGTTACTTTATACATGTTTTGACCGGTAAAATAGGGGAATTGATTGAGACACATTGGAAACTGAAAATGGTCTTTAATTATATGTTCTAAATGCCTGTTTGGATAGGCTTTTGGGAAGTCAATAAGTAATTTTTTTCACCACAAAAGCCTTTTTAAGAAAATAGGTGTTTGACTGTAAAATAAAAAATCACTTCTTTAATAGATACGATTTTTTTTGCAACCAAAATACAATTTTTTAAGAAGCTCAAATTTGGAGCTTCTCAAAAAAGTCTCTCAAATAGTTTTTTCGGATAGATTTTTCATATCAATTAATGAGTCTATTTTTAGTCCTTTTTGTCCTTATATTTTACACATAATTTCCACAATGCTTATAAACTCATCTTCACGTTTATCTTGCAAACTCATCTTCTCTATTACAATAAAATGCATAATTTATTATGTATTTAATTATTTACTCAAATTGAATATTTATTTTGAGATTTATATAATATTATTTGACTTTTTTATATGTTTCAATATTTATTTTTGATATTAGTTTTACTTATGTTATAATCCATATAAAAGATTTGGTTATATATATTTTCATTTATGTTTCATATGGTTTAAAATTATATAATAATTAATATTGTGCTTTACATATTATTTAATATACTTTAAATAATTTTTATATGCATTAATAATATTTATTACAAAATAAAATATAGTTAAAATTAAAAGTATTTTTATTTTTATGTTGTCAAATGGTCTACTGTATGAAGCTCTTTCAAAAAAAAAATTTTAAATGACAGCCAAACAGTCAACTGGTTTCTTAAAAAAGATCTACAGAAAAAGTTCTACTGGTATAAGCCTAACCAAACAGAAGCTAAATCTAGTCTTTTTAATTGGAATCAATTTACATTTTGAGGCAGTTAAGTAGTCTGGTGTCGACCTGAGGGAAGCTATGATTCCATGTTTCCTAATCATAAATGTCAATTATACAGAAATGCAATGCTTTTATTTTTTTATTTTCATCTCGCTTCTTTTCCTTGTCTAGTTATTGCAGAACTCGATTATGAATAATAATTTCTTTGGACATAAACCATGTACCATAATACTATACACATTTAAACTAATTAAAACGCAAGTCCGTTGAGGTCGAAGATTCAGTATTGTAATCATTAACGGTAAATTGACTTTTATGTTCTTGTGTCTAACTTCAAAAGCTTACTCCAAAATAACCAAGAAATAAGTATGCTTCCATGTATGTTTCTTCTATATTTAGAAATTAACATATATACGAATATCTTCATTATTTCTGATAGGAGATAGATTCCATCGGGATAGAGCAAGCACACTAATAAAAAATTGAGATAAAAAAGAGACAACTAAAATTTAATGTAAAAAAAACCCTTAACAAATATGGGGAAAACTGCAGGCAAGAATAAAAAAAATTATTATAGAAAACAAAGACTACAAGGGAAGATCTCACAAACTCACACCAAGAACTAATACACAGAGAAGGGGAAGAAATTATAGGGTGAGGAGAACCTCAAAGGGAGGTCTCATTATATTGTAAAGATCACAAAGTCACTTCCTTACTCCCAACACCATGCACGAAAATCATCATCACTTG
>JAOSBK010000006.1:7502100-7512735 GCA_027568895.1 Erythroxylum shatona
TAAAGAAATTCCACAACAATTAATGTAAAAACAATGACAAAATAGATCTAGAAAATAACAAAAACAACAAATTATCAGTGGTCGTCACGACTTCTGCCCAAAAGGACTTTATCATCCATGTAGTTCTCAATATGGCTCTAGTTCTTTCAAACAGAGTTATGTTCATTCACTCTACAATTCCAATTTGATGAGGAAAGTGAGGCACTGTGAATTGACATTTGATGCCTTATTCATTACAAAAGTCAATGAAATCATCACTAGTATATTCTCCACCATTATCAGGCCTGAGGCACTTGATCTTCTTCCCTGTCTCTACCTCAATCTAAGCTTTAAATGTTATAAAGGCTGGAAATAAATTTGCCTTTCTCTTGATAGGATACACTTAACATGTTATAGAGTAATCATCAATAAAGGTCTTAAAGTATCTAATTCCACCCAAAGACATAATCGATGCTTGTCTTACATTAAAGTGAATCAATTCTAAAATATCTTTACTGCTAGAATTAAATGCATTAAATTTCAATTTATGCTACTTACTTGTAACACAGTGCTGCCATTTGGAAACAATCTCTCTACTAGTTAAGGGCAAAGTTATGTATTACTAGGCCTCCCCTGACCCCGCGTCTCAGCAGATTTCTACTAGGTGTTGTTTTTATTATTTTTGTTACTTGTAACATAGTGCTCACAGAAGGGTAATGATATCTTCGTGAGAACAGAGAGTAGTTTCTACTCAGTAAGAATCTTCAATCCTTGTTCTGACATATGGATAAGTTTACAATGCCATAACTTAGTTGCATTTTCTACATAACTAATCAATGCAAATGATGCATTTATAGGTACAAATTTATGCAAGCTTATAATATAAACGCATTTAGAAGCAAATGTGTCTATCCTATAAGCTTGTATAAATTTGCAGCTATCCTTTCTGCCTTAATCCAAATGCGTCTATCCTATAAGCTTGTATTAATTTATAGCTATCCTTTATGCCTTAATTACTACAAGTGCTTCTTAGATCACCTTCATAACTCTATTTTGAATGCAGGGCTTGCACCCAATTTCATCCAATTGCCTTAAAGATAATAGATTCTTCTGCAATCCCATCATATGTCGCATATTTTGTATAATACGAACTATATCATCACACATCTTCAATTTGACGGTGTCAATCCTAGCCATCTCTAAGGCATGATCATTTCCCATGTACATAGTTCCTGTAAAGATAGGTTTATAATTGTGAAAACAATCTTTACAAGAAGTCATATGTCATGTTGCTCATTAATCCATTATCCAAGCATTAGTGAGCTCTAATCTGTCCTTGAACATTGTTGCTACTTCATATGTAAGATTTCTCCACGGGCAACACATACTTGAGAAGTTGATGCTTCAGGCGCCTTCTCTCCACCCTTCCTAAATCATCATTCACTTTTAAATTGTCATCTCTTGCCTTAGAGGTAGCACTTGAGATTTTTTTTACTTTTGGATTTTGAACTTCCATATTTGTGACTCCTAATGGAATCATACTCCATTGACCATCCTCTCATCATCAATAAGGCTTTTGCTATATGCGAACTTGCCATATTATCTTCCTTATTGATCTGTCTACTTTCTTCTTCAAGAATCGAAGCAATGACATCATCAAATACCAAAGTATTTATAAGGAAGTTATTGGTTAAATTGATGATGAGTTGGTTATATGAATCTGGAATACTTTGAAGTAGAATCTCCACACGTTCAGTTGGATTTCCATTTGTTGTCATCTGTGAAACCCACTGGCCTAGTATTGATGGCCTTCAAGTAATTATCTTTTACTAATACTACCTTCATCTTCAATTTCCATAATAGAACTTTGTCCCTTCAAACTTTGTAATATCAATTTTGGTCGATATTGCTTTTATCACAAATTGGCTCTTGTAACATAAGAATTGACTCCCATTCTCTTATGCGAAAAGGAAAACTGCCTTTGGTTACCTCTACTTATTATAAAATTAGACTTTAGTATACCAGGAAAGTTCCCAAAAAATACTAGAGAGGTCACAAATGATCTCACTTAAAACTCAGTCTCCTTATACAGAGCTTTTCCTAGACATGCACCCAATTATCACATATACTGTTGAAAAATACTCAAAACGACAATAAGAACTCGAGGATAAAAACACCCTTAACTCGCAAGATTACCAAAGAAAAACTCGTTTTCTAATATGGAAGATCATGCTATGCTGTAACCACATAGCATACTTGAGCAAACCTTGGGCTCTGATACCATTAATAGGGGATGGACTCCACCTGGATAGAGCAAGCGTACCAATAAAGAAAATTGAGATAAAAAAGGGACACATAAAATTTATCATGGAAAACTCCTTAACAAATATGGAAAAAAAAACTACAGGTAGGAATAGAAAACTTTCCATTATAGAAAACAAAGATTGCAATGGAAGATCTCATAAACTCATACCAAGAATTAATACACAAAGGAGGGGAAGAAATTTTGAGGTGAGGAGAACCTCAAGGGGAGGTCTCCTTATATAGCCTCAATTGAGGCCTCCCATCCCATCGACTTTCGATGTGGGACAAATAAAAGCAAACATTGTTTTTATTGTTATGTCCTGTTTGAATATTTGAGGGTGTGCAAAACTTGTTGCATGAGGTTAAATTGCATTTCATGCCATGTGTTTCACCCAAAATGCCACCACTTGTGAGGAAGAGGCTTATTATTATTGTTGGTCACTGTTTCTATTGGTTTTTAAGTTTGGCGGTTATAAGGAAAATGAGGCCTAAACAACACTAGCTCAGTTCATGACACCTGGGTCCACTGGTTGTGGAAAGGAAGAGGAGGAGGTATGAATAGCAACCTACTAGAGTGTGATCATTAGTGGCTTTGACATTGAGAGTGGGAATAGTTAGTTTAAGTGATGTATAGTGGCATAGGAGTAGAGTTAATATTTTCGACCTAATTCTATAGGATTAGATTTAAGTTGGTTAAATTTCAAGTTTGGCTCAAACTTGGGTATAATTACTCTCATTTGAATCGATTCAAGCCAGACTGACACTAAAAAATATTATTTTAAGTAATTATATTAAAATAGTATTATTTTAGTATTAATTTGAGTTTGATTAAATTTTGATCATATTTCATGTTGTATGTAGAAGATCAAATTGGGCCTGACCTACGTTCCTATTGTTAATCCTATATAAGAGTGAGAATTGGCTCAAGATAACATAATAAGTCATAGTTTTGTTATTTAGATTGTAATTTCTTCCTTTTTTATCATCATTAATTGCAATTCTCAAGCAATAATAAGGTCTCCAATAGATAAAATAAGTTTAGTGGTGGGTAATGGGTGATGGCGGTGATGTGATATTGATGAATAAGAAATAAAGAATGTAATAAAAATGAATAAAAACAAAAAGAATAAAATGTAAGAAGAATAATGGAATAAACATAAATCCTTTACTATAAAAAATTATAGCAATATTGCAATATCCTTAAAAAGAATTAAAGTAATTATTATAGACTTGAAAATAAAATACAATTCTTACTATTATGTCATCATAACAGAAGATTTATAACAAACTTATAATAGATAAACATTATTAATCATAATAATTATTGAGATAAACATTATTTTAATAATTATTGACTATTTCAACAAAATATTAAAGAAGAATATGAATTTAACAACAACATACTCCTTTGATCTTGATTTTTTGAACAAGCCTTTGATCTTGATTTTTTTCATTTAGTTTTTTTAGAAAATTATGTAATTTAGTTATACTAAGCATATGCCTTAACTTAGAAAAAAAGTTTCACACTTTAATAGCTTAGTCAAAGTGTATACAACTTGGTTTTAACATCCAACATACTTCAATTCATTCTTTTTTTCTCCTCAACTAGGTTCCTCAAGAAATGGTAGCATACGACAATATGTTTACTTCTATCATGAACAATTGAATTCTAAGTTAAATTCATTACAAAAATATTATCAACAAATATTTTTACAACATTAATTTGACTCACGAAAGGCCTCACTAAAATGTCTAAGTAAGCCTTATCGTTATATCTAGTACCAGTTTACACCCTAACGTTACTAAAATAGTACTCTTATACCCTAAATAGGGTGCAAAAGTGGTAACATAGCAGGAGCTTATCTAAACTTGATGTGAAATATTAAAGTAAAAAATCACACCTTTAACCTATATAAAGAAATCATTTTTAAGATTACATCAATGTTTAGTGGACCCAAGTTGTCTAATTATGATATCATATAAGTTAAATTAATGACCCATATACTACAAAATGCCCAAAACTTAACTATGTTAGGATTTAGAGTGCTACAAATATCATTTTGAAAGCGTTAAGGTGTCAAGTGATACTATAGATAACGGTAAGCATTCACTTAAACCTTTCAGGAAATGTTAGGGGTGAAGATTATTGTTTTACTCTTTTCATTCCTATAGGGTAAGAAAGGTCGAGTAATTGTTTTTTTGCCCTCATCAAATTACTCAACCGAATTTCTTCGTAAACACTGGAAGCAACAACAATATATTTTGCTTCACATGTTGAAAGTGCAATAACTGATTGCTTCTTAGAAGACCATAAGCAGGTCGTAACCAACAAGAAAACATTTTAAGTACTTCTATGATCATCAAAACCTCCACCTCAATCGTTGTCTAAATATCTAACAAGAACACAATTGTCCACAGAAGAATTGAATAAATCAAGATCATAAGTGCTTTTTAAATATCACAGGATATGCTTAGCTACTTGAAAGTAAGAAAAATAGTGACTCCATAAATCTGCTAATTAAGCCAACCCTATAAAAGATGTCTAGCCTTGTATAAGTGAGATATCTCAAATTTCACATAATTTGTCGTTCTCCTTTCTTTGTTAATTTTGAACCCACCTCCATTGAAATCTTACGTACAATACATTATTAAAATATCATTGAAATTATTAATCTTCATATCTAACAAATGCTCTAAGGAATATTTGTTGAAGTTGGACTCAAAGACAGGAAGAATCAATATGCCTATTCTAAGCTATTGGAGCTTGTTTTAGGATATAAATTTTTTCAATTTATTTGCTTTATCCTCACTGTGTTGTTTTATGAAACTAGGAGGTTGTTTGATGAATACCTCTTCTTCAAGGGATTCATTTAAGAAAGTTGACTTAACATCCATTTGATAAATTTTACAATGATTTTTTTTACAACTAAAGGAATTATACTTCTAACAGTTTCTATTTAAGAAATTAAAGGGAATTCTTTTTGGTAGTCATACCTTAATCTTTGCTCAAATCCTTTTTCCACCCATCTCATTTCATATATCTCCTCTTTGCCATTTAATTTCACTTTTGTTTTAAAACCTCACTTCAAACTAATAGTTTATGACCTTTAAGGATATTAGTTAGAACTTATATGTTATTTATTTCAATTGCTTTAATCTCCTTACGAATAGCCACCACCAACTTAAGATTTTGGACTGCTTTTTCCAACGTTACGAATTCAAAATTTGTAAAGAAAACAAAGTGTATCAATTCTCCATCATCATTAACTTCATCATCAAGATTTTCGTATAATCTCATAAACGTATTTGTTGATGATGTCATTGAGGCCTAGACCCTGTAAAAAGAAAATGGCAAAAATGACTCTCGGAGAAAACTTAATGAAGTTTCTCTGTTTATGTTATGCACTGCTACTTCTTAAAGAAGAGAAATAACATGTTTTGAGGATAAGTATCCTCATTCCATTCCCAACCTTCTTCTTCAACAAAAGTTACATCTTGGCTGACAATTCTTTCATTGTGATGGAATTAAACAACTTGTATCCTCCACATAAGTCCTTAATAAAGAAAGTTTCTTTGCTTAGTTGTCAAACTTTTTCCTTGTCTTTGTTAGAATATATGCAAACACCTTTAAATGCTTCACACTTGGCTTAACATCGCTCCAGACTTTTGCATATTTGGTATTTGAGACTCTCTTTATTAGAGATCTATTTAAAGCATAAACATTACATAAGATAGCTTCATCCCAAAAAGTATTTGGCATTCGCTTGGCCTTCAACGTCTTCTTGTGATGTCTATGATTGTTATGTTTTTCCATTTGACAACTCTATTGTGTCATGGAGTGTAAGAAAAAAGTGACTACACAATACATCGTATATCCCATGACCTCTACAAAACTCTTTAAAGTTATTACAAGTATATTCACCTCAACTATTTGTACATAATTCCCTTATTTTTTAACATGTATTTAGAACTTCTTAAAGCAATCAAAATTTTCAACTGTCTTTATAAAAAATAAACATATATTTTATTAGTAAAGCCATAATTAAAAGTCGAGAATTACCTTTTATTACCATTAACATGGTACTCATAGAGCCATATACATTAGAGTAAATAAGCTCAAGCAGTTTAGACACTCGTTGATGTTGTTCTTTTATAACGGCATTGAGACACTTATAAACACTACTAAAAATACCAATTTAAAACATAGAAATTTTTGTTCAAAGAGTCTCAAGAATAAGTGTACCTTGTTGATTAAAAAAGAAGAAGAAGAAGAAGAAGAAGAAGAGTTCACTATCATGAAAAGTCATCATGTATCCCTTTTCTAGCAACTAACCATAATCAACAAATTTGTTTTCATTCCTGGCACATAAAAATATATCTGAAATATATTTTTATCTCCATTCTTCAAGCTAATAAGAATTTGTCCCTTTTTTCTGTCAATAGAATAGCGTTGTCATCTACAAATTTGAATTTGTTATGGAAAGATTCACCAAGATATACAAATAACTTCTTTTTATCACACATATAATTGGAACATCCAATATCAAAGAACCTTGTGTAATAGTCTGTTGTTTCACTACCTATAATGACCATTAAAAGTATGATTGTCAACACCATCGTCATCATTTTCTGGCACACAGCAAGCTTCTTGAACGCTTCCTTGGTCTCACATAATTGGAAGGTTGAGATTGAAAGTGACAGGGTTAGTACACAAGAAATGAGACAGAGGGTCTCAAGTGATACCAATGGTGGATAGATTTTGATTTTTCTTGATCATTGTCTGTGCTGTCTTCCATCCCATAATTGTTGTTATAACAGTGATGGATTCTATTATACTAGAAATGACTTCTTTTTCTTCGTCCTATCTTATAAGAGTTGGCATGCTTTTAGCTTATCTCTCAACTTTGATCCTCTTTAATGGAGACCTAGGCTTATAAGGCTTGCTTCATTAGTTTCTTAGCTTTTTTCTCATTCATGCATTGTTTATAAGCTTACAAAATGTCGAATACCTGATCAACATTCATCGAGGATAGATCATAGACTTCTTCAATCACCACCACAATATGTTCAAATTGAATGCACTACAACTTGTTCCATTTGACGTCTGACCTTCTTAACTCTATCAGCACCTTTGTACGTCTTCGCTAAGGTATCCCAAGCTTACTTTGACATGGTTGATTTTACAATCTTCTCAAAAACTTCATCGTCCACTCCTTAATGAATCAAATACACGACCTTATTATCCTTTTTCTTATTCCTACGATGGGCAACCTTTTGTACATTGCTTACACTATCAATGTAGTCAAGATTAGCACCATCATTCTCTACAATACCTAACAACTCATGGTGTCCAAAAAGCACCCTCATTTGAATAATCCACCAATTGTTAGCTTTTTTCCATCCAAGAAAAGGAATTTAATCTTGAGTTGAACTATTCATAGATATGGCTCTGATGCCAATGATAGTGATAAATAATAATATAAAAAGTAACAAAAGTGAAAAAGAAAAAAAAAACAGACTGTGAAGAGGAATAATAGCACAAGAACAAAGGATTCTTCATTCTGAAAAATTAGAGCAATATTGTAATACCATTATAAAAACTTAATGTACCAATTTATAGGCTTGAAAACATAACAGACTTCCTATTATTCTATGACCATACAAGAAGAATCCTAACAAACTTCAAATAAACAAACCTTATTAATCCTAACAACTATTAGGATAAACATTATCCTAACAATCATTGACTAGTTTAACAAAAACAAAATGTTAGAGAAGAATCAAGATTAACATCAACAATTGTTGCCTGAGAGTACCTATGGATTACCATTTTGGTCAACGACATGCACAAACATCTATTCCAAGATGAGTTGCCAGAGCTAAATAGCATAGTGAAGACTAAGCAATAATACCTATCATAGGCTACAATGACCCATTAATTCAACTGAAGATCAACCGGCATCCATGGAAAAGCTTCTACAAAATAACAAAATGACCCACTTCTCTAGGCTTTGTTTTGCCTTTTATCTCATGCGCTAAGTGCATTTCATACTGGCACCATTTGGAAAGCCATGGAAGTTTATCAACAATAGACAAATGCAAATAATTTTAACCTTGTTCCTTGAGCCAGGCCACCACAGCTATTCAGTGTTGTAAGCCTCCATATAAATGGACTGATTGTGACACAAAAGCAATGATTCCAAAATAAGTTCAAAGAATAGTAATGGTGTATGAGCTAATCTAGGTCCATCAAAAGTACAGGTATTCACTCCAAATACATGTACTATATGTAGTCCTCAACAAATCCAACATATGCTGCAGAACCAAAGGTCAAAGAGCATAACAATCATAACAATCTATTGCTTCCTCTAGACCAAAAGTTGAACCAGACCCCCAACATATGATTCCGTATGCTGCAAAATCAAGGGCAAAATGCATAACAATCTATCATTTCCAGTAGATCAAAAAGTGCCGTACATATTATCCAAATATCAGATATTGTGAAAAATAATTGAGCAATAAATCAACAAAAACGAACATCTCCATATCAAATACCAAACGCAATATAGCCGGCATCCCATTTCCATCAATTTCTTGCAAAGAATACCGTAAATTACATTGTTAATTCACCATTCAAGCACAAATAGAAGAAGCTAGAGGCAACCTCTCAACTAGTTACAGAGGAATTTGACAACCGAAGGCACTCGATTTGGCACCTCCGAAGACAAATATCATTCCAGTTGGGGACTTGGTGTTGATTAACACAAACAGTTCTCGCACAAGCATCAGTACAAGCATCAAGCTCAGAAACCCCACAAACAGTGACACAAGTATCAACAACTGGGTCTTTGCATAAAGCCCCTACCTTCTTTAGCATCCTCTTGGACGTGCACACCCTCTCGCAAACAAAAATCTCGTCGGAACTTTTCTCACGCCCTCTCGCACTCTTTAGCCTCTGCTCTTCTGCCCTCTTCTTTTTCATTCTCAAAGCTTGCCCAGCAATCACTGCAGGTATAGCCGCTCCCAACAACGACCACCATGGGTCCACCATTACTGCATCAAATATGTACACACACCATAGCTCTTCAAATCAGATCATTGACTGAACTCAAAACGTTACAATCAACTAGGATATCTTTTCAGAGACAACAAAACCATTCAAACAATCTCATATATGATCCACAATTCGTAGTAGAATAAGAAAAAAATAAACGAAATAGTTGAAGGGTTTTATTGAAAAGCGTGATGAGGGTTGAATCCAACCTCAAACCTTAAACCTCAAACCCAACCAATTTGGACAAGACAGGAGTGGAAAGGGTATAGCAGATGAGAAATAGGGTTTAGACGAGGTAAATCAAACCGTGAAGCAGAAGAACAAAAACACACATAGAATAATAATAATAATAATAATAATAATAATAATAAAGAAAAGTAAATTTTTAAAGAAGTTAATACTTAATACATTCCCAGCCCCATAATTAACCAGCCAATACTGGGCCAGTGAAACACTTTTAGAATAGAAGACGTTAAATAATTCGATATCTATAAATTAATATTATCTATAAATTTGTATTAAAATGATTTAATCTTAAAAGACAAAGCATCAATAGCAACAACATTTATTATAAATTCCATTGATATACAAAATTTACATAAGTATAATAATATGCAATCTTATTTTTAACTAATAAAAAATATTTTCAAATGACTCATAAAAATATAATAATAATAATAATAACAATATGTTATACCTTAGAGCCCAGGCTTGATCGGCCCACCGGTGGAAAAAAAATGATTTATTAAAAACATATGTAATAATAGTTTAAATCAATTAACTTATAATATCAAGTATATTTTATCTAATTCCTATAAAAAAATCTAAAATGTGGATCTCTGATCGTGGGAATTTGACAAACAAAGAAGCTATTGAAGTTAAATCTATTGATCATAAGGCATTTATGCTTTGTTTGGATCCTTATTTGCATAAGGGAAAGGAAATGAAATATTGAAGGGAACAGATGAAAAAAGAATGGAAGAACAATGAGATTTCCTTTCCCTTGTTTGTTTTCCTAATTTATCATTGGAGGGAATTGAAACTTATATTGGAAAAAAGAATTTTTTGAAACCTTTATATCCTTGATCAGTATCTCTATTCTTCTCGTAAACATAATGACATAATTAAAGAACAATAATAATTTTTAATCATAATAAAATGGTTAATAATAATAAACAATATAAAATTAGCACAACTTATAAAAATTCCAGCAATCATTTTTAAAATAACAAATTATAAGGAAATTACACTTATCATATTTGAAAACAATTAAAATAATAAGAATAATTAAAGAAACA
>JAOSBK010000006.1:7520630-7546948 GCA_027568895.1 Erythroxylum shatona
AATCTTACTACCTTAACACTTTAATTCAATTAACCTATGTCATAAAATCTTACCAACATTAACATAATAATTAACTCAATAAAATAAATCCATAAAGACCTCATAATAATTTAAAATTAAAGAAAAAATTTCAGGGTTAACATTTAGGGATTTGTTCTTGAATCAATGATAATTGATTGCTTTTGATGATAATGATTTAGGTATTATGATTGTTTTTTATATTTGCGTGCTTCAGTAATAAATTGAGAGAGTAAATCAATAGCAAAATTATTAGGTTGGTAATGAAAGTTAAAAAATCTAATAGATCACACAAACATAAATTGGTAATTTATATGAAGAGAGATCTCGTGTGAGCACCCAGTTGTCTATTAGAGTGCTTATGATCTAATTGGATGTCTAGGTTGTTTAGTAAGTGAGAGATTGCAAATTTCATAATGTAATTCAATTAGGATTAAATGATTATAACTCGAGAGAGAGTAATCACCCTTTAAACTTCTAGGATCGATATTAAATTAACACAAAAGTGATTAAGTTAGCATTAGCTGATAGGATAAATTCCCTTCTTTTATAATTAGTTAATCTTTCTTGTGTGAATTTTCAATTATTAATTGGTTGCACTCAATTTTGATTTCTTTGTGTTAATTTTACAATTTCACTTTCAAAAAATCCATATTCAATTGTTTAATTTATGCTCATTTTTATTTTCATTTTAATTACACTTTTAGGCCTTAGACAAATTATGATTCAATTAGTTCATTAATTCCTCGTAGGATTAACACCTCATATACTATGCTACAACCCATGCGCTTGTAGAATATTGAGGGTTTTATAAGATTAAAACTTACTCAACAAGTTTTTAGCACCATTGCTGGGGAATTAGTTTAGGACGTTTTGAATTCCTTTGTTTTAAGGAGTTATTACCATTTCTTGTGATTGTGGTACCCAATCACACGGAATTTAAAAAAAGAAAGAGAAGGAAGTTTGGGTGCAAAATAGAAGACACGACAATTTGGACATCACGAGGAAATTATAAGGAATCTAAAAAGTTAAATGCTAAGAAGAGATATAAAGAATGATGATGGAGGAAATATATCATAAGGATCAAAGGACCCTTGTGAACTTCACTGACGCACAATTTGGTCAAAGGAATAATCATCCTTATTGGAACACTTATAATCTAGGGTGGCAGGTACACCCAAATTTCTTTTGCTCTAATAATGCAAGAACTTTGCTCTAATAATGCAAGAACTCAAATGGGAATTCGAGGTCTACTAGGATTTCAATATGATGAGTCTAATTTATGGCATTCTAAATTGGACAAGATCATGGACAAGCTCATAAACAAGGAAGAGGCCCAGAAGAGACTAGAAGGGAAGTTTAAACAAGTAATGGAAGACCATACCTCTTCTATTGACAACCTAGAGGTTCAAATGAGTCATCTTTACAAGGAATTCTGTAAGAGAAGTGTGAAAAACTTTTTGAGCAACATGGAAGTAATCCTAAAAGAGTAAAGTAAGGCTATCATAGCTAGGAGTCGGAAGAGCTACAAAAATTGATGGAAAGACAAGCTAAGACCCACTTTGTAGAAGACCAAGAGAAGAAGAAAAAAGATGAAGATAAGAATAAAGACCTCCATACATTCCTCCTCCGCTTTATCCACTAAAAATACCAACCAAAAAGACTTTAGAAGAACGAATTAGATGCACCATTTGCAAAGCTCGTGGAAAAGCTAAAGAAATGGTAAATTTACTTATCTTTTATGGAAGTGTTAAAACGTAGGCCTAAGTATGCAAAGTTCCTTAAAGACATATTATTTACCAAGAAGACTTAGGATGATAATCAAACAATAGTCATGACAGAAACCTCCAACTCCTTAATTACCAAGCATATGCCTCACAATTGACAGATCCAGGGAGCATTACAATACCCTTTGTAGTTGGTAATTTAAAGATTTCAAAATGTTTATTAGACTTAGTCATAAGTATAAACCTTATTCCTTTGTCGATTTTTAGAAAACTGGGGCTAAGAGAGGTAAAACCAACATTTATGCATATTCAGTTGGCAGATCAGTTGATAAAGAAACCGTTTGGTGTGGTCAAGGATGTTCTTTTACAGAGACTTTTATTATTTATTTATGTATTTACTTTTTAGGTTTGGCTTTAAGTTTCACATTAAACTTGTGAGTTATTATCTGCAACTATCTTTCATGTTTGAGGGGGATCATAAGAAGACATCTTGTTACTCTTTCAAGAATTATACCATCTTAATGTGTTACCCTTTTTCCATTTGGTTTTGATTCACATACTTTGTTATGTTCTACATCCCCAATTTGGATTTTTTGAATTTCTTTGATTGCTTCATGCTTGTTTCTTTAAATATGAGGACCTTTTCTTTTGATAATGATAATATATATTGTAATCAATGTAAATACCAACTAGATTCTTCCTTATTTCAGTTTAGGTTCTTCCCTTTTTTTTTCTCTTATTTAATTTTTTTCCTAATTGGTCTAATACTTTTGTTTATAAATCTATTCACTCCATTCGTTATAACACATATAATATATATGAAACAATTCATTCTCTGTTAGTTTCTACTTGGTATTAGAGTTAACCTTTACAAGGTGATTTTTATTTTGGATAAAAATTTTCTGGTCCTTTTCAAGTGGTTTTTGCACTTTTTCTGATTCTTCTTCTTTTAACTTCACTAATTTTCATTGTACACAAAGATATGTTGCTCAATTTTTTTCAATATAATTTGAGCATAATAGAAGATTTCTCTCATCAAGAAAATTTTAATACTAGTGACTAGATCTTTATTAGAGCCTCCATATACCCACACATTTCGCTATAAGTTGTTGCCTTCTAGTTCACTCGTCTACACACCGCACACTCTGAAGAAACTCTGTTTGCACTTCATCAATGTCTTGTATCAGTCATTTATTTAATCACAGTGTGTCACATTAGTCATTCTTTTTCTGGTTGACCTAGTTAAACTAAACCAGTTTAAATGGGTTTGACTAGTCGATTTAGTCCAATTTTAATAAATTCTCTTACAATCTAGACTGATTTTCAAAGTTTTTTTGGCCCTTATGAATTCATTTTTGAGTCTCTTACTTATGACTCTTTGTAATGAGTTTGAGTCATTTTATGCTACTTTTTTTTACCACACTTAACTCTTTGATTTTGTAATCTTTTTTTCAAACGTAAGCCTTCTGCTTCTCTAGCATCTTGAGTTTGAGGAGGAATGGTAATGATAATAGATATTGTAATCATTGCAAATATATTATTTAAGTTTCTTCCTAAATAGCCTAATTCTTTTGTATATCAATAGGTCTATTCCCTTCATTGTAATACATATATGACATAATTTATTCTCTATTAGTTTCTACTTCTTCAATACTCATTTTACTAGGATAAATTCTTCATTTTTTGGTAAAGCAACATAACATTGTCACCTACATTCTGAAGAAACTCTGTTCGCACTTCATTAATGTCTTGTATTAGTTGTTTATATAATCACAATGTGTCATGTTAGTTATTCCTTTTCTAGTTGACCTAGTTGAACTAAACTAGTTTAAATAGGTTTGACTAGTTGATTTAGTCCAATTTTAATAAATTCTCTTACAATCTGGACTGATTTTCAAAGTTTTTTTGGGCCTCATGAATTCATTTGTGAGTTCTCTTACTTATGATTCTTTGTAATGAGTTTGAGCAGTTTGTGCTGCACTTTTTGACCACACTTTAGTCTTTGATTTTGCTCTTTTGTTTCCAAAAACTCAAGCTATCTACTTTTCTAACACCTTGAGTTTGAGGAGGAATGATAATGATAATATATATTTTAATCATTGTAAATATATTTAGGTACTAATCAGAGTCTTTCCTCATAAGTTTAGGTTCTCCCCTAATTAGGTTATTCTTTATTTAATTTTCTTCGTAATTAGCCTAATACTTCTGTATATAAATAGGTCCATTCCCTTCATTGTAATACATATAATACATATATGACACAATTTATTCCCTATCAGTTTCTACTTCTTCAATACTCACTTGCTAGGATAAATTATTCTTTTTATAGTAAAGTAATATAACATTGTCTTGATGTTTTGTAATCATCTAAAACTTCTCTTGTGCCTCTCTCTTTTTGGAACTTCATGAGCAATTGGTATGGTGATAAGATGGCTCTTATCTTGTAAAGCAAAGGTCTATGAAAAAAAACGCTTGCAACTGCTTTACGTATAATATGGAATTCAATCACTTTTGTGGTCTGCTTAGGATAATCACTAATTGTAACATTAAGATTTATTTTCTCTTCAAAAAAATTTGACCTTTCCCAAAACTAATTATAGGACAACATGTTGAGTGAAGTTGTCATGATTCAAATTGCATTCCGTAAAGTCTTTCTAAAAAAGAATATCAATAGAGTTGTCATTATCCACTAGTATTCATTTCACTTCAAAATTTACGATGTTCGATATGATTAAAGATTAAATTCAGCCCAATAATCAACTTACTAGTCTGAACCACATGTCTCCACAACTACAAAACGATGTGTTTTTTGAAAAACTCCTCAAAATAATATCTTTTTAAGTTTAAAAAATGGGTTGGCCAAAATGATGTTATTTTGGGCATTCCAACCAATTCGGAATGTTATCATCCCTAGATATGATGAACACTACATCTTTGTGAAGGTTATACTAACTTGACACGTCTTTTTCCTCAAATAGGATGTCTTTTGGCTTGATATTTACTTAGTTATTATATGCATGCCTTTTTAGTTAAGACATGTTGCAATTACTATTTCCTCCAACAAATTTGATGATAGCTCTATTGGGTTATCCATTTCTTCTTCTTTGGTTTGGTGTTCTAGACTTATGTCTTGGTAATGTCTAGTCTTGAATTTGTAAGTGATGTCATTGGAAGGAAGAAGAGGTGATTTTCATTTTATCTATTATTAAAATTAAGATGTAAGTTTGTAATTGTTAATTGTTATATATATTAATATCAACAAATGATGACTCTATAGTGAGCACCAAATAATAAAATAATTTTTTACTATTTGAATTCTTCAGGTTTAAATTTAAGTTAGAAAATTTTTTATCGAGTTTGACATGTTATCTTTAAAAATATGTAAAATTAAGATGTTGTTAGTTTCAATGTTTAAATAAGTGAGAATTGGAAAGAGAAGAGATAATATTTGAGTGACGTATTATGATTTCATAAGATTGTGATATTGTATTATGTAATATTTGATGAGTCCTAACTTATTGAGTTTTTTTATATTGAGATTTGGGCTTGGTGTCTCACTATGGGTATGAAGTAGCCTATGGTAATGTCTGAATGAAGACTAGGAGAGTGGTCAATGTGGGAATAAAAATGAGACTGAACCCTACCAATTCTAAGACGAGTTTAGATTCTCTATCTAATTTTACTTTGTCTAATGTCAAAACAACCAATTTTAAGGCGAGTTCAAATTCTCTATCTAATTTTACTCTATCTAATGCCTAAAACGACGTCATTTGACTATTGAACATAAATTTAGAAAGTGTCCAACTCTATTCAATGCTCAAAACGACATCATTTTACCTATTGAACATCAGTTTAGAAGGTGTCTAACCAGGATATTTTGAGCATTGGACATGAGTTTAGATGGTGCCCAACCTTGTCTAATACCCAAAACAAAATGTTCAAAACAATGTCATTTTACTCATTAAACATAAGTTTATAGGATGTCCAACACTATATTGAGCATTGGACAGCATAAAAGTGTACAGAGATCGCCACTCTTCTAAGGGTGGAAGTGGAAACATGCCAATTGCATCGAAGAAGTGTCAGCTCATGGCCTGTGTAACAGGTATTCCCTGCCAGAGCTCGTCTGAGTCGGGGTTAGTACTTCATCTGCCACTACTGTTGCAGACTTTTGCAGGGGTAGCACACCCTATCAAAAGCATATGGGATCATTCTGCTTGTCTCAGTTTCACACAGTTAAATGTTAAGCCAATTGGGAGTTGTAATCATATTCATATTTCATACTGTTACTCGTAAAGAAAAGGAACTGGGAGTTAGTGATTTGATGTATGAACAGAGTTAATAAGCTTGGGACAACGAGTAAGAGGGAAAGTGAACGTCACGCCTACGCAGGGATTGAACGATAATCAAAATGAGGACGACGAGTACTTACTGTTTTATTCCGTTTTCTCTTGTGTAAAAGCTGTAGGCGCCGTCGTATGTGATGTGCCTGTGCCTCGAAAATGATTGTGCCACGTTTCCCTCTCTCTGTCACGGGAGTTCCTCATAGGCTCACACCCATTTCAGATTTGGTCCCGGTTCTTAACAAACATTTCCTAAACCCTATGAGTTCCCAACTTAGATATAGATGACTTCTTCTCACTCTACTCTCCACAGAACACCAACTCCAGGCTCCAGTTTTCTTCTCCTTCCGGGCCCTTTTTTTATGAAACACTTTCTTTCCTGCTCTTTCAACTGTACATTTTCAACGACTTTTGGGTTTCACCACGTGAAACAATTTCATAATCTATGCCAGTTTCTTCCGTCTGCATAAGGTTTTCGGCTTTCGTTCTCCGTTGTCACCCAGCAAGCATCTGTTTTCCAAACACACTGTAACCAATATGCTTCCTGGTCAAAGCTATTGCTATGGATTAGAGAACTACCGGAATCAAGTTGGTTGTGTTCAAGAGCCCACCGCTTTGAACGTGATGGACGGTGGAGTAGAACCCTTCCTGACCTCACCTTCCAAAACTGACTACAAATCAACGGACTCAGTGAAGAGTCACAAAGAGGCCGAGAGGAGACGCAGGCAACGTATCAATGCTCATCTCTCCACACTCCGCACTCTCCTTCCCAAAACCACTAAGGTTAAAATGTTACACTCAAAACCATTTCTCTGCTTCATCCCCTTGATTCGTTAGTCTTGTCGGAATCAAACGACGCTATGATAATATAGTTTTGTCATTGTCCATAAATCAGAAGGACAAGGCCTCGTTGCTGGCTGAGGTGGTGCATCACGTGGAGAAGCTAAGAAAGCAAGCGGATGACGTGGCGTTTCAGGTCGGCGAGGGGACGGACTTCGATCACCGGTGGCTGTTCCCGGGAGAATCCGACGAGGCGACTCTGAGCTAATGTGAAAATGAAGCGAGGATGATACGAGCGAGTGTTTGTTGCGAGGATAGACCGGGGTTGAACCGGGAGTTGTCGCAAGCGATCCGGTCGGTTCAAGGCAGGGTGGTCCGGGCTGAGATGTCTACAGTTGATGGGCGGACCAAGAGTGTGGTGCTGATAGAGTGGGCTAGTGGAAGTGGTGGGGACGAGGATGTGAGAGTTCTTAGGAGGGCTTTGAAGGGCGTTGTAGAGGGCCGGTTCTCTGGGTTTGGGGTGGGTCAGGCGGTTTATGGTAGCAAGCGGGCTAGGGTAATGGGTTTTATTAGTGGTTAGAAAGACACCTAGAATGAGCAAGAGCTAATTACACGTAGGGTATCTACCTTTGGACAGCTGAGTCATATTATGATATCTTGAACAAATCCAGATGAAGTATACTGCTAGACAAATTGTTATATGCATTGCATCGCCAAAGAAATGTAGGATTATAGTTTAAAAGTGAGACAAGTACTTGTCAATGCTAAATAATTTATATTGATATTATTTTATCGTAAGAAAGACAGGACCTCAGTAAAAATTTAAAAAAATGCAGGCTTCCTAATTAAACTCATTTTTTAGTGCACTGAAATCACCAAAAGTGGAATAATTTTCCATTTTTATTTACAGTAATAATCTTTATAGATGATATTGATTAGTTAACTCATAAACTAACTCGTTTTTAAAATTGTAACCAATATGTTTTAAAGCTTTAAAAAACCTTCTACTTAGCGGAGTATTCATCTTCAATTATGTCAATCCTTGCCACTGGATTCCTCTTTCAACTGGTTTTCTCCAATGCTTTCAATTATATTTTAATCTCTTTATATACCATCTCAATCTCAAATTTAGGCAGATACTTAATAGTTATGTGGAGTGAGTGATGGATCAGAGAGGAAAGCTTAGAACTTTTTGAAGTATATAATTGTTGGGTCTGTCACTACCTTTGTCTTATTATTTCAATAACATTGTGTTTTTTTTTTCACTTTCAATGTGTGAGTCTCTTTGCTTTATAAATTGTTTAATGCTGAATTTGTATTCATAAATGTACAATTTGATGTTTTTACTTTTATAAATTTTTTTAGGAGTAAACTAATTTGAGTAGATTAGTTATTGCAAAGATTTTTTTCTCTTAAATTGGGATTACTTTTACCATTGTAATCAAAGTATTAGAGAGTAATTATCGTTGCATTTCATCAAACGATTATTAGTGTTTGGTTTAATCATATGTTTAATCTTAAATTATCTTTTGGTTTTAGTTGGTTTTAAAAAGGTGGTGATTGAGTTATTTACCTCTATAGGAAGCAAGATTCTTACTAGATAAATTATTTATGTTGAATCATTAGTGATTTATTAGCCAAAATTATAGTTTAGGCATAATAACATTAAATAGATCTAACTTGTTAAATTTTATTATTTTTATTAATTGAACATATTCATAAGTCCTACTAGAGTTAGATACAAGTTATGAAAAACAATTCTCAAAGGTATGGCATATGATTGAATTAGATGGCATTAGAGATGCGACATCTGTCCTTATGAGACATATTTTGCTTAATTTATATTGTTAGAAAGAAGGAAATAGTCAATTGCAATAACTTGCTTAGTTTCCTCTAAGAAGAAAAAGAAAATATTTCTACTATTGAAATTATTTCCTATACCCAATTTAATAATGTGGTCTTTCACATGTTTAATTTGTAGACTGCTAACTTTGAGCTAATGATAAGTTGGTGTAAGACTTAAATTTATACAAGTAAAACATTAATTGCAGGATCTTCAACATGTAATTCCTATAATATAAAACATGTAATACGTTTAATAAAATCAACATATAGCAAACCTTTTAATTAATTTATTTTATCCCTTGACCCTTTTTTTACTTAGGGGTGCCTTTGGATGAATTGTTTTATGTATGTAATTGTAAAGCCTAAAGAGTAAGGAAAGGACTAATTTTATGTCTTTTATAATTTAATATGGTATGTATATCATATAATCGAGTAAAAGGTCAAGTTTATTTAACTATTTAATTATTAATTAGGATTAAATAAATAATTTGTTAGCTTGATATTAATCACTATGCTAACATTCTCCCACTTAACCTAATCATAAGATAATTATAAAATTAAATAGTATAATTTTAAGTTCATAAAAAATAAAATTTAAAATTTCAATATAAATAACTTTGTGTGATAAATTAATAAGTATGAGTTATAGTGGTTTGATGTTACTTATGCAACATACTTCCTTTCATATCCTAAAATATTTGCCACTCACCATACTAGATCTATAAAGAATAGTAAAACAAATTCGATCATGGTCTAAAATTATGTTTTATAGACTTTATTGTTAAAATATCAAAACATAAATATGTACACTATTATAAAATAGCAAATTATTAACGCAAAATTAGAAATATATCAATTAGCTCAAAGTGCTAACATCATCATAAACAAATATCATTCGATGGTAGAACCAAGACCCATTATATATACATATTCCTTAAATGTCTTTGGTTATAAAAACTTAATTAATAGATTTACTATCATCAAATTAGTACTAATATGCTCAATAAACACTCTTTATTATTGAACTTCCTCCTTAATAGTAAAATAATATATATAGGTTTGACATTTTTTTGAATATTTGTCGTTATTGGAGAAAAAACTTATTATGAAATTACCATAATAAATTTTTAGTGGTTAAGTAATATTGTCAACAACCTCGAGTATTAAAACAAAATTCCACAACATAGTGCATGAATTATGGCTTCAAAATATACCACAAAATCTACTTTCATGATGGGTAAAGTAATGATAAACTGTCTAGTGCTCTTCCATATTATCACTCCATTTTTAAAAAGAAATAGATAACTAAATACATATTTTCTTTTTGCTATCAAGAAAATCTAACAATATCTACATATGCGTATCTAATCACTTTTAGATGATCATACTTTGAAAAAATAAGTGTGTAGTTCTTCATGCAGAAATTTGCTACCTATGAAGTGACGATTGAATAAAGGCCTACATAAGTACTGATACAACCCCTTTCCATAAGTCATTAGTAGTTCCTTACAAGTATCTTAACACTTTCTTTGTATATTTATAATGAAGAATTGTAAGGTTGCTTTTATATCTACCCAACATTTCAATTGCAAAATTGATATTCGATCTTGTACAAGTTTGTAGATATATTAAACTACCTACAACTAAAGCATAAGAAATTGATTCTATGTCTTTTTATTCTACATTATTTTTTGGATATTGCATAGAACTAAAATTTTCTCTTTTTTTTTAATAAGAACAATTCATGTTAAACACTTAAATCTCTTTAAAAAAATTTTGAAATAACCTTTCTAAACAATTCCAATAATCCTTATGATTTATCATAGAAAATTGCAATTTCTATCACATAAGATGACTCTTCCTTATCTTTCATTTTGAAACCCTTAAAAAGAAAGACTTTTGTCTCATGTAACATGCACAAATTATTAGTAATAAGTAAAATATAATCAACATATAGAACTAAGAAAATAATCTTGCTTCTATTGATCCTTCGATATATACATTGATCAATAGTATTTTATTAAAAACTAAGAGACATTATAGTATAAGATGTCATTATTGAGAAGCTTCTTTAAGTCTATATATTGATTTCTTAAGTCTACATATCATTTAACCTTTGTTTAAGAAACCTTCAAGATTGTCTATAAATAATTCCTCTGCAAGATTCTCATTAAGAAATGTTGTTTTCACATCCATTTAATATAACTTTAAAATCATACTGAGCCACCTATTTCATTATAATCCTTAATGTGTCTTTCTTTGAAACAAGTGAAAATGTCTCTTTATAATTGACACGTCCCTTTTTGGTATAACCCTAGGTTATAAGTTTGACCATAGATTGTTCAACATTACCATTTGAGTCACGATTAGTAAAAAAAAACTATTTACACCTAACTCTCTTAGAACCTTTTGAAATTTAACAAGATCCCAAACTTTATTATCTTTTATAAATTTTAATTCATCTTTCATGGAATCAATCAGTTTTTCAAACTCTGCACATTCTACGACTTGTGAAAATGAAACTAAATCCTTATTAATTCCAATATCAACATTTGAGTCATGTAGATAAATCACATTATGATTTGAAATGATTGACTTTCTTTCTCTTTAAGATCTTCTCAAAGGTATTATTTCTTCTGGTTCATGTATAATAAGTAATTGTGAGTTATTATCTTATAGCTGTGTCCTTTTATTTAAATATTATTCAATTTTATCTACATTTTCATCAACTATTAGAACAACATTTGGAGTAATATATGTTTCCTTACTCAAATTTTGTTCAATATTATCTATGTGTTCATTAATTAGTATAAAAATATTTGGAAAAAATGGATTAAGAAGCCTTTATGGATAAAGAAACACTTAAGTCTTACTTTATATCCATATGTTGTCATTCATTACTACCACTGACTTCACCATTCTTCATGAATTTAACATTTCAATTTTCCATGATTCTAGGACTATAATTTGCACAATAAAACCTAAATCCTTTAGATTTCTCTAGGTAAAACTTATTAAGTAACCATTAATCTTTTGATAATCTAATTTCCTTTCATGAGAATTATTGATCCTTGACTTTATTGGGCAACCCAAATATGCAAATGCCTCAAACTACGTCTTCTTCTAGTTCATAGTTTAAAAGGAGTTTTTGGAACTAGCTTACTAAGGACTATGTTCAATAAATACACAACATTTTTAAGGGCACACTTCCATAAAGATATAGGTAATGAGGAGTCACATGTTATAATTCTAACTATATCTATCAATGTTCTATTATACTTTTTTGCCATACTATTTCGTTAAGATGCGCCTAGAATATGTATATTATACACATGTGCCATATCTTTCAAGGAACTTTGCGAATGAACATGTAGAATCTTCTAACTTATCATATTTCACATAGTATTCATCTCCTCTATCGGATCTTATAATTTTGTACATTTTTGTTTGATTGTCTTTCAACTTCAATTATGTATACCTAAAGGGTATTCCACTGCGTGAAAATTTTCTTAAGCAAATAAATATAACCATATTATGAGAAGTCTATGATAAAAGTAATGAAACATTTTTTATTAAAAGATAAAGCTTTAAAAGGTTGCAAACATAGTGCGTATAATCTTAAGAAGTCAAGTATTTCTCGTGGCTCCTTTATTATTATATTTAATTTGCTTTCCTTTAATGCAATTCACATATACTCTTAGATCAATAAAAAATAGAGATAGAAGAATCTCACTTTTTACTAATATTTTCAATCTTTCTTTGGAAATATGAGCTAAATGCCTATGTCCCAAGTAAGCATATTTTTATTTAGTGCATCATTTTTGATTATATGATTATCATGAATAATAAGTGAAAATTTAAAAAATTATTATTATATTTTGATAGGTCAATATTTTATATGTTATTTGGGGTTAATTTACTTAGTTTTTTGCATCTTTATAATGTGTTTTATATGAATTAGATTATATTTTTCTATGTTTAGTTCATTGTCTTGTAGTTAGTGAATTTGAGAAGATAACACCAGATGTAGTGCAAATTTCTTCATAGTTTCCTGATCGATGATATTTTAGAGTCATTTAGAAGATAGAATGATGGTTAATAACTTTATAGAAGAGTTTAGGAGCTAATTCTAACCCGAACATGTGAAAAAGTGGAGAAATTAATGGAACAAAACGTAATAAGTGTCAAACTGATTGAGATAATAGGTGCCTATCTTTTGTGAAGGTATGAGAAACTAAGAAGCATAACAAGACTGATATCAAAGTTGATCATAAACTAACGTTAGACTCGTTTAATGTTTAAGAAAAGAAATGATATAAAACTAGCAGTGATTGCATCTCGGTGTCAAGTGTTGGTTACACCTTGACTTGCAAAGATTAAACATTATAAAACAAGAACAATAAACAAACATAACCATATCATTTACCAAAAGATAAAGCCTTAAAAGGTTTGCAACTAACAATGTGTATAATCTCAAGAAGCTAAATGCTTCTTGTGCTTCCTTTCTTATTATATTTGATCTGTTTTGCTTTCTTTTAATGCAAGCCAAACATATACTTTGATCAATAAATTCTAGATATATAAGAATCTTGATCTTTTCATCCTTTCTTTGGATACATAACCCAAACATCTATGCCATAAGTAAGCAAAATTTTCATCTAAAGCATTATGTTTGATTCTAACATTTCTACAAATAAGAAAAAATTTAACAAATTTATTATTAAGTTTTTATAAGTTCAATTTTTACATATTATTTAAGGTTAATTTACTTAGTATTTGGCATCTTTATATTGTGTTTTATATGAATTAATTATGTTTTTCTATGTTTAGTTTATTGTTTTATAATTGATGAATTTGAGAAGATAACATAAGATATAATGCAAATTTCTCCTAAATTTTTGATCAATCATATTTTAGAGTCATTTGATCGATAAACAGATAAAAAAACTTTAAAAAGGATTTTAGGACCTAATTCCAAATTAAAGATGTCAAAAAATGGAGAAATTAGTAAACTTATTGAGATAATAGGCATGTGTCCTTCGTGAAGGTTTGATAAACTAAGAAGTATATAAGATCGACACCGAAGTTCATCCTAGACCAACGCTAGAGGCTCATCTTAAATTTAAAAAGAGAAACACTACAAAACTGGCAATAATTACATCTTGTTGTCAGGCATTAGTTACACCTTGATTCACAAATTTTAAACGCTCTAAAACAAGAATAACAAGTAAACATAA
This sequence comes from Erythroxylum shatona, assembly GCA_027568895.1. Classification (NCBI taxonomy): domain Eukaryota; kingdom Viridiplantae; phylum Streptophyta; class Magnoliopsida; order Malpighiales; family Erythroxylaceae; genus Erythroxylum; species Erythroxylum shatona. The sequence goes on from JAOSBK010000006.1 coordinate 7,534,581, forward strand.
CCATATTGTGAGATATCTTTGATAAAAGTAATGAAATATTTTTTTACCAAAAGATGGAGCTTAAATGGTTTATAAACAACAATATGTATAATCTCAAGCAGCTAACTACTTCTTATGGCTCCTTTATTATTATATTTAGTTTCCTTTACTTTAATTCATTCTACATATATACTTACATAAAATCTAAATTTGGAAGAATCTCATTCTTTACTAATCTTTACAGCCTTTCTTTGGATATATGACCTAAACATCTATGCCACAAGTAAGCATATTTTCAGCTAATGCATTATGTTTGATTCCAATATTACCTTGAACAATAAGAAAATTTTTTAAAATTTTATTTTTAGGTTTTGATATGTCAATAGTTTACATGTTATGTGGGTTAATTTACTTGGTATTTTACATCTTTGTAATGTGTTCTGTATTAATTTAATTTTTTAAATGTTTAGTTTAGTGTCTTATAGTTGATAAATTTGAGGAGATAACACGAGATACAATGCAAATTTCCAACAGTTTTCTGATCAATGATATTTTAGAGTCATTTAGAAAAAAAGGATTGAAAAACAACTTTATAAAAGACCTTATAAGCTAATTCTAAGTCAAAGATGTTAAAAAGTAGAGAAATTAGTGGACCTTATTCTTTTCTTTTACATTTTTCTTCTATGTTAAGATCTATTTTTAATGCTTAATTGTCCTTATGTTTAATTGCGATTAGGTATGTAACTTATAAAGATTTATTCAATTATTTATACATATTTTGATTATTTTATTAGTTGAATTTATTCTCTTTAATATTTATGTTGGCTTTATAATTGACCACCAGAGATTCAACATTAGGAATTATATAAAGGAATGAAAAATGAAATAAAATATATGCGCTAGGAGAATAAAACTTTAATTATCAATGATATCCTAGACTTTAATAATAACCATATAGATTAATTATAATTTTATTAGATTAAATTACACATTGTTAGATGGTAGTCACCTATTAGATATACTTGTGTGCCTCAACAGAGGGCATATATACCTTATATTAGTTGTTATTTTAACTTAGATAATCAATTATGTATGATAATAAGAATCCAATACAATCAAACCCCAAATCCCTAACATTTATTTTTATTAATTTTTCTTTATTCCTTTGTTTGCTTTGTTTTCTTTAGTTTAGTAATTAAATCCTCCTAAATCAACTCTCTAGTTTTATTTAGTTTGTTTGTTTAACTAAGATTAATAAAATTAGTCACTAGCTTTTTATGAGATTGATACTTTAGAATCACTCTAGATTTAGTAAGTGTTCAATGCTTGACTCTGTACACTTATAGATATAAAGTAGATTAAGTTTTTAGCATTGTTGTTGGGAAACTAATTTTACTAATTTTATTAATTTTGGTTTTTATTTTATTTTAAATTTCTTTCCTTTGATTCTATTAATCGACATGACGCAGGAGATCAAAGAGTGGTGCAGCTTGGACCCTCTACCTCAATTTGATCCTTAAATCGAACGAACTTGATAAAACAATAAAGCGATAAGAAGAGAAGAGGTGGTTGCGCATCACAAAAATATTCTAGCTGTGGTTATCGAGCAACAACCACAAAGGATGCACTCGAGGGACTTCTAATTGCTAGTGATTAGGTCAAGTCACTCGTGCACTATAATGAGTCAAAGGACAAGGAAATACAAGCTTAAGCAAATACATCTACACTTTCTCCCGAACTTTGGTGGATCACTTGATGAAGACATCATCATTTTCATCAAGGAGTTTTATTCAGTGATCCAAACCTTTCCACTTAATGGCCTCGAGAAAAATGAGCTGACGATAAGGTGCTTTCAGTACTATATGAGTGATTGAGCAACAAGAAGACTAATCTCAATTAGAGTTGGCAATCCAATGTATAGAACTCGCTGCGAGCTGAACTTCCAATCATTATACAAGCACTAACTTTCCTCACTGAAACTTGCATTATTAAAGCCAAAAATGGCCATCAGCATACATTCATGTGTTGGAAAAACCAAAGAATATATTAGGTCCGTTCTGGCCAGATTCATCTAGCAATCCGTAGTTGTATAGTTTGAAGGGTCGTATTAAAAGACAATGTTCTATCATTGATTTCATGTTGAATCGCCGTCGTTGCAAGATGTTCATTATTGGTCCGTACGATATGATTCATAGAAACGTAGTCTTTTAGCGTTACTTGCATTAAGAGAGTATTTTATTTATTTATTTTAGCTCATGCATTGAAGGAATCTGAAAATAGTGAATAATTATTGGCACAGACATTCAGAAAGAATACTTAGAAGTATATTTTCAAACATAATCAACCATTTAGATGCTGAAACCTTTGAAGTCTCGCACTTGGTTACTGGACATCCCCTTTAACACTTGTCATTTACCCACAAAAATATTAAAAAGAAAAGGTTGAATGTCAGGTCGAATGCGAGCTATATACGGCTCTTCTGTTACAGTTGCTGATGCTTATATATGTGTCATTTTTTGTGGGGTGCATACATAAAGGAAGCCAAAAGCTTTATAAATTATGGTTAAGTTAATTTTCTGAGGCTATCAAAATTCATCAACTTTATAAACTTTTATGTTGATGTGACTACAAGAGTCCCAGTTCAGGTTCCTGGTGTATTAACCTACATTTATGCATTATGACAAGTAGGTAGGAATCTTTGTCTTTTTGTTTCTGGTACTATTTTTTTCCTTGATTCTTTCTCCCACTTGACATCTAAGTGCCTTTGACGATCATGTCTGTAAGTTGTAAAGGCAAGGAAATAAGAATTAACCAGTTTTCAAAACATAAAATATTTTTGTCTTCCTGAACATCAATCTTGGCTTGCCTTGGTCAAATAATTGAATCGCTAGTGACACAAGTCTAGAGCTTGTTGAATAGGCCTTCTAATCTTTATGTTCTACAAGTAATGGACTCGCTTTGTTGTGAGCTTGGCTGCTGATCTTTTTCTCTAGTGATTAGTGCAACAGAGAAAGAAACGTGTACATTAAGTAATGCTGAGGAGAAGAATAAGATAAAGACAAAAAGAAAAAGAAAAAGAAAAAAAGAGAGAATTGAGTAAGATATAAAGCTCAAAGCTCCCCAATAAATGCTTTCTTTTTTATCTGTCTATTTTTATTGTCTCTCCTTTGACTCAGTTTTTACTTCACCATTAACTCGATTGAATAGTTTAAGTCATCTTGAACTTGATTTTTCATCACTTTTCTTATGTGAGTTTTCTTTGTTTGTGCCCATTATGTAATTGTTGGATCGAAATTCAACATAAACAAGTGTGATGTGCTTGTAATTTCAAAATCCTTTTTGTCACTTCCTATGAACAAGTGTGATGTGCTTGTAATTTCAAAATCCTTTTTGTCACTTCCTATGCTCTTTTATCTCTGTCACTTAAGTGTAAATTGCTTAATTCATATTTAATAATTGGTTTTACTATAGTTTTTGGTGCATTTTTTTAACAAATTATGGCAATCATAGTATATATTTAACAAGTTTCATCAATTTAGTAAATGATTATCATTTAATTGTAAATAGCTAATTTCCATGGATAATTTGAATGGTTGTTGTTTGTTATCGATTTAAATTAAACTTTGCTTTATTAATACTTTAAGATGATTTTTCCCTTCTATACTTTTAAAAAATGAATTAGGCAAGTCTGGAAATGACCTGCTATGCTGGGTGACAAGCATCAATCTTTGTGTTTGATACTGGTGAAAATATATCACTAAACAAATGATATGCATTTGGACTATAATCTACTTATCTTTAGATCTTAAATAGTTATTCCTCGAGGTTTAAAGAGGAGAGAATTGTTTAGAAGAAGATGTTGTATTTAACTTGAATAAATTTAGTTCAAGTACAAAGAGATATTTATAGGTAAAAAATGACTCTTCATTTCTAAGTACATGAACCCATTAATGAACTTAAATAAATAAACCATACATGAACTCAAAACTATACATGAACCAATATTTAATTATGTAACTAATACATGAACATAATTAAACTTATAACAATGAACTTAAACATCCATGTATCTAGACTTTAAACATTCATATATCTAGATCATTTTTGAAATTACTCTTCAACATTCTCACTTAATTTGAAATTTTCTTTCATACTCCAAGTCTTGCCTTCAAATGTTGAAAAACTTCAAATTTGAGTGTTTTCATAAAAATATCCACAACTTGATCATTAGTCCTTACACGCTTAAGCTCCACTTCATTCTTTTGCTTGTAGCCTTTAGCAACGAGCCTTGCTTTATATTTCTTTACATCTGCATTGGCATTCTTTTTTATCTTGTAGACCTATTTGACTCCAATAGCTTCATGGCTTTTAGGAAAAGTTGATAATTCCCAAGTATTGTTTTTCTCTATTGCCTTGATCTCCTCCTCCATGGCTTTCTTCCATCTTTTATCCTTCATGACCTCCTTAAAATTTAAAGGTTCACTGTTTATAAGAAGATAAAAGAAATTACTTACGTCATTGATTTCTTATGTTTGTTCATAAATATCATAAATAATCCTTATTTTTCGTGCTCCATTACTTGAACCTTCTATATACATGGATGAAGAAGAATAAGGTGTATTTGGAGAAGTAGGTGGAGTTGTCTTGAATATTTGTTATGGTTTCTTGCTCTTCATCTTCAAAGTATGGGAAAAATAATAAGTGCTTTCTTCTTGTGTCTCCCAATCCGGTATTGCTTCTTCATCAAATTTGACATCTCTGCTCACAACAATCCTTCCATTGCTTGGATTGTACAATCGGTAGCCTTTAGAATTTTGTCATAGCCAATGAATATATGCTTAACACTTCTATCATCGAGCTTGGATCTTTCTTGTTGCGACATATAAGCATATGCTATGCTTCCAAAAACTCTTAGATGAGCAACATTAAGCTTCATTCCATTCCATGCTTGTTGCGGAGTTTGATCTTTAACATTTCTCATTAGAGACCGATTTGACAAATAAACTACATAAGAAATAGCTTCGGCCTAAAATTCTTTAGGCATGTTTTTGGCCTTCAACCTACATCGAACCATGTTAAGAATTGTTCTATTCTTCCTTTCGACTACTCCATTTTATTGGGGCGATCGTAGGACTGTTAACGAACGACAAATTCCATGTATTTTATAGAAATCAAGGAACTCCTTAGATGTGAACTCGCCTCCTCTATCGAACCTTAGAGTTTTAATTGTATAGCCACTTTCGTTCTCCACAAGTGCCTTGAACTTCTTAAATGCTTCAAATACTTTTGATTATACTTTAAAAAATAAACCCAAGTTTTTCTACTATAATCATTAATGAAAAGTAAGAAGTATCTACTTTTACCCATTGATAATGGCACATGTCATTATGAATAAGTTGAAGTGATGCAGTTGCTCTTGTCATCGCTTCTTTTGGAAAACTCCTTCTTGAATGCCTGTCAAGTAAATATGCTTCATATAAATGATGTGGGTGGTTGACGGAGGGCATTCCTTTCACCATGTATTTATCTCCCAACATATTGAGTGTGCCAAAATTCAAGTGTCCAAATCTCATATGCCAACTCCATGCTTCATTTTTCACATCCACCTTTAAACATGTTGCTTTGATTATCTTGATATTCAACATAAACATTCTATTCTTCGACATAAACACCTTAGCAATCAATTCAGCATGTTGATCTCTAAGCCAAAGACAACAATCTTTCATGTGGATGTCATATCCTTTTTCAAGAAGTTTCCCCAAATTTAAAATATTACTTTTCAATTTAGACATATAATAGACATCGTTAATAAGTATATGGCTTCCATCTCTTTAAGAAATTAGAATGGTACCTTTTTCATGAATTTGAATCTTTGGCAAATCTTCAAAAGAAACGTTGCCTTCTACCTTTTCATCAAGTTCCACAAATTTGCCTTTATCTCCACATATGTGATTGCTTGCTCCATTATCTAAGAACCATGTACTTTCATCCTTACTTGTATCATCTTGACTTGCTCCTCAACTTAATTAAGCGCAGCATAACATTCCCAAGAAAAATGTCCAAATTTATGACAATTGTAGCATCATTAGACTTATTGTACCTCCTCTCATTTTGTCTAAAATTGTAACCTCCTCTTCCTCTTGATTTTCCTTGGCCTTTGTATGATTGATTGTTTCCACCATTGTTGGCATTGTTATAATATTCTTTACTTCTTCCTTCATAACTTCATCCTTAGCTTTGACCACGACCATATCCTCGACCACGTCCTCGTCCTCTCCCTCTTTGATTGTTTTCTCTTAACACAACCCTTGCTTTAAATGCTTGCTCCAAAGGTTCTTCTTGCTTCTTCTTAATGTCTTCGTGAGCTTGTATGGATCCCTCTAGTTCTTCTTGCTTCTTCATAATTTTGAGTTGTCAACAATATGCTAATAATTTGATAAGAGCAGATAGAAAGATCAGTTCTAATTACAAAATTAAAGAGAATATTTTAATGGTACAAATTATGTTACCTATAATATGTTAGTTGATACAAAAGCTAGGATGTTACATTAATCATAATCTAATATATAATTTTATAAGTTTCCAGCTAAATGAACCTTATTAATATATATTTTCAATGGTGAAATACATCAGATAGATATCGCCATAGAAACTAGTATTAACACAGGAGATAATAAAATGCCTATAAGATTATTAGTTGAAAATGAAGGATTCAATTTAAAGATAATGCTAGGAACTAGTTTTCTCGAGCAACTCCATCCTTATAAGATAACTCAATATTGATTACAAATATCCTATAATAACAATAAAAATATAATATATATTCCAAAATAATGACTAGTCTTACTAGTATTTATATTTTAAATAACTTATAATGATTATATAGCATAATATTTTGTTGCCTGTATAAACAGTGGAGCTGGTTCTTGTTTATGTAAAGCAAGTTGATTTCTTTTACAATAACATGAAACCTTTAAAAAATATAATAGGATTAGATATTTCTAACAGTAAGATACATTTATTAAAAGGTATAAATCAACCCCAAATACTATTAGGATCGTTTTTAACAAAATATCCACCATTTTATTTTTATGATACAGAAAATGATATTCTTTTAGAAAATAATTTTATTCAATTATTTCATAAAATATTATTTACTACTATTAGAAAGCAAATATATTTCAAAAATACTTGTGGTGATTGGATCATAGTTAATCAAAATAAAAATGCCTATAAATTGAAACCTTGCACAACCCAGCATAGTGAAAGATATAAAGAAAATTTGATTCTTCAAAAATGAAAATCTTTATTAAAATAGAAAATACTATAGAGAATAAGCATCAATAGATAGAACCATCAAAGAAGGTATGATAACCCATTACAATTTTAGGATAAAAATAAAGAAGAAGTAAACTTAGAAATGATAGATAAACAAAAAATTATTAGAGTTACTACTATGAAATATAATTTAGAAGATCAAGATGAATTTATAAAATAATTTATTGAACTAGAAAATGTAAAGATAATTAGGCCTAGCAAATCCCCTCAATTCTTCCCTAGCTTTAGGGTTAGAAACCATGCAAAACTAATTAGAAATAAAGCTAAAATGGTAGTAAATTATAAAAATAAATGATAATATAGTATTTGATGGATACTTCTTACCTCACAAAGAAACATTAATAAACTTAATGAGAGGAAAAACAAATCTTCTCTAAATTTGATTGTAAGAGTGGATGTGACAGATAAAAATGAATAAAGGTATCATCCTATATACTACTTTCTTTACTTCACAAAGTCATTACGAATGGTTACTAATGCCTTGTGGTTTAAAAAATGCCCTACAAATATTTCAAAGGAAAATTGATAATATCTTTAAGTATCATAATTTCATATATGTTTATGTGGATGATATTTGAATAGCTAGTAATAATATTGCTCAACATATTATACATCTCAATAAATGTGTAGATTTATGTAAACAACATGGGTTGGCTCTCTCTAAGAAAAATGCTAAGATATGTCAAGGTAAAATAGAATACCTTGGCATGGAGATAAATGGTAGGGAGTTAAAATTCAACCTCACATCCATGAAAAAAATCTCACAATGTCCTGATAAGTTAATAGATAAAAAAAATTAAATTTTTTTAAGAGTATTAAATTATGCTTTAGATTTTATTCAAAATCTAATTGAGATTAGAAAACCTTTACAAAAGTAAAGAAAAAAAATCAAATATTTGAATTTTCACTCTATTTGATTAAACAAGTAAAGAAAATTAAGATTTTGTGTACTATATTGCCAAAACTTTCTTTACCATCTGATGTTGATGGTTTAATTCTTGAAACTAATATTTATAATCATGTATGGAGTGGAGTATTAAAAAGGATAGATTATGATGATTCTAATATCAAGATGAATAAGCCTCTTTATAGGTATACTTTAGGAACCTTTATAGATACTCAACAAAAATATCACATAAATGAAAAGAAATTATTGGCAGTCATAAAAGGTTAAAAAATTTATTAACTTTTATTGCCTAAAAGATTTTTATTAAGAACTGATAATACTCAATATAAAGCTTTTATTCAAAATAATTTACCCTTTAAACCTAAATATAAAATACATATTAAATGACAAACTTTATTAGTAGAATATACCTCTGATATTGAGATTATCAAATCTAATAATAGTGTTCTTATAGATATCTGAACTAGAGATGGTCAACCTCAAAGAAGAGATATTTTACTTATTGGAACAAATGTCCAAAGATATCAACATTTACCAAGCACAAATTAAAGATTTACTAGATATTGCTAGCTTTAACTCGATACTTAAAGAAGTTGCAGAGATTCTTCTTTATTTTTGTCATCTATGGCAGGTCAAGATAAACCATTATAATTATTTAGAATAAAAACTTTATACCATAGTCAACAAGGCGTTAACATAGTTAAAGATTCATCATCTACAAGCTCTTCTTCCCTGATGAATGAATTTACTAGTTAGCAGATTAAGTCGAAAAAGGTTACTTTTGATAATATTTCTCTAAGGTTTGATATTACATGTAAATTGATGGTATAGTAAAATACCATGATTGATAGTCTCACAAAGAGTCATCCTGTTGTTCATGCACATTGTATGGTAATGAGAGACTTACGCACTCTATAAAATAGTAATACCTATTATATTGATTTTTCAGGGATAAATCCTAAATTTAACTTTTCACAAGGAGCTCATCCTCAAGCTATTAGAAATTGGTATGATTTTGGAATGAAAAATGCTATATACTTGACTAATCTAGAGTTTCTTAAGATATCATTACTTCCTAGATGGATTTAAGAATGGGTTAAAGATTGTTATCTAAATAACCTTACAATGACCCCTAAAGATATCTTGGTATTAAAGATATTATCTGTTGGTCTAGATTTTCATGTTGATGCATTTTTATGCTTGTTCTAAATCTTCATTGCAATTTTTTGTTCGAAGATTATTCCTTTTGTTACTTCAAACTCTCACTATAGAATACACAAGTTTCTCTATTACTCCAAGCTAGAAGGATCTCCTCTCATTATTCATTTTTCTAAATTTTTGTCCCTAACCATCATCTTCACCACTATAACCAACACTTCAAGCTTAGCCTTTTAGAGCAGATCCCTTCACATTAACCCATAAGACTGCATTGTAACCAAATTTTCTAGCTTTAATTGCACATGGAAGAAGGATATGAGGAAAAGAAACAATTTTTGTTGCATATTCATTGTTGCATTACCATTATTATTAGATTTACGTTGCATATACTATTGTTGATGCATTTTTGTGATTGTTACAGATCTTCATTGCAATTTTGTGTTCAAAAATTGTTCCTTTTGTTACTTTAAGCTCTCATTCTAGAGTACATGATTTTTCTTTGTTACTCCAAGCTAGAAGGATCTCCTCTCATTATTTATTTTTCTGAATTTTTGTTCCTTAACCATTATCTTCACCACCATAACCAACTTCAAGCTCAACCTTGTATATTGGATCCCTTCTCATTAACCCATAAGACTCCATTGGAACGAAAATGTTTAGATTTAATTGCACATAGAAGAAGAAAAGAGGAAAAGAAATGATTTTTGTTGCATGTCCTTGCTGCATTTACTACTGTTGTTAAATCTATGCTACATTTACCATTGTTGATGCATTTTTTTGTTTTTTTTATAACTTTATTGTGATTTTTTGCTCAAAGATTGTTCCTTTTGTTGGATTTTCCTCTTGGGTTTGCTTTGTTTCGATCACTTTAGGTTTTATTTTGGTGGGTTTGGTTTGATTTTCAGAGATCTAAAGGTTATGTATCTGGGTCTATACTATATGATCTTACTCTTTCATTTGTTGCATTTCATAATGAGATTATTTTAGGTTTTGGGATTTGGGTTGTTGTTTTCTTTAGAATTTTGTTTAGTTTTTTTGTGGGCATTTTAGAAGTTGCAATCTTTTTGTTCTGGGAAAGGAAAGTTACAACCTTTATTAGGCCTACGAAGGTCACCTTCTATTTCTCTACTTCGGTTTCTTTAGTGTTTTTTTACTCATGAAAATCCTGAATTTTTAGCTTTCAGTCAATAGGTTAAGCCATGGAGTGACTGACCTCCTCTCTATCTCTCTCTCTAAGATTTTACCATTAACAATAGCCAACATTCTTCAATAAGCAGAGCCTTCACCAATGAAGACTTATCATTGGTGGAAGTTCCATTAACAGTATGGGGTCCTGTGGAATGTTGCACAAATCCTACCATCGTCACTGTCAGTCCATATTATCCATCATTGCCCATTCACACTGGCATCTATCCCCTCTCAGGTTTACCTAGTCGCAGCTCATTTCACTTTCATTCCTCTAGCGTTTACTATAGTTTTGTTATAGTGATCTTGGTTGTAGGGTCTAGAAGTTTTTGCATGGAGAGTTTTGAAATAGCTTTGACACAGAGATTAGAAAGAGCAACTTCTGAGATCCTTTGCTTCCTCTTTTTGTTCACCTATCCATATTTTTTTCAGCGAACTGGTAGATTTTTCTTATGCTCTCTTTCCAGGTTGTTTTGGAAACTAACCATTGCGTAAGGGTCCACCCTCCTATTGTCATTTCACTCAGTTTCAAAAATATCTCTGTTAGATCTAGGTTTTCTTCTCTAGAACTTTCTGAACTCCCTGTCTCAAACTGTATACATTGGCTAAGACTTCAAGCTCTATAAAGTTGTAGTTAAGGATTCTTTGACATAAGAAGTTGATAACACCTAGTATTTTAGAGTGATGTTTTCCTTCACTTATTTTTTTGTGATGAAGTGGAGTTTTCCAAGTTCTAGGAGTGTGCTCGTCTCTGATTATAGTCCCACTCCCAATATCAGATTTTGTAAGGCTCTAGTAACGATATATGTATCTCCTTCTTCTCGTTTCATCTTTCGTACTACATACATTATGACTACTGCTTTTAACTCTTAAATGCATCTTTATTATGATTGTTTGCAAGTTTTGTTTTGTATGTGAATCTCTTGACAAATGCATCTTGTTGATAAGTTGGACATCTTTTTGATAAATTGTTATTGTGTTGCTACATTTTTATTTTTTATTTTATTTATTTTCTGAAATTATTGTTTTATTTGAATTATTTATTATTACTTTATTCTTTTATTACATCTTTTATGTTTATTTGAATTTTTTAGTAATATCTTCATATCGCGCTGCATGTGGGTCTATCAAAAATAACATCTCTACTAAGTAAGGGTAAGATTGCACACCATTAGAGCTCCCCAGACCCCACGTTTATGCGGGATTCAATTAGATATTGATGATGATAATGATGACGATAAAAAATTATGATGCATATCATTTCATTCCTTTGAGAAAGACATAACACTTTGCCATTATTATAGAAACTAACTTAAGAAAAGAATTTTCTAAATACATTAAACATAATATCTTTTACAGAAGAGGAATCAGCATGAGAATTGTTATTTCTAGCATAAAGATAACATTTAAGAAAGGATTTCGAACTTATGCTAAAATAAGCAAATTTTCTTCTTTAATTATAGCCCCTGTCAAAAAGACATCATTAACTACTGAAAATTTTATGAAAAGGAAGATAAGTATAATTAGAAAAGGAAAGATAAGATCTAGTACTGAGGCACCAAAAAGGTTTTATCATCTCCGAAAACATGGGAAAAATATTTGTCTTTCTTATACAGGTGGTTGGAATACTTATAAAGGAAATGTTGCATGCATGTGACTTGGCCCTCAAATTGTCAAAGATGGAGGCTATTGGCTGCATGTTAAACAACTAAAGGTGGCTATTGGCGTGGATTAGTTAGGCATTATGTTTGTCATGTTAGGCTAAAATCCTTACGCATGCCTTTGGACGGATTTTGCCTAT
>JAOSBK010000006.1:7556920-7568470 GCA_027568895.1 Erythroxylum shatona
CACTAAACTAAAAAGTGTGTAGTAAAGTGGTTTGCCAAATCCTAAGTGGGAGCTTAGGTAGAGGACGTAGGTCTTAGTACCGAACCTCTATAAAAACAGTGTTTGTTCTTCTTCCTTACTCTTTATTCTTTACATTTAAATTTGATTAAATTGTTTTGTGTGAATTAACTTCTGATTTTCTTGTAGAGTTTTACGAAAAGCTTAAGAGATCTATTCAACCCCCCTTCTAGATCGCTAACAGAATTTACAAGATCAAAAAGGAATTTTAGGGTAAGGTTGAATGATTTAAAGCCCAGTTGGTTGCTAGAGGGTTCACTTAGAGAGAAGGGATTGACTTTAACATTACCTTTTCTCATATATCCTCTAAGTATGCATTTAGAGTGATTATGGTAATATTGACTCATTATAATATGGAGTTACATTAGATGGATGTCAAATGGCTTTCTTGAATTGAGGCCTTTGTGAAGAGGTCTACATGGGACAGCTTGAAGGATTTTAGGATCAAGATAAAGTTGGCATGTTTAGTAAACTAAGAAAATCCATATATCATTTAAAATAAGCCTCCAAACTATGGTACTTAAAGTTTGATGATGTTGTTATCTCATTTGGCTTTGTGAAAAATAAAGTTGAAAGATGCTTGTATTACAAGGTTTGGGGAAGCAAGGTTATCTTTTCTACTTTTATACGTGGATGATATCTTACTGACTTCAAATGATTTGACAATGTTGCATGGGATTAAGTAACTTTTGCAAGCATTTTGACATGAATGGCCTTGGTGAGGTATCTTTTGTTGTAGGTATTAAAATTCACTGCTAAGATAGGTATCAACACTTGTTGCAAAGGTTTAATATGGCTTATTGTAAACCTATTGTAGTACACATCTCTCATAATAAGAGATTATATTTGGCACAATGTCCAAATATTAATATAGAAAGAGAGGTTATGAAGAATATACCTTATTATAGTACAGTTAGTAGCCTGATATATACCTAGGTGTGCAATAGATCAAACATTGCATTTGTTATTGGATTATTGAGTAGGTATCTGGCTAACTCAAGAAATACGATCAAACAAGTTTCGAGATATCTAAATGGAACTAAGTATTATATATTGACATTTAGGAAAGTCAACAGTCGAGACCTCATAAGTTATAAGGACTCAAATTTTACTATATGCCCAGATGATAGGAAGTTCACATTAGGGTACATTTTATGTTAGCAAATGGTGCAATATTATAGGAAGCGTCAAGCAGACACAAGTAACTTCCTGGACTGTGCATGCAAAGTTTGTAGACTATAGGACTACTTTACAAGCATTCTAGCTCAGGAACTTAATTTCTGATTTTTCTGTGGTTGATTCAGCTATTAGACCTATTTGGTTATATTATGATAATCTTTCAGTCGTATTGTTCAGTAATAGCAATAAGAATATCATAGGGTCTAAGCATTTGGGGGTCAAATATCAGACCATAAAGGAATTGATACAAAAAAGTTACATTGTGGTAAAACATTTGGAGACTAAGTACATGCTTGTTGATCCTTTAACTAAAGGACTTCGCCCAATTATTTTTTAGGAACATGTGTATAATATGGATTTACTGAAGTCCTTAGACACTATTAGTTAAGGATCACTATATTTGCTCTTGATACATTTGTACAAATTTCACATATTATGACAATATATTTTTATAAATATTAATGATCATCGTTTTGTTCTCGGTCATACAATTTGTTGTACATTGTTATAATAAAAGTGAAAATCTTAAGATTTTTGTCAATCTTAAGCATTTTATTAAGACACAAAATGATATATGCATAAATCCATAGATTTGATAATACATAGGGGGATATAAGTATTTAATCTCATTAGGGTTTTTTTTTCTAATGCAATTATGGATTTAGCAAGAGAAAACAAATTTCTCTAATGCAGTTGAACATAAAGTTTAGAGAAATTGAGACCAAAAAATAGAACAAGGTTACATTTCAAACCATACAAGTATCATTGTAGTTTGTGACACTCTATTTTCTTATTCATGTTAGTGTGATATTAGATATACGTGATTATATCGAATATGTATTATATATGACACATGTATTTGATATTTTTTTGGTATTGAGAACCTTACAAGATCGAATGATGGACTTTCTTTATCTTTGAATCAAATGTTTTAAATTGATCACCTTACATTGATTTTGCTTAACCACGTTTCCTATTTTTATTGATATTACAATTGTTACAATTAATATTTGTCTAAGGAGGAGAATGTTGGTGATTTTTAATTGGACAGTTATTAATTATAGGTTATTTATAAAATTAACGTTAAGAAAATCAATTTTAATTTAGATTAAAGATAGTAATTAAAAACAATAAAAGATCTGGTTAAATGGGATGAAGTTTAGTGAAAAAAGGGTATTAATCAGTGTGGGTCAATTATTTATTGAGTATGTAATGTAAAGGCCTAATAAGGTTATTATAAATAACTGTTAAGGTCTCCTATTGCATGTCTAGGAAAGTTCATGGACGTTTAGTTTATTTGACTCATTAAGAGGCCCGTGAATTAAAAATGATGTAAAAAGATATTAACAACTTAAGGGTATACAACTTTCATAAAAGTCAATAGAAAGTTTTAAGAACTTGATCAAACATTAAGAAGCTTGTTTAAGCAGTTTAGCAACTTATTCATCATTCAATAGATAGCAAAACAAGTTTTTTTTCACATTTTCTCTATTAATACACGTGTATGGTTGATTATGCCTTAATTAAAGTTCGTGATATGACTAACATTATGCAAATCAAAGCGATACATACAAAAAATAATAATGCCCATTTGGTTTAAGTTATAATGTTGAAGATATTATTTTTGTTGGCTGTAGAATAGATAAAGAATACAGACAATTTCCGGGATTCTTTGAAGAATACATATGTGTATATTGAATTTGTATTAATTAACCATGATGAGTAGTCAAAACGAGAATAGCACGTGTGTTTTCTCATTAAGATGACTTATATCCAAAGCCAGTACAAGTCCTCCTCTGTGTTATCCAATTACAAATATGGACATATGCTAGATATTGTTTAGGTAAGAGGCCAGTGATTTGACTCATATTCTCCTATTATCGAAAAATCTGACCTCAAATTAAGAATCCATTTTTTTGTACTCATATATCGATCACCATATAAAGAGCAACTTCAAAGAGAGGTGGTCAACATTGATGAAGAGAGACAAGGATCTTAATCAATATCTTACTGGCAGACTTGCTCTGTGGCTGCAGTTTAATAAATCAGAAGAAATTAGGGTAAATTTAACTTTCTCTTTCGATAGATGTTTATAATAAAAAATTTCGAGTTATAGACGCGTATATGCGCATGACGCGAATCTGAATGAAGATATGTACAAATGGTGGAAATGATATTGAATTGGACCAAATGTTGAATTGCTGTTGCTTTCTTGTACAACACGAGACATTCTGCGAGACGTACATGACCTGTTCCACACTTTTCTTTTTCTTTATTTTTTTGCATGCTTCTTAGTTTTTATAATTGATTTGGAAAAAGCTAAAGCTACGTAGAGCATGCAATTTAATTAACTCTTATTTTTTAACTTCTTGTCTCATCTTTACGTTAGTAGATGATTAACCAACATATCATTTTAAGCTATTAACATAAATATCCTTTGGTAAGGAAAATACAATGCAATATATTATCACCATCTCTTTACTACGGTGAGCTAGCACTTGAACTGATTTTTATTAATTTAAACCCCTTAAAATGCAATGAATGTATGGTAAGAATAAAGAGTAGATTAGATGCATTAGACTTTCAACAAAGAACCCATTCAAATGCAATGCATTATATCCCTTTGCATTAATTCTATCATTTGGTCAACTCAATCCAAGAATGTGTTCCCATATGAGACGTACAATCTATAGCTTCTTGGCTAGAACAATGTCTGTACATGTTTGTTTGAATTTGATGGCGGGTTCTCAGAAGCAACAACTAGACAGTACCCGACATGTTATATACACACTTTAAGACCACGAGAATAAGTATGAGCATAGTAGGCAGTTTCCGAGAGCCAAAACGTAATTCAACTTGTCAACTGGTGATGACGGGAGAGACAATGACACCTGCTAATGGGTAGTTTCCGAGAACAAAAACGAAATTCAACTTGTCAACTGGAAAATGACACCTGCTAAAAACACGGCATGCAAGTGGGCATGTGGAAGGTGGTCTAGTTATACAAAAACAGACATGCCCCGAGCCGAGCCGAGCCACCATTAATGGATGGATTGGATGGATCTGGGTGGCTCCTATCCTGTATGTATGGGGTTGGGGTTGGGGTTGGAGTTGGATTTGGATTGGTGATGGCTGTACTTCCAAGTCCAAAACTCAACCGAGTGGAGGCCAGACTAATACACAAAGTGGACACCCAAAGTCAATTCAACTAATTCATCCCTCCCCTCTTGTCCTCTTATGAAATGGTCCGAGACCTTATCCACAAACTACAAAGTTTACAAAACCAAGGCAAATTGTATAGATACATAATGATCATATGGGTGATGGGTCCTGCGAGGCGTTGTCTGGTCTGGTCTCTCTGGTCTCAATTTGGTGGATAGTAGTTGAACCACCTTTCATCTTCTATGCTACGCCTACGCCCACGTACATGTCTCGGTGTCCTTGTCTCGTACTGTTCAATCGTCGACTTTCAAAGTTGAAATGCATCAAGGTTTGACCCAGTTATACATTAAGTTTACTACGTGAGATTATTGGGATCAGTAAGTTAATTAGCAAAATGGAGAACAGGTAGGCTGCTCTTTTTTTCCCAGAAAATTAATTAACGCTATACGTCGACAATAGATAAATGATACAAAAATAAATCCATTCTGCAAGCAAAGGGATAGTGATACCCAACCTATGTTAACTTTTATTTTAATCCTATCATGCTACTGTTTGAAAAATCTCGATGAGATCGTCTACTAATATTATCCATCAACATTGTGTATAATAATATTAGAATGATTGAGAATGTGTTTGTTAAATTAATAAAGGAAACAACGATATAAGAGTTGAAAAAATAGGTTACCTCATGAGTAAAAATTATCGGTAAAAGTAGAGCTTATAAGTTAGCAATAACACAAGACATTCTAGACACAAAGTAGCAATAACACGACAATCTAGACACAAAGGAGCAATTGGGCTCTTGGGTCATCCTTGTAGTGAATAGTATCTAATGTTTCACAAAGGAAACTTCAGTCTTAGTTATTGAGATGTGATCACTGACTATATCTTATTATCACCGATTGATAATAAACAAGTGCTTCTGTATCAGGCCCGTATAAGACGGACACAAGAATTAAATAAAAAAAAATTATATTTGGGCTTCAAAAGGAAAAAAGACTCATCAGCTTAGTGTCCCTTGTGCTATTTACAGTATTTTGAGGACTTTATGACCGGACCGGGACGGGAAGGAGAAACAAAGAGCTGATTGATATTCTTAACCGATGCCAACAGAGAGGCAGAGACCAAAGTACAATTACATACAAGCCCTCCCCTAGAACTCTTATTTACAGGTCTAAACTAAATCCTTCGTCATAAATATATATATATATATTTTAGTATGTCCTTTCACTGGTTGATCTTCTTACATCATTTAAAGGGCTTGTCAGTCCTACTTTTCCCTGGTCAGTTTTCCTATTTCTACTCCTACTACTGTTACTCTCCAAGTTCCTACACTGTTTTACCATGTTAGACTGCAAAAAAGGACCACCTGGTCCACCTCCTTCCAAATCCATCGGCCTCCTACTCTCATAAGGTGCTCTACCCGAAAGATCCCCATGCTCCATCACTGAATCAGAAGCTGCATGATAAGTTTGAGACCTGCTGCTATTTTGATATGCATCAGCAAAGGGTATACACTTGTAGTACAATGGGGAAGAAGAGGAAGATGAAGATGTGTCAGAATCAGACATATTCATCCAAGGGCTGTTCCAACCACCAAAAATGAAATCAGAAATGTCATCAGCACTTGTGGAATCCCGGGTACTATCAGTACTGTAAGAACCTTCATCAGAATTGCTGCTAGTAAATGAGGAGTTATCACTAGAATCCTGTTCTAAAATCCTCTGAAGCCGATGGAACTTCAAATGGGAAGATCCAACATTGGCCAAATTATCCGGACAAAGTGAATCAGGATGCAATTGGACTACATTTGATCGCGTAGATGTGGATCTTGAATTCAACGTGTTCTTCCCAGTAATGCCTTTATTTTTTGCATCCGGAGACACCATATTGCTCCTTATCAATCTAGGAGCCCTTGGTGAGCACCTGCAGGAAAACAAATTAGTCAATCAACGAAAGAACAATGATGAAAGGTATAATTCTCCCAGTCTAAAATCTGTCACCTTGCATAAAGTAGCATGTACGCGCCTTTTGTTAGGACTCTCTCAAGTTCCACAGGGGTTACCTATCAACCATGGGAAACACAATAATAAGCTTAGAAAGAAAGATATATGCACGGGCAACCACCAGGGAATCAGCCTTGTGGCCATAAGAGGTAAAAGCAGCTCCCATCAACTAGGGTTCAAATCCTGGTATGTATGTGGAGTAAGGGAGTTTGGTAATATTTATTCTTCCAATGTACTAAAATGTGTATGCAAGAACAAATACAGGGAAAAAAAAGTGGAAGGGAAAGGAATTTATTTAACAATTGTACAACTGCAGATTCAGCAGCTAAAGGAAAGAGCTTGCGATTCATAAATCAATGGCGCAACATGGGAAGAAGGTAAAAACCAAGCAATGCAAACAAATTTCGAAGTCCTATAGAGCCTATCTTAATAAGTTCCTTACAGAACAGACTTCCAAGTTTCTATGAAGCTGAACAAATTACAGATGCAGCTTAAGTTTATGACCAAGAATCTGAGATTCTTCAGAAGCACAAAAAACTAGACATACCTTTCCTGAGATCATAAAAGAATTAACAAAGATCCTTTTAGCAAGTATAATTTATTCAAGAACTACTTCAAAGATGACAATCTTTGACAGTACCGTTGAAATTTTAGATGGAAATGATGCGTGCAAATATCTTGAAGTAGTTCTACCCTCTAGGTAAAGAAACAACCATACTTTTGGTTCGTTAACTTCAATAATTTTTTCTATTTCAGTCCTCCAGCTCTCTTAGGACTTCTGCTGACATTCTTAACAAAAATCCTACGTGGTACCCAAACTGGACATACACGTCACTCATGTCCAGCTTGGATTTTGTTGATGCCACGGGGGATTTCTGTTAAGGAGATTATGAGAAGTCCTAATATAGAGCAATTACAGAAGTTTTAGGACTGAATTAGAAAGTTTAATGGTTGAAGTACTTAAATAGAAAAACCATTAAGCTGAAGGATTAAAAAACGTTTATCCCGTCTAGGTGAATGATGTCCAAACAATATTCAATGAAGTTGAAGGTCCCGTTTTTCCGAAACATATAAAATGAAAACCGAATATTTACGTCAAGGATGATTGTCTGCAAAAGGAACATACCGTGCTGTCATCAATTTTGAACCACTTGTTCTGGATATTTTTAACATAACACACATAGTGGCCAGAAAATGCAGCATTCATTACATCCAAGTGAACAATCACTCCATAAAGCCTGTAAATTGGGGTTTTGTCACTTGTCCCACTCATATATGGTGCTAGGTCTAGGATCTCCGGGAACCAAATTGGCTTATTGAGCTTTCCAAATTTACCAGACTGTAAAACCAAGTATTAAAAGTAGATAAGAATCTCTTGATACACAATGGAAGACATCATTATTGATTACTAGAACTACCTGAAATCGCTTCAATGCAACCGTAAGGATATTGGGAGCTTCCAGAATTGTCAACTTTTTCTTGGCCTTCTCATAAGATTTGCATCTGAATTAAACCAAAACAAGTAAAAATCAATGACTGAAATAAAAATTTTTATCAGATGCCTGAAAATCAGATGAGCAGGTTGCAATTAATACAGCTATGTAGAATTTTAATTCCAATTCACACCTAATAACAGCCCAACTTCCCTACCCAAACCTTACTTCCCTTCTCTTTCCCAGAGAACCAACATCAAGGTTCTGCAATGAGGTTTGCAAATATAATAGCTCAGATTTTCCAGAACACAAAGCAATAATGAAAACTAACACTTTCAAAAGATTACATAGAAAGTAATATGACCAACCTGCCGCATTTGTATTTGTTGTCACCATCCAGTATCTCGGTGCTCGTGAATCGTTTGAGAGCATCTTCAAGCTTCCCTATCTCTCCTTCTATTTCAACAGCAAGATCCATCATTCTTTCTTGTCTCTCTGATTTGAAGTGGCACTTCAAGCATTTAATCTGTCAACATTGTAGGTTTCAATTGTATAACTTAAAAAACACAAAAGTAATAGTTGCAAGTTCTCAACGGCAACTTTCCACTAGACAATAGTGCTCACCTTAGAGCGAAGGTATCCTCCAAATGTAAGGCCAATGAGAGTAGTTTCTTCTTCAGATGATCCGGAGGCATTCACCCCAGCTTCCTTAAGACAAACTGATTGCATTGCATCAATAGCATACCTGTTAATGCATTCCACTAATTATTCACAAAATATTTTAAAATTTAAAATATATAACATGGAAAAATATTTCAGACATTAAATAGCACAAAAACCGTCCACACCTTAGAAATTCATGTGCATCCTCCTCTTTCCCATTACCAAGCCGACTTCCTATATTTGGCAGTTGGGATAATATCCCAATTGGAGAAAGTGGTGATTTCCCTTCCTTAGCCTTAAAAATCAACCTCTCAAACTCACAAGTGAAGCACCATTCCTTTTGTGCACCTAATGTAGAGCACAAAAATCAACTTATACTGCAGAAAAGTCGTCATATTATTTGAAAGTGAATCTTTTGAGTTTCAGCAGGGTGAAACATACAAGCTTTAGAATGGAATCCTTGAACCAAAAAAGCAGTCAAAGGCGGGGTGAATGCCAGGCATTGCAGGACAGCATTAGCATAGCAGCTGCAGGATATTGAACCAAAAAAAGTTATAAACAAAGTCCTTTGGGACTTGAGTTACGTGCGTGCTCAGTCAATTGCTAAAGCAGTCCAGAGAACAATGATGTCTATGCAAAGAATTGTGCATGGGATAAGTACATAGTTGTTTATGCATGTTCGTGCAACAGTTTTGATTTAAAGTAAGTTACCATTTATTGTGTGCCTACAACCCTGATGGCATATCGAATAATTGGATCTAATGACAACTAATGATTTAAGAGAACTACAAATCCTAGTATAAATAAAGGCAGTGCCTCGTATTGTTCGGATCTGTAAGGCTTAAATCTAAGAATGAAAAGTTAGTTATACCTGTTTCCACAATTGATAAGCCCAAAGGGTCGAACATCTACTTTGTTTGAGGTATACAACTTTACAAAAAGATTGTAAGGAAAAAGACCCTGAAAAACCCAGGCAAGCTCATAATGAATTAGTTGAATCTAGGGTAAGTTATAGAAGAAAAAGAAACAATGGCAAAACCTTATCACTGTATCTTCCACATTTAGGTCCCCTGAATTGATCCACAACTTTCTGCATTGAAGATTTCAGACCATATATTGAACTTGTTGAGAAACTTGCAGTATTGGTCACATTAGAAGGACAAACATCAGCATCACAAACTTTACTAACTGAACGTCCACTTGTATTGACAATCAAATTGTGTTGAGAAGCACCAGATGACAATTTTGACTCAGAAAGATGAGAAGTATCCACAGGATCAGTAACAGTAAGATTTGAATTGTCAAAGTTTGCAGATGAAAATCTTTTGACTTTTGAAGCATCAGTAACTAATAAACCTTCAGATCTAGAAGATAAGCGCAAGTGTGAAAAGTATGATGACCCGGATTGAAGCTCACTGAATTTCGGTCCATCTGAATCTCTACCAGCTCTGTTATCTATTGTGTTAGAGTTCTCAGAACTAACAGATGAAGACTTCCTGGCACTTATCTCATCATCGCCAATTTTCAATGATGAAGATGCTTTATCAATAGGATTACTGTCAGCAGCCTCATGTGAATCATTGGATACACCCTTTGCAATGGACCTTTCCGTTGTCAACAAATGATCATTACGTCCAGATAAATTGAACTTAAACTCGAGGGGTGATTCAGAATCAGATAACTTGGTAGCTCCATTGTTACTGGACAGATCAGAATCATCTTGGGCATCACTGCTGGATGCAACAGAGTCAAGAGTTCTCCCCCAGAAGTCAGAACACTTAAGTGGCTCTATAAAACTTCTGACCACAGGAATGGTAACCTCACATGGAGAAGCAGAAGTAGAAGTAGAAGACAGATTATCCGGATGTTTATCGTTAGATTTACTTTGATTTAGCTTACTCAATTCACCAAAACTATCCAAAGATTCAACCAAATTGGTAAATTTTGGAGATGATGGCTTAGTTTGATCCCCCTTGTCCAAATTGAATCCTTGAATATCAGTATCAATGTGAGCAGATATATGTACTTCAGATTCCTCAGATTCATTAGAACTGATGCTCTCGCCAACTGAACTGTCATCAGATGATTCACAAACAGGAGGTGAAGAAGAGAATCCAGAAAAAGAGGTGCCTGAGGATTCAGATGAAGAGCATGCTCCATCTGTATCAGCAATTGAATCAACTTTAACATGGTCTTCACCATCATCATTCTTCAGATTTACAATATTTGCAGTCTCATATATATCATCATAAATAACATGTTGCTCTTGTTTTGCCATATTGCATCCGGCATTGCTGCCATTGTCACTATTACTGAATGAGACATCAGGAGGACGGCATTCTGCTTTATGACCTTGTCTCCAGTGGATTATTTGACACTTACCAGAGCTGGCGCAGATAAAATGTCAACGTAGAAAACAAAATTAGTAAAGACTATATCATTCATTAAAAAAACATCAGTTTTATTAATGATAATGCATATACATTTATGAAGTAACATGAAATTAGAGAGCTGCACCAAAGAAAATTTGTTCAAAATAGAACAACCATCAACTTGTTCTGTTGCATAGTCATTCTGTTGCATAGTCATGTAAGATGACACAAAGGTATACTACATGCATAAGCAGGTCATAATTATCTGCAACACCTGGCTCATGTAATACAGTACCTCAAACAAAAATACTTAAAGTAATAAACAATGGGGAGATCTTTGATTTCCCATGTGAATCAAATATGTTTTATGATCCATAGCCGGTAATGCTCAATGTTTAAGGATATGACTAAAACAACCTTACCTTGTCTTAAATCCTTTGATTTTTAATCACCGGACCGGATTCCATTCATAGGGTGCCACATTTTACTTTCGTCCACTGTCTGACTCAATTAATCTGAAGTAACAAATCATATTCTTCTAAAACTACTGTTTAAACTTTTTAAAAATTCTTTTACAACAAATTCTGCGATTACCATCAATTAAATTCACAAATAAATTCCACATCCACTAACCAAATTCAGTTAAAACCCAATCAAAAAAAATCAAGGAAAAAAAAC
>JAOSBK010000006.1:7585087-7599629 GCA_027568895.1 Erythroxylum shatona
AGTTGGGAGCATATGAAGATGCACCTAACTCATAATGAAAACATCAAGACAATGGAAGATGCTACAAGGCATCTTATTTCAAGACACCCAAATTTCCTTTAACACCCACATAATATTTAATTGCAAAACTCCAAAAAACAACATAAGCTACTTTTTCAGCACCCACTACACCACTATAACTCATCTTCATCGTAGCTTTTTTTAATGAGACATGCACATGGTCATAATATTTTATTCAATCAACTAACACACACAACCCCACTCAATACCATTCTAAACTAAGATAGATTTTTGCAATATTTGTTCAATAATCAATTAACATATGCTATCCCTTTTTCGGCATAAAAGATCATGCTAGAGATAGACCTGCAGTAGATAGGAGATATGGACAATTACCACCTTGGAGATAGACTTCTACCGTTATTAGGAGATATACAAAAATCCTTGACACACTAAAAATTCCACTTCAACCAAATAACCGCAACTTTAATTTCACCACACAACTACCTCATCATTTTAATTTCATCAATCCACAAAATCTACAAATTCAATTTACAAACATATTATATATCCAATTAAAATGCCAAAACTAAATAAAAGATATATATAACATATATCTTAACAATCTTCCCCTTTTTGGCATTATTTGTTACAAATATGAAACTCCTCCTGAATAATATAATTGGACATATAAGTATCAAATTCATAATTCATATGACAAATGCTCCCCCTTAATCAAACATCAACATCACAATTATCCAATCATCCAAATTTCTCCCCATTGGGATAAAAAGATGCCAAAAAGCAAGACAAATAGTCTCATATATATCTTGAAATCTCCTCTTGAACGAAACATTCACAATAAACAATCTGATATCTCCTCCTCGAGACAAAACAATATTAAAACGTATAATCATGATAATCAACCATAGATGCAGCGGAAGAACCATAAGCATGCCAATATGACAGTTTACCACCATTGAAAATACTGAGAGATATGCCCGAAAGAGAGAGAGATACCCGAGAGAGATCCATACTGATGTGAAAGCTAAAGAGTCTTCGGTACAGCCAAAAAGAAGTCATAAAGCAAACTACTAAAAAATGAGGCGACAATATCAACAAAAAAACTAAAGAACAAAAAAATCTTTTCTTTACTTTTTCATTTCATTTTTTCCTCTTTTTGACCTTCAGTTACTTCCTTTTCAGTTAATACTAAGCAAGTAACTGAACTTTTGCTATGTAAGGCAACCAACGCAGCACCATTAGTTATTTCTTCTTCGCTACCATATTCAGTCTCTTGTGTCTTGACATCTTGTCTTGAATTGTTACTCGATGACCTTCTGCCATACTGTCTAAAGTCGGATTTGTCCTTCTTTATTCTTTTCAACCATTTACCAAAATTTCGTGTGAGTAGTACCAAGTCTTCATTTTCATCTGATTCATCTTTCGCATCATTCACACTTTTTCCAGTCTCCACCTGTAGTGCCTCTCTTGTAGCCATATTCACGAAACTAGGATCTGCACCAACTTGCTACCAAGTTTTGAATCGGTGGCCTTGCTCTGATACGAATTGAAAAATTAAAGGGGGTTAATTATTTCACAAACTTTCTGCAAATTTCTTTGACATTAACAAAATTGAAATAATAAAAATACCAAAAATTTGGTAACGCAATTCGACACATCTTGTTTACGTTTGCAGGGCCCTCACCCAGCTTAATCACTTTCACCGAAGTATAATAGATTTACCCAAGGTTTTACTGAGCCGACACCACTCAATCCTTGACACTATCTCTCAACCTCACTTCCTGTGAAAGAATTTCACACCTAATAGTACGATCGTCTCTTATTAACCTTAACAGAAAATTTTCTCAATCAACCCAATAGTACGACTGCCTTATACTAACCCCAACAGATGATTTTCTCAACAATATTTGATAATAAAGATAATAAATAAACAACTCAAGTAATCAATTAACTGAGAACAAAATAATAATACACTTGAGAAAAAAAAGACAACTTCCCGAAAGGTTAAGCTCCACTGAAATAAATCTGGAAGTTGTCGCAACAATAATGAGCTGATTCATATAAATATCAACACGAAACCACAACTACACCAATAACATATTCACCAACTAAAATATATGCAATCTAGAAATCAATTAATAATCGTTGCTCTCATTATCATCACTCTGCGTAAAAATGGTTGTTGTTTCTGTGTAGAAAAAATTGATCACTTCTACTATAGAATTTCACCAGGCTTGCGTGATTTTCACAAGGAGTAGAAGATAAGGAGATTACATATGGAGCTAGTAGCAGGGTTAGACGTTGTGAGTGCCACAAAAATCTTGCAACTTACTTTTATCTTATATCCCCTAAAAAATCATGTAACCTTCGTTTCTTTCATATGTAATTAATCCCTACTACACTCTTCATTAAGCTAACAATGAATCCATCTCAGCCACCCACTTTAGCTATGTTTCTTTTTTCTTCAATTAATGCAACATCCACACAAACAAACTTCTAGCCACGTTCTCACCTCTAATTAATGCCCACTGCCACTTTTATTTCAAGACACCCAAATTTTCTTTAACACCCACAGAACAATTAATTGCGAAACTCCAAAAAACAACATAAGCTACTTTTTCAACACCTACTACACTACTGTAACACCTCTTCACCGTAGCTTTTTCTAATGAGACATGCACATGGCCACAATATTTTATTCAATCAACTAACACACACAACCTCACTTAATACCATTCTAAACTAAGATAGATTTCTACAATATTTGTTCAATAATCAATTAACATATGCTATCCCTTTTTTGGCATAAAAGATCACGCTAGATATAGATCTGCAGTAGATAGGAGATATGGATAATTACCACCTTGGAGATAGACTTCTACCGTTATTAGGAGATATGAACAAATCC
The DNA here is from genome assembly GCA_027568895.1 of Erythroxylum shatona. Taxonomy (NCBI): domain Eukaryota; kingdom Viridiplantae; phylum Streptophyta; class Magnoliopsida; order Malpighiales; family Erythroxylaceae; genus Erythroxylum; species Erythroxylum shatona. The sequence continues at coordinate 7,588,020 of JAOSBK010000006.1, forward strand.
TTGACACACTAAAAATTCCACTTCAACCAAATAACCACAACTTTAATTCCATCACACAACTACGTCATCTTTTTAATTTCATCAATCCACAAAATCCGCAAATTCAATTTACAAACATATTATATGTCCAATTAAAATGCCAAAACTAAATAAAAGATATATACCATATATCTTAACATATTGGTTACTATATATACTAGTTGATTAGTGCTTCCTAATGTCCAATACTAGTTGACTAATGTCTCATATCATTTGGAAGCTACTTTGTAGAATATTTTTTGACTCTAATAGACGTCATTTGTATATGAAATAAATCATACAAAGTGATACGATGTCAAAGGTGTGAGAGACAAAATTAGAAGAAAGAGGATGGGGGTTATTCCAATGAATTTTATTAGCCTTCACATAATTTAAGCAGCGTTCGAACAATTTTCAAGTACAAAGAGGGGTACTATTCGTATTATGTGCTAAATATGGCCTTCTAGGTTATTTAATCATGTGTTTTAACTGCCTTATGGTATATTATTTAACCATTTATACGTTTCAATTCTCAATTTTAGATAAAATTGTGCAAAACCCAATTTGGGAATTTTTTAACGTACTATATCTGTTATAAAATTAATTATAATTATGAATTGCATGGATTGATTGACTTCGAGCATCATGTAAAATTTCATAGTATTACCGTTAATTATGAATTGCATGGATTGATTGACTTCGAGCATCACGTAAAATTCCATAGTATTACAGACATTGGAAATAAACTTTTGTCAGTATTAGTTCATTGTGTTTTGGTGATGTGATTGAGATATATGAAATTTGGTGGTTATTGAGACGTATAATTTAGCGTTATAATATATGAATCATGTGATGAACAGAACAGACGACAGTGAATTCACCTATAGTTTTTCTGTTTTCTAGTGGGTGCATGTATACAGTATACTACATGTTCTAATCAACAAGTCTGAACAATCTGTTTTCGATGGAAGCTGTAGCTGTTAATATATGGTCATAACTATCATGTACGACTCTGTACGAAACATGATACGTAATTTATTGTGAGTTTAGGTTTGGCTGGAATGGAAAGCAATAAGGGAGAAAGCATGGTAGAACAGTCTTGATGGGAACAACCTGAGAGCAGAGTGAAAACATGTCTTTGCTTTGGGATAATTCTAACATATTGCTGTTGTTTAGAACTTATGCATACGAAAGTGTGGAGGGAATGCAGGCACCCTACTCTTTGAACTTCCTTGTTTACGTCGTCCGAGGAATAGCAGAGGGTCTATTTTGTTAGATGATGGAACTTTCATTTACACTGACTTCTTTTTTCTACTCATACTTGATGTCCATCTCTTATTGCAGAGGAAATATGTGCTACTTTGACCGACTAATACAGTACCTTAATCATTTTCTCAGTAGGTTTGGACCATAAATCCCTTTATGCACTTTTGGGATGCATCTTTGTCTACCTTGCTTCCTATATTTACCAGACGCTTCTGCATCTCTCATGAGGGAGAAGTGGCATGATTAGGATTGGTTATGAAGATAAAAACATGTAATAATTTCGTGTCCTTGATAATAATTCCTATAATTTGCATCCGTTGGGATGATACAATAACAGTTGCATTCTAAAAGATGATAAGAAAGAGAGAATCTTAAAATTGCCAGCTTTTAAGCTGCTGGAATACAGATAAGTATGTGACGCGATTCAATTGACTCTTCTGCGAAAGCCGCCAATTTAGCATTTGGAAATGTACGATAAACATGAGATCCCGTGATTTTGGTAGGGACTATCAGTAACCATGACGACTTCATATGGTGTGTCTTATATGGTTTTGTCCCTTTCTCAATCCTTTCCCCTTGTCTCGTCTCTTCGCTAGTTGTGATGATTCCCTTGTCTATGTGAGGCATTTTGGTCTGCATTCTTGAACTCGGATATCTCATTCTTTAGCTTTTTTTTTAACGTAGGAGTGAAAACATCTGCATATACCCGGATGGAAAAATACGTAGCGTCTTCTTTATGTTGAGGACAAGATAATGTAGTCGTTACAAAGTTGTTCCAAGTGCTAAGAACAAGAGTTGTAACTCCAGTTTATAGCTGAAATCTGCTAGTGCTGAAGAATCTTAATCAAATTATAAGACTTAGAAAGAAGACAAAGGAAAGGTGTAAGGGAAGTTGGTGAAGCACCATGCATGTTCTCTCTCTTACCCTGGGAAGTACATGCCATTTGAGCATAACAAACTTGGTTGATTGATTCTTCAAGTTAAAATTGTGTTAAAGACAGCAGTCTGCTAATTAGCAGGTAGTGAGTCAGCTAACATTTGATATCTGTGGAAGACTTACAGCTAAATGACAACTTCAAACAGAAAATAAAAAGGAGAGAAGGGTTCCTTTCCAATACTGATTGTAAGTAAACTGTAACACCATAGCATTGGGCGGAGATGGAGGCATGTTTGTATGTTATGCGAAGGCCTTTGCATTCCCGTGACTGAGACCGACAGCTTGTGGTGTGCATCTATCGTCATCCCATTCCCATCTATAGACAAAAGCTTTCAATCATATTTTAGCTGCCTGTTGGTCCCTTAAGAATGTCACTCCGTGACTTTGTACTTCAGCTCACACTGATTATTAACAAGGAATGTAAAGCTATCCCTTCTTCAGGAATTACTGAGATTTAATGAGCATTCTTCTATTCATTTACAATTTATTTTCAAAGAGTAAATTGCTTTCTTTTGTCTCCAATTGACCATTACTTTATCTGGAGAAGTTGGGTTTTCTCTATTGTGCATTTGGATTTATTATCCTTACGTAGACCCCAGATATAACAACCAATCCCATCTCCCTTTCTATTGATTATCACAAGGCAATAATCGCCAGGGTGTTTCAGTCATTTCTCCCGCTCTTAGTTACACTATATATATGTGTATGTGGCCAACATCCTACTACTAGTAGTACTAGTAGTTCAATTTCAGTCTGCTTCAAATTAGGCAATGGACTTCGCTGCCATTGTTTTCCTCCTGTTTGCTCTCATAATCTCCAACACCAATGCTGTTGATCCTTGTGCTTCACAAGTGGACGGCCCAGATCTCTCAGTCATTCCAATCTACGGCAAATGCTCCCCTTTCGTGGCACCACCAAGGTCCAACTCATTGCTCAACACTGTACTGAACATGGCATCCAAAGACATCGAGAGGCTTAAGTACTTGTCAGCCCTCATCAACCAAAAGACCACCTCCGTCCCGGTTGCTCCCGGCCACCAGCTGCTCAACATTAACAACTACGTTGTCCGGGTCAAATTTGGTACACCCGGTCAATTGTTGTTTATGGTCCTAGACACGAGTAACGATGTTGCATGGATCCCATGCTCCGGTTGCGTTGGATGCTCCACCACCACCACCCCATTCCAACCCAATACCTCTTCCTCTTTCGGGTCTTTGGATTGCTCCGTGCCCCAATGTGCCCAAGTCCGCGGGTTCGCCTGCCCCACCACCCCATCTATGTGCCTCTTCAACCAAACCTACGGTGGAGATTCCTCCTTTTCAGCTAATCTAGTTCAAGATTCACTCAAATTAGCAAATGACATCATTCCAAATTTTGCATTCGGATGCATCAACTCCATCACAGGAGGTTCAATCCCACCCCAAGGCCTGTTGGGCTTGGGTCGGGGCCCCATGTCACTACTTTCTCAATCCCAGTCACTTTATTCGGGCGTATTCTCCTATTGCTTGCCCAGTTTCAGATCATTTTACTTTTCTGGCTCTCTCAAACTCGGCCCAGTGGGTCAACCCAAAACCATAAAGACCACCCCTCTCCTGCGAAATCCACGTCGACCTTCACTCTACTACGTTAACCTGACGGGAGTGAGCGTCGGTAAAGTTCTCGTGCCCATTTCGCCGGAGCTTTTAGCTTTTGACCCCAGTACCGGAGCTGGAACGATAATAGATTCCGGCACCGTCATAACCAGATTCGTTCAGCCCATTTACACAGCAATTAGAGACGAGTTCAGGAAACAAGTGACGGGCCCATTTTCAAGTCTGGGAGCTTTCGATACTTGCTTTGCTTCAACAAGTGAAGAACGAGCACCTGCAATAACGTTTCACTTCTCAGGCTTGGACTTGGTGTTACCGACGGAGAACAGCTTGATACATAGTAGTTCGGGACCGTTGGCGTGCTTGGCTATGGCAGGTTCACCCGACAACGTGAACTCGGTGTTGAATGTTATAGCCAATTTGCAGCAGCAAAATCTCAGGATTTTGTTTGACGTGGCCAATTCTCGCCTTGGAATTGCCCGCGAGCTATGTAACTAAGAGTTCTTTTTTCTCTCCTCTTTGGTGTGTAGTTGAATTATTGTGTATGTAATAGAAAGCAGGACAAAGTCCTGAAGATGGATTTTCCATAACATGTAATGTGTATAATGTATTCGCTGTGGAAATAAGGATGGTGTTTGTTGTGTATTGAATTAATCTGTGGAAAACAATTATTTTGTCTATATCGAAATTTGTGTTAATATGGTATGTCAGTCCATTGGAACACTGAATCTCTTCAAACCCTCCGTTTAGGGAGATTTTTACTAAATTTTGATTATTGTTATTGTTGTATGATATGTTTTTAAACCAAACTTTAGAATAGCCTACCATTGCTAATGGAAAATGGTCAGAAGCTAAAATATCAGTCAAGGTGCGATTAACTTTTTACAGTATATTTGTGATTTTGTCCTCTTAATTATTCCTGTTAATTGTAACCTTTAGCTGTTATCCTAATTTTGTTTCTCACTATATTACAATATTCATTCAATTTATTCCTAAATACCTATTTACTTATTATTATGAGATAATTTGATGACCTTTATATTAGTGTGTAAACTTTATATTTTAAAAATGATTAAGTGCCTCTTGAATTGCTGATACCTAACTTATCTCATAATGCTTGATCTATAATCGCCATGTATGCAAAAAAGGCAATAGTAACATGATTCTAAAGATCTTCAAAAAAACAAAAAAATGATTCTAAAGAAGGATTGAGTTGATATACAATTTGACACCTCACAAAAATCTTATTTATCAGAATGGATTTTGGCATATCTCCGACCGTTTGGAGCTTTAATCATTTCCTCACCATTCATTGGTTCAAGAGTAAACTATTCATATTATTTCTAAACTATTCATATTTTTGGGTACCTGGTCATAATAAACGCTTCTACCAGAATTGCATGTCAGTAATCAAAGAGTTTTATGGCAGTCTAGAATTGAATTGCCAAAGTTAGAGCAATGATGAACCAACTTACTAAACATGGAGAAAGGTTCACTTTAAATATTGAATGGGCCTATGTAAAATATCAAGCTTACTGGCTTAGTTTCCCTGTACTAACTAAATCTTAGCTTCAATTGAATTCGATGGTAGAAATGGATTCTCTCGAGTGTGGGACGACTCAAGCTTCAAATCAGTCAACAGTGACTTGAATCTTGATTCCAACCCCACGTCGTTTGTAATATGAGACATGGAATTGGTTTAACCACCAGCTTTAAACATACCATTTAGAATAACTGAAACTTGATTTACTAATTTCAGGATTATTACAGCTTCCGAAGCACAAACTAAAAAATGTTTCTTAGCATTGGGAAGGAGATCAATAAAATGCTATCTATATGCCCAATTCATTAGGTCATATTAATAGTTACTGGAAAATGAAAAATCCTATGCATTATTGCAAGTGAAATGAATGGGTTTTTAATTAAAAAGACAATTTAAAGAATTTTGAAAAATTTTAAATTTGATTTAGTAAGACAGACTTTTTGGTGAACAGGAAAAAAAGAAACTTTAATTATCATAAATTTTGTTTCTTATTCTTTTTTGTTCAGCAAAGACTCTGTTGTGTTCCTCTCCTTTTTAAATATTAGGAGCGATGTCTCCGTTTCCTCACTTTAGTGCGTAGAAACATTCCTATATCGTTGGAAGTAATACTAGGAGTCTTAACTAAGACTTGTTCCAATGCATAACCAAAGAATACTCGGATTCAAGATTTATGATTCCATGTGCAGTGCCTTGCTTACTTTATCTTTTCTTTCGAGTATTTTTACATTCCCACTGTTAATACAATGTTTGATATTTTAAGACAAAAAATGAAGAGAAAAAAAGAAAGAAAAGGAGAAGGTGAAAGGGAGCCTATTTATATAACACACGTAGATGCTGTAATTGATGCCACGAAGACTCGGTTCTTTGTTATTCTATCATAATCATCATAGTTATGAATTAGGTGAATAAGTAGGAAAAAAATAATACTGTACCTCTCATTCATTCAAATTATATATATCATAATCAAGTCAACGCACAAAAGCATATTCCAGATGTCAGGGTTCCAATTGAGGAGAAAAATAAGAACAACAAATTTAACGCAAACCAATAAACTTGGTCAAGGTCAGGTTATTGCCAAGTCTGGTGAATTGAGAAATTAAAATACGCGACTTTAGGTGTCCATCCAATCATAGAACAATGGAACTTCCGAAGAAGCTAGAGAAGGACGGTGTTACTTAGTCTCTATTCTTTTGTAGAAGAGTCTTTAGGTCCTACTTCAAATTTATGCGGCGAATAGTGAGAGCTTCTGAACAAGAACTTTGGAGAGTTTCTGACTTTTGGTTACTTGGTCCAACTTAATGTTAATATGGATTTTTGGAAGAAAAGAAATCAACAGTTCATATACGGAGACCAACACTAGACATGTTATTGGTTCTAATTTTTAACCCTGACGTACTAAAATACAGTTGATGTTAGAATTAATTATATTAAGTCCTAAGTAAGCGGCATCAATACAAAAAATATATGTTGAGCCTGGATTTCGGCACTTATTACAAGTCTACATTATGAGAGAATCGGGTGAAGATCATGAGAGAAGAAGGCTGGAAGCTCAAAATTGTAATGAGAAACTTAAAAACCCGTGTTTTACCCAATTTGGAGAATTCCATCGATCACCCTTGTGCACTTTTAATGCAACACTCAAACTTATAAAAATCATATCTCTTAATTATGATGTCCAAAAATTACAAACTTTATACCATTAGAAAGCTAAGAGGATATGCTACAACTTTCATGAAGGCAAATTTATCTAATTTTGCCTACATCAATACAGTTTAATTGTTGAAATCAAGTCACAATTTTTATCAAGGATAGAGCTGCAAACTCTGCCAGCACCAATGACATTATCGTGTAAAGACCCTATCTCTCTCATCCGAAGTCAAAAAATTACAAAATTTATACCATTGTAAAGATGAGAGGATAATCTACAACTTTCATGAAGACAACTTTATCTAATTTTGCCTACACCCTTAGAGTTTAATCGTGGAAATCAGGGCATAATTTCTGTCAAGGATAGTGTTGCAGACTCTGCCAGCATCAGTGACGTTATTGTTTAAAGACTATATCTCTCTCATCTAAAGTCCAAAAATTACAAATTTTATGCCATTGAAAAACTAAGAGGATATGCAACAACTTTAAAGAAAACAACTTTATCTAATTCTACCTAGATTAATACAGTTTATTCACAGAAGTTAGAGTCACTACCACTGTCCAAGGTAGTACTGCAGCTATATTTCCCCTATTTCTTCTTTTGCCTATTACGAGCTTTTAAAATTTCTGAAAAGAACAGTCCCGGATCCAACCAACCACTAAATGTACATACATGACTCTCAACATAACAATTTATCTTAAGTCTATCCAGGGTCATCTAACAACATACTATTCCATCTCTAACAACAACTAACAATTCAACGAAGAAGATAGTTATAAACATGTACAAAGGGAACTTCTTCAACTGTCAATCTCATTACTTAATCAAAACAGAGTTTGAGTATAGCTTTAATTACATATCAATAGCCACATCAATAGCTTAATACAAATTATAAATAAATGCTCATGTTTGATATGTTTATAAAGCTACCCAAAAGTATAATCGAACTAACTTAGTTACAAAAGGTAGCTATCTTGAAGTTTGCCAAAGCTTTGCAAGGGTCAATAATTTTCTTGTTCTGCACCTGAGGAGTAAAAAAAAGGGGTTTAGCTACGAAGCTCAGTGGCTAATATGTTTATAGCTATTAATAACGAGCCACACAATCAAGCATATATATATATATATATAAGCAATTAAATTATTTACAGTACTAGCTCAAAGACTCATAGTTAACGATGTTATCACATAAAGCATATCATGTATATTTAACCATAACATAACACTCAATTTTGTATCATGCTCAACAAATAAAAATGAAATGCACAAACATAATAGCTTGAGAGTCCCATGGATCAAAATGGAGAAACCGAAGTTTACACCATAAACTAAATGAGTTCGTTTCTTAGGAGCTCATGTGCCACAAGCGGGTAGCCGGGAGAAGGCTTTAAGTCAACGTGCACGTGACGAACAAAATGGTATCTCTCTTGCTCAAACACAAGTAAATTTTGATGCTCAATTCATTTCATCACATGTTCATACTTTTATGCTTCTTGTGCCTTTTCCTCTTTTTATTAATACAAAATGTTGTGACATCTTTCAAGGCCTAACATGATAAATCTTAATGCATTTTCCAACAATCACAATAATTCAAAATCAAGGAATTAAGCATACACACACAAGTAAGAAATCAGGCCATTATCCACAGTAACTATAAACATACAACCCACCTAATTGCATGTAAATCCAAACTCAAGCTTGCCTTTTCCCTTGCTCTTACATTGGATTTTCTTGGTTTTCTTCAAACAAACAAAATTTTCATTCAAACCAATATACAAATAGAAAATCCATAAAGCTTTAATAATCAAAAAAAATAAAATTGAGCTTAGACTTAGTCTACCCATGGTTTATCTAGGCTAGAATAACTAAGATCTAGTTAAAAATCCATGAAAATAAAAAATGAGTTTCTTGGTTCTCTTCTTTCTCCCTTTATTTCCAGCACAAGAAACTCATTTCTCTAGTTCCTTTTCTACCAAAGCAAGAAGAAAAGATGAAGCTTACCTAAGTCTTAGTTGAATCCTCTTCCTTTTTCTTCTTTCTCCTTTCTTCTTTCTTTCTTCCTAGCTTCTCCAACACACTTTACACACTCTTCACTTCTCCTCTCCTCTTTCTACATTTTTTTTCTTTCTTTCTTGGCTTCTCCAACACATTTCTTTTCTCATTTATTCAAGACCATTTTTTTTTGTCCTTCAAAGTTTACTGTTTCACATTTAATGTAATGACTACTTATTGCATTAGTCTCTTATGCCTATCACACACTAAATTAATTCTAACATTTCTATTTAATAATTATAATTTCTATTCATGCTTGCTAAATTAATGGACTAAATTTTAAAAATAAATAAATAAATTTAGGGTCCAACAATTCTCCTCCCCTTAAAGAATTTTGCTATCAAAATTCTTACCTGAGTCTACAATAAGGTGTAAATATTTCTTTTTCATGGCTTCCAAAGGCTCCCATGTTGTCTCCTCTCTTGCATGGTTTTTTCATAAGACTTTAACTAGCTTCACAGTCTTGTTTCTCAAGATCTTTTCCTTTGAATTTAGAATCTCTACTGGTTGTTCTTCATAAGTCAAATCCTTTCTTAATTGAACCTCTGAAGGTTGGACTATATATGAAGGGTCTGATCTATATTTTCTTAACATTGATACATGGAAGATATAGTGAATCTTAGATAATTCTGATGGCAGAGTTAACCTGTAGGCTAGAGACCCAATCTTCTCAATAATCTCATAAGGGCCTATGTACCTTGGTCTGAGCTTGCTTTTTTTTACTAAATCTTAAGACTCCTTTTCATGGAAAGACTCTGAGAAATACTTTATCTCCAACTTCATATTCCATCTCCTTTCTATGTGCGTCCGTATAGCTTTTCATCCTATCTTGAGCTGCTTTGAGGCTTCACCAATTTAATCTTGTCAACTGTAGCTTGTACCAACTTAGGCCTTAAAAGTCTCCTTCACCTTCCTCATCCCAATAAATAGGAGTTCTGCACTTCCTACCATATAAGACTTCATAAGGTGCCATTTGAATTCTTGAGTGGTAAGAATTATTGTAAGCAAACTCAATTACAGGTAGATGATCATCCCATGAGCCTTTGAAGTCCATAACACAAGCTCTTAACATTGCCTCTAATGTCCATGTTGTCCTCTCTGATTGGCAATCAGTCTGTGGATGAAAAGTTGTGCTAAAATGCAACTTGGTTCCCAAAGTCTCTTGTAGGCTTTCCCAGAATCTGAAGGTGAATATGGAATCTCTATCCGAGACTATAGAACTTAGAATCCTATGAAGTATGATTATTTCATCTATGTATTTCTTGGCCAAGGCATTCAAAGAATCTATTTGTTTAATTGGCAGGAAATGTGCTGACCTAGTTAGCTTATCGACAATCACCCATATTATGTCAAGTTTCCTACTGGTACTTGGCAATCCCATCAAGAGATCCATTGTAATCTTCTCCCACTTTCATTCAGGAATATATAAAGGTTTAAGCTTGCTAGTAGGTGCTTGATGTTCTGCTTTAACTTGCTGGCACACTAAGCATTTTCTTGCATACTCTACAACATCTTTCTTTATTCATCTCCACCAAAAGTGCTCTTTTAGATCTTTATACATTCTTGTACTCCTCGAGTGTATTGCATATGGAGTATTATGTGCCTCATCAAGAATTTAATCCTTCAACTCTAACATGTCTGGAATACATAATCTGTTACCTACCACTATCAATCCATATTCTTTTATCTCTATTTCAAAGGGCTTGCCATTTTTAATTTCTTCTCTAAGCTTGCTCAAGTACTCATCTTGCTCTTACAATTCCTTAATCTTCTTATTCAACACTGGCCTTATTCTAAAATTAGCTAATATACAACCAGATTCGACTTCAATGTCACCTTAAGTTTGGCTAATTCCTTCAAGAAAGGAAGGTATATTGTCTCCACATGTGCCATAGTAGATTTTCAACTCAATGCATCCATTAATACATTAGCTTTTTCTAGATGGTAGTCTATTATCAAGTCATAATCCTTCAGTAGTTCTAACTACCCTCTTTGCCTTATATTTAACTCTTTTTGGCTCGTCAAATATTTAAGACTCTTGTGGTCTGTAAATACCTTGGTGGTGACTCCAATAAGTAATGTCTCCATATTTTCAAAGCAAAAATTATGCCTGCTAGCTCCAAGTCATGTATAGGATAATTCATCTCATAGAGTTTTAATTGCCTAGAAGCATAAGCAATCACTTTATCTCCTTGTATCAACACACACCCCAATCCCTTCTTTGAGGCATCACTATATATTATATATTCATCACTATTAGAAGGCAAGGTCAAAATTGGTTCAGTTGTGAGACTATTTTTCAATTCTTTAAAGCTCCTTTGACATTCTTCTGTCCACATAAACTTCTGGCTCTTTCTTGTCAATTTGGTGAGTGGGGCTGCTATCATGGAAAAGTCTTATACAAATCTTCTATAACAACCAGCTAAATCTAAGAAACTCCTCACTTCCGTTATGTTCTTAGGTGCTTCCCATTTAACTATAGCTGTAACGCCCCATATTAGGGGTTAGAATATTAAGGAATTTCAATGCATGGTATGCTTGGCATAATTGAGTTTTTGCT
>JAOSBK010000006.1:7611522-7625860 GCA_027568895.1 Erythroxylum shatona
TCAAACACAATTATCACATAAATCTCACAAAATTGCATTTAGACACATATGCCGGGAAATGTCATGAATGCATGTACAATCATGTGCATGTGCAAAAATCATCATTCATATAAATATAGAGGCTATAAGATGCATGTGCATGCCGAGATATGTTTACACACGCCTAACCCGTCCCAATGGACCAATTTACCCTTCCCATCAGTGATGGGATGTTACATCAACAGTTGAGATAAGAGACTCTTCACCTCTCTACAAGAAACATAGACGTCTTTACACAATAAAATATCATTGGATCCCACACAAGGAATCTATTAAAGAATATTTTAAGAGAAGAAGTTTTGCTCTAGTTTCAGCTTGATTTATATAGGTTGTGTAATAACAAAAGATACTCTTAAAAGTGCATCTTGTCACCCTAAAATGTTCCTTCATATTAAGAGAGTACCATATAATTAAGAATGTTACTTAATAACTCTTATTAGAAATTTAAGTGATAAAAGTATAGACGACAATAAGTTGTGCTCGGGTTATGTATAGCTTCACTCCGGTCTAAATTTTTATAATTTAACCTTAAATCAAATTCTTTTTGGGCTCAATCCCTACCCGAGCTTGATTAAGCTTCATGATGTTTAACTAGTCTTATTCAATTCTATAATGGTCTATATAGTCTTAAGCCTATTTGAGTTGCACTAAAAATGAAAAGCTAAAAATGATTATTATTTAGCCTTATAGAAGAATCTTGAATATAGACATCCCTAACTTTTCATCACATTAGATCATTGGTTGTGCCTTGTTTCAATAAAACTTGGGTTATTGTCCATTGCTTCTAGAACAATAGCAACAACTAAGATGATAAAACTTCTAAAGCAAATTGTCATAAGAAAGCAATAAATATTATCTTTCCACACAAGAACTTAACTTGTTTATTAGAAAGAATAATAGAAAAACCATAGTAATTGATTAATAACTTTGGTTTAGGAGTCTATTCCAAATTTTTCATTGCTCTAAAAATTGACAGCACCTGAATAAGAAATACCACATTTGTATTTTTTTTTAAAAGGCCTTAAAGGAGGTATAACTATTGGTTGTTTTAAAATAGGTTACCCTATTGGTATTGAAGTGATCAGAGAGTCCATAAATTTCTAATGGAGGAGAAAGAGGAGAGGTGGTGGAGGTGGAGTAGTAGTAATTGACTGCTCTAAAATACAGTTAATTTTTGTATTCAAAGCAACAACACTCATTGTTATTATTAATGATGCATTTAGGCTTTTTTTCCAAAACTTCTTCCTAGAGATGTGGAAGCTAAAGGCACCAAAGGAGACCTCCTATTTCGATCTTTTTATTTCCATTAAATGGTAAAATGCCTAAAAAAAATCCCTAGTCCCCTCTTTTGTTATCTCACCTATTGCTTGCTATTTGCCTAAAAAATTGCTATTGGGAAGGTTATAGGAGCAAAAGTTATTAGAAATTTTGTTATATACATTAGAAGAATTTTTTTTGTTAGTATAGAAAGGGTGAAAAAAATTGAAAAAAGCACTACAAGAAAACTACAGTTTACCGACGGATAATTATCGATAGAAACAATACGATTGATAGTTACCAACAGAATATGACATTTCGTCGATGAATTTGTCATATTATGTGGTAATTTATGATGGACAAAATACCCGTCGGCAAGATGGTTGGGATATTTTCTAGATGATATTTGCGATGGAAGATAGCAACGGAATAGGAAATTTGCTGGTAAAAAAGGTTAATGCATCGTCATTTACATACGAAAGTGTTTTCCATTGGTAAATCTGAAAATTCAACATCGTCATTTCCTTTGACTACAATGTACCTAATAAAATGTTGTCGAATCGATTTGTATCGACGGAATAATCTTTCGTCGGTAAATTGAATTTTTAACTTACACAAAACCTAGTTGAAACTTCGTCCCTTTGTTTTCCTTTTCTCTCTCGCCTACCACGAAACTTCATCGCACAACCTCAGAACACACGTCGCCCTTCGTCGCGCCACTCTGTCTTCCCGTTCTCTCTCTCCCACTACTAAACCTCCGTTGCACAACCTGCGTCTACTTTGTCCGTCTGGTGGCCACTGTCGCTGTTGCACTTCGTCCCTCTGTTTTCAGCGTTTCTACGTCACACATTCAGTTTGTTCTTCTTTCTTTTATTTTCATTCTTCTTTCGTTTCTCAGTTTGCAGCTTTTCAATAGATCTCTTCGTACATAGGGTTTTTAAGAATTTCTTTTGAAGTTGAGTTTTTGATCATATTGATGAAGTGATTTAGTTAAATAGGCATTTGGGTGTTATGGAAATTGTTTTGTAATTCCATATGGTTTCATGTTTTGTTGCTGAGAGAATGTGAGATTGTTGGAAGGAAGGAGAATGTATTTTTGTCACTGGTTTTACGAACTTTGAAGAATATTAGCTTTGGGTTATGGAATCATGCTGATTAAGGATTATTATGCTATATTTTATTGTTTGTGTTGGTTGTTAAATTATGAAGTAGTATAGTAGTGGTGTGTTATGGTGCACATTTGTGGAGAAGTTGTTGATTTATGGTGAAATGCTAGTAAGATTTGTGTAGAAGAGTGGCTCCAAGAATTATGAAAGAGGTTAAGAGGAGTCATATTCCTTCTTCATTTTTGACATCACCCCCTCTGAAAGACATTCCTAAGTTTACTAATTAAGAGAACCAAGAATGATACAATGAGTAGAGAAGCAATAATATGATTATGGAAAAGACTATAATCTTGAATATTGATAGGGTCTTTAAGATTTGGAATATGCTAAAAAATTTATATTAGAATAATTTGTTGACTCTATGAGGAGATTCTTACTTAGAGGTAGTAAAGGAATTTTATACAACATCAAGAATAAAGATAAATCAAAACCCTGGGTCATATACTTCTATTTCTAAAGACTGAGATGTTAATTTCCAAAGGAAATATTGAAAAACATGTTAGATTGACTTCAAAGGATAAGAGGTTGAGCTTTCACAAAAAGAGGCCATTAAAGTGTGATGAGTAGAACTATAGGGAGGCATTGTTCATATTCAGGATGGGTTTGACCTTTTTTATTAGATCAATTTCGATGTAAGGACGTAGCCATACAACATAGCTTAATGGCCTACATCTTGAGCCATAATGTTCAACCTCAGTCAAGTAGATTAAATCAACTCTAGAAGACAGATTTATACCTCCTAGATTTACTCTTCAATGGTTTTGGCAACACTCCATCGGCCTAATTGTCATTATTAATGTTATAATCCATTATTAATATAGGTCACAAGACCAAAATTTTATATTAATAGTGTTAATTAGTCAGTTATTAGAAAACCAAGGAGTAAACCTCTTCGATGTTGGGGCAATAAAGATCGAAAAGACAAACTACATCAATGATGATCAGATGGTATTATTTAGGTATACCTAAGAGAACAATAAATTAATCTATAAAGACTTAATAAAGAGTATCCAAATAAGTCATTCAAGAGGTAAGGTAGGTTAATAATGATAAGAAGGAGTAAGGTAAGGAAGAACAAATGGCATGATGTACTGATGACATTTATGGGGAAATTACGGTATTCACACCAAGTTAGATTTTATGTGGGCCTCTCTACAATGCTTTCAACCTTCTCAGTTCCCCAGTGACTTTGGCTCTACACATATGCATAAATGTAGTTAGGCTTAGAATGTTTAAAATGCTTTAGTTATGTATAGTTTTGACTATGTTTTATTTATTTAGTTTATTGGATTGAAGATATTGGAAATTTAAATACAATGTAGTTGTTATATTTTCAATAAATCTATATATTGAATGTTGTGCAAATTTTGAGTATGGTACAGTATTTTATGAAAAAAAATTCCATTTTCAACCATCTGAGTTTTTGGGGTTATAAACAACTCTAATAGGATCAACAGATGAATTAGTTAAGTATTCTATTCTCCTTTTAGATGGATATATATACTCAAATGTGAATAATTAGAAAATCTTAGTTAACCACAAATGGTTAAAACTGACATAAGTTTGTTGGACTTCCTTTAAGTTTATAAGCAAGCATAAGCAAATAGAGGATTAAAGCTTTATTTGGTAAAGACATTTTGACACTTAATAAAAATAAAGAGTGCTAAATATATAAAAAAATTATTTTCATAATAAATATATTTTTACCCTATGTAGTCTCCTCAACGTAAATGATTCTTTTAGAATTATAATTGTAATAATTATATAAATAGAATAAAATTAAAATTTAGGTAAGATTTTATATTTTTAATTCTTATCTCCCTTATCCTACTCTCATGCTTTCAAATGAATCTTATTTATTTGATATCATTGAAGTCCTTAAAAAAGCTTAAGAATGACATGCATAAAGATTTACAAATAAATAATGGCAATGGACATAAAGCTAATCTAACTAATATGTTATCATTAATACCTTTACTCTAAAGACATCTTGGCAAAGAACTAATAAGAGAAATTAATATGCTTTTAATTTGATAGCAAGAATTTAGAAATAATCTCATCAATTGCATTGCAAAAAGAGGATGGATTAAAAAACTAAGAAGTAAGGTAGATATGAGTTTTGCATAGTTTCTTTAACATAACTTTAGTGACTAAATCTCTTCTTTTTACTGTGTTTATGACAAATGTATCCTTTATCAGTAGCATATCATATTTTACTCTCACATATATATGTGCTCATATACCACTTGACCAACATAATCAAAGTCATCCAATCATATGCTTGCTTGATAACACTCTTCAATTTCTTCATGTATGGGATAGATTTGTAATTTTGCTGGCTAAGATCTTAGGGATTATTGTTTGGTTGTAGTAACTCATTTATTGGCAGAATTTCTATTTTCAAGGAGATTGAAGAGAACGTCACTTTGGTTAGTCTTCATTTTGTGTTAAAAGAGTATTTGATTTGATGGAGGATGACTAACGAGTTTCTCGATGGTTTATTAATATGGATGTATGACATGTAGCTTAAGAATCTTGTGCTGATAATGGCTATTACAAACTATTAAGGATAATAGACTTAGATTTTTGGAATTTGTGTTAACATTAGTATTGTGGGTTCTGTGAATGTAATTAGATCTTATGGAAGTTGTGGATTGGTGAACTTTGATGTGGATATTGTGAATTATAGTGAACATGTTTATGAATTCTTTTGTGATGAAGTATGGCTCCACAGTTAAAAATGGTGGCTAAGAGAACTCTTTAGATCTTTTTTAGTTTTGTGTTTAAGAACTCTTTAGTTTGATATCATCACTTTTTTGGTATAATCCTTAGTTAAATTTGATTGCTAAAGGTTAAAGTGTCAAATATTTCATAGAAATTCAAATTGATTGTTGAATATTGATCAGATGCATTATGTTTTTTAGATTGAAAGAATTATATTAACTAAGCTTTAAACTAATATTAGAATAAGGAACAATGTACAATGCTCAAGCCCTTTAAAGTGAGCATAGTTTTTTTTTTAGGATTTCTATAATCCAAAAGGTAGTATTAATTACCATTGCATATTTCTCTAAAGCTAAGCCTTTATGAAGTCTATTGTTGCTTTCCCTCTAGATAGCATATATGCAGGATAGGAAAGTATTTCTACTTTAGGTAATTCCTGAATTACCTATAATTAATGTTGTTGGTAGATAGTAAAAATGAATGGCATGCAATATTCCGTGGTATGTTTTATGTGACTTCACTCATACATCTTGAGTCAAACATGGCAGTAATTTAAGCTCTCTTCCAATTACTTAAGATTCCTAGCTAAGATCTTATTCATTGTCTTCTTTGCTTTGTTTTGGTTATCTTCTTTGGGCCTTGAGCGCATTCTAGCTCCATCATCTTCTTCCTTCATATTCTTTAATGACTTCTTCTGCATTTCGGTTGAGGTAAGTGAGTTTTGTTGTTTAGTAGGTTTTTGTGTACTTCTTTGTGGTATGAATTTCGGTTTATCATTGAATGAGATATAGGATGACTTTGACTTATAGTTCTAAATATTTGAATTATGTCAATGGGTTATTTCATTTATGCTCTTTGAAACGATTAGGTTCTCTTTACTTTTCATGTGCGAATCTTTACACGCATCTTTTTTAATATACTAATAATTTACTTCTAAACATATTACATAATTTGTATATGTTACAATAATATATGGAGCGAACTATTCATATTTTTATGTTTACTTATTATATTTGTTACCAGTAGATAATTAATTTAGGTTAAATATCAAACTTCTAACATGAATTTTAAATTTCAATAACAATATCTAAACCATTCAATTAAATATTCCAACTTTATAAAATTAAGTTAATAAATAAGTTTGATCTTAATCCATAAACCTTAACCCATAACTAGTGATGCAGCTCCCGTGAGGCTTATCGTCAAAAAGTAGCATGAGCCTAAAAGTCACAATGAGAATTTGTTTTCTTGATTCACAGGTGTAAACCTTGGTGATTAATTCAATTGGTTAATACTTAGGAGATGTTATGTTAAGTTTAGATATTCTATAAACTTTGGCGAACATTAAGTATACTAACTATGGAATCACTGTTTGAAATTAATAGTTTTGCAGAAATTAATAATGTTGATAGATCTTGGATGTATAGATGATTAACACCTGATGGTTTCATTAATCCTGAGTTTGTTGAGGGAGTTGAAGCTTTTATTCGTTATACATATTCTTAACCTGCATATATGGATGACCCAAAGATCAGATGTCTATGTAAAAAGTGCAAACATATACGTTTCCTTCACATGGATGAAGTTAATGGGCATTTGCTAAGAAAAGGGTTTATCATCAATTATTTTGAGTGGACACGGCATAGGAAACCATTGATTTGTAGTACCATAAGGGGTAATCAAGTACAATCCTTTGTGAACTTAAATGAGTTTCAAGGGGGGATTGGATTTAGAACAAATAATGTGGATGGAACTGAAAATCCTTACATGCAATTGGTTTATGATACAACTGGTCATACCTTTCAAGAAAATATATAAAATCTCCCACATACAAAATAGTTTTTTGACTTATTACAGTCAGCTGACCAAAAATTATGGCAAAATTTTAAGACAATGACCTAATTGTCTTCAATTGCTCAATTATTGAATATAAAGTCTAAAAGACATATTTTGGACCATAGTTTTGATAAAATTCTTAAATGGTATAATGAATCATTACCTCATGATCATATAATAGTTGATAGTTTCTACAATATGAAGAAACTTATTAAAGGTATTGGTTTGCCTGTTGAAAAGATTGATTATTGCAAATTGGGATGTATATTGTATTGGGGAGATGATATAGAATTACAAGAGTGCAAATTTTGTAGTCAACCTAAGTTCAAGCCTAGAATGCATTATATGAAATAGAAATTAGTACCTTAGAAGCAGATATATTATTTCCCGCTAACTCCGAGACTTCAAAGATTATATGCTTCTGATATTACTACATCTCACATGAGATGACATAATGAACATGAACAGGAAGATGGAATAATGAATCATCCATCAGATACACTAGCTTGGAAACATTTCATTGACACCGATTTTGAGTTTGCAGCTGAAAGTCGAAATGTTAGGTTATGATTGTCGATGGATGGATTCATCATGGACAATCATAATTACTCCTTATAATTTTCCTCTATAGATGTGTATGAAAGAAGTATATATGTTTTTGACAGTGATTGTGCCAGAGCCTATAAATCCAAAGCATAAAATTGATGTATTCTTACAACCATGGATATCTTAATTGCAACATCTTTGGGATTATGGTGTTGAGACATATAATGTTTCTCTGAAATATAATTTTGTGTTAAGAGCAGCTCTGATGTGGACAATTAGTGATTTTTCAGCATATGCCATGTTGTCTGAATGGAGAATAGTAGAAAAATTGTCTTGTCCTTATTGTGGCAATGATTCTGATGCTTTTTATTTTCCAAACAAGGGTAAAACATGTTGGTTCGACAATCACAGGAAATTTCTTCCTCCAAATCATCCATTTAGACGCAATAAACAAAAGTTCATTAAGAATATGATGGTAAAAACACCTCCTCCCCCTTACAAAGCTGGTGAAGAGATTTTGCAGGAGGTTAAAGAATTAAGCTTGCTAAAAGTTACAAAATTTGAAGTTGATGAAGTAAATACAAGCATTAGTAAAAACTTTGGTTAAAGAAAATTAAGCATCTTTTGGGATTTTCCATATTGGAAAACTAATTTGATATGTCATAATCTAGATGTGATGCATGTTGAAAAAAAATATTTTTGACAATTTGTTCAATACCATAATGAACATTGAAGGGAGGGCTAAAGACAATGTAAAATCACGAGCTGATTTGCAACTTTTTTGTAGAAGGAATGAGTTACATAAAGATCTTTAAACTGATAAATATCCGAAAGCAAGTTACAATTTGGACAAAAAATAAAAGGAAATTTTGTGTGAATGGTTGAAAAGTCTAAAGCATTTGGATGGTTATGTTTCAAACTTGGCAAGGTGTGTGGATATAAGAAAGTACAAATTATTTGGGATGAAAAGTCATAATTGTCATGTGTTTATATAAAGGCTAATTCCAATTGCATTTCGAAAGTTGCTACCGAATAAGGTTTGGGAAGTAATAACATAATTAAGTTTGTTTTTCAAAAGTTTAACATCATCTTAAATCAAATTGGCTTAAATGGGAAAACCAGAAATTGAAATTCTAGTAATTTTATGCAAGTTTGAAGAGACTTTTCCTCCAAGCTTCATTGATTATATGAAGCATCTACCTGTGCATTTAACACATGAGGTAAAACTAGCTAGTCCAGTTCAATATCAATAGATGTATCCGTTTGAGAGATAATTTAACAAAAATGATTGTAATTGAAGTAATAACATGTTGTAACTACTAAATTGTAATAACCATATTCTCTAATATAGGTATTTGCATCACTTGAAGAAAAATGTCAAAAACAAGGCTAGAGTTAAAGATTCGATATGTAATGCTTATTTCGTGGAGGAATCTAGTACATTTTGTTCATATTATTTTGAGTCGTATGTTCATAAAAGAGAAAGAAAAGTTCCTCGTAATGACATTGAGGGAGGAATGAGTGATGCTGATGGTAACTTATTCATTTTCACATATCTTAGATGAACATATGGACTTTCAACAAGAAGAATGTAAACAGAGGAAGAAATTGAGACTACCCATGTGAACATTTTATTAAACTGTCAAGAGGTTTAACCTTTTGGTAAGTTGAAAATGATTATTTAGGTTTCGAAATTTTGTGTTATTCATAACTGAAATACATAATAATGTTTTTAGATTATACAAGAAATTGTTACGCGAGATAATGTTAGACAAAACACAGGATGATATAAATGAAGAAGGTAGAAGACACTTTCCTCGATGGTTCAAGAAATATGTAAGTTTTCGCTTACAAATATTCAAATGATTGAATTATAAGATTTAAGTATTCAAATGACATTATACTCTTTGATATGATAATTTCTTTTATATAGACCTTAGAAAATCCAATAGAGAACAAGTTCATATGTGATCTTACAAAAGGACCTCTACAAACTGTTAAATCATATCTGGTGTATTTCATTAATGGATACAAATATTGTACAGAATATCATGGTCATAGCATAGCAACAATAAATAGTGGAGTTTGCATACAAGGAGAATTGATGGATTACTATGGTAAAATTATTGAGATACTTGAAATTGAGTGCCCTACATTGCCAATAAAACGAAGTGTGATATTTAAGTGTGACTGGTTTAATTTGACTCCAAATGTTGGTACAAAAGTGCATAGCCGATACAATCTAGTTGAAATCAACAACCGAAGATTGAGATAATTTGAATCTTTTTTATTGGCAAAGTAAGCGATTTAGGTGTATTATGTCCCTTTTCTCAGCTTACAATAAGATAAGTCAGAATACTTGGTCATGTGCAAAGTTAAACCTAGATGTGTTTTCTAATCACATAGAAAAGGAGAACAGAGAATTAAAAGTGAAGCATTTCAAGAAGATGTTTATTAAATAAATGCATCTATCACATATGACAATAATGAACCTTTAAACGATCTATCTAATGAATATGTTGAAATTTCATCTAATCGAAGAACTTACATCACAATTGTCAATAATTTGTAAGTGAAAATACATGAAACACTATATGTTTATAATTAAATTATAGTTTAAATTTTAAAAATGATATAAAATTTTTTGTTTTTATATTAGGTTGATTCTGCCTAGACCGTGCTCAAGAAACATGACATCCAAACTTAAGGAGAATATTGATCTTGAGGGTTATGTATAGAAGAATATCTCTCAGGCCATAAAGGAACTTTACTATCAGGAGTTTGAGGTACAATAAAAAATATTGTTTTCTTTTTTAATTAATTTTTATACATTAATTAGATAAATATTATTACATTATAAGTATTTATCAAATTTTTTCCTTTTATTTCAGAAAGAATTTTTTTTAGGATTTTGAATTTGATGCGGTCATTAATAAAGTATGGAAGAGACGAGCACGTACACGTTATTGGGAATTTGTTGGTACGATACACAAGGCTGGTATATGACCTTCTTATATTTCTGAACAAATACGGAGTCATTGGCAGTAGTATTGGACATCACCTAGGGCAATGTCCATTTCAAAGTGTAATTCTACCAACAGGCGTGGAGGACTGAGGGGAGAGAGTCTTTCCGTACATATGGGAGGATCTATTACTCACCACGAGCATGCAGAGAGACTTGTAAGTATTTATATTTTACATTTATATTTTGATTTTTTTTACTTTCCTATATATCAATTTAAATTGATGTGTGAATTTTGGAATAAAAATATGTGTATTATGGAGAATGATAATGTTATAAATGTCTGGTGCTATATATGATCGTGTTGTTAAGTAAATTTCTTTGTTCAAAAGGGGTAAATATCATAAAAATTGAGGAAAATCTAATGAAATTTTTACAAATTCTAGTTGACTTATAACATTTTATTCTTTTGTAGGAAAAGTCTATGAGCTGAGGCCTACACCCCTTCAGCTCTTTTTGCATACTCATACTAAGAAGTATGACAGTGTAACATTCGTCAACACCCGATGTAGAGAACTTAATGTATTTGAAACTTATGCTTTAATATTAATTCTTAGTAATTATCACTTACTAATATAATCATTACCTCCTAATAGAACCAAATACAAGAAAGCATTCAACAACAATCTCAGCACTCTGAAGTTGTTGATGAGAGTCAGACATATCTTGATGCAGTGGGTAGTAAGGACTGTTATGGAAGGATCTTTGGCTTAGGTTTATTTGCGAACATATGTTATTCGCAATCCCCTCCACGTCCAGTACAGCAACATCTAGTAGGTGGTTGATAACTAATGAAGTCAATGAGCTTCAGAGCACAGTGCAGACATTGGCAATTCAGTTACAACAGTCGATGAAGTATATAGCTCAGCTCCGTAATGAGATGGATGAGTTGAAGGGGAGGGGTAGTACCTTATCGCAACAATCAGAGCATCCACAGTCACCAAATCAATGGTGTACTTATGTTCATTTCATTTGAATTACAAATACTTATTATGTACAATTTAATGTTTTTATTATTAATTAATATGATTTTAACTTTACATCATCAATCAACTTTCTGTTTAAACAATTAAATAAATAAACAAATCAAAATATTATGCACAAATAATTCATAACTGTTGAAATTATGTATTAACCATAAGATCCTGAAATAAAATTTAATGTCGAAATTCTTTTTTAAAAACTTTTAAAAATATTTACTGACAAAAAACATAAGTACGTCAGTAAAATTCATTATATTTACTGATGAAACATAACAAACCATCGATAATATTAACAGCCTATCGCCAACTTTACTACAAGATTTGCCGCAAAAAAATCATTCGTATACTCACCAATGAAACAATCATAACCATCGGTAATGTTGTAATAAAGTTACCGACATAATAACAAATACTGTCTGTAAATATGTCGATGGAAAAATCTTAACCGTTAGAAATTTACCGACGATCGTCTAAACAAACAACCGTTAGTATATTTATCGACGGTTACATAAAAAGTTCGTTGGTAAATTTACCAACTGACATTCTATTATTCATCAGAAATTGTTACATATGACCATTTTTACAACGTCTTTGTCCATCGATTAATTCCATCGCCAATTTGTCTTCCCACTAGAATCCTAAGGTTTTCTGTCTATAATATCTGTCACTAAACAACATTTTTCTTGTAATGGTTAGGAAAACATTGACATGTCATTTGGTGCATTGAATTTGAATGATGATGAAGATGAGGCTCCTCTCAATGACAATGATTTTATACTAAATGATAACCGGGGTCAGTGTAGTTATTATAGTGGGTATCCTGCCGTAAACAATTGAATAAAGTTTCAGGTTTTTATTTTCCTTTTCTTTTAATTTTACTTATATTTGATATATATGTTGAACTATATATTTATAATGTAATTGTAAATATTTTTGTTATAGGTTTCACTTTTTCTTGGTTGGTTAACTCTTATCGTAAATTGTAATAGTTGAAAGTTGAGGATATTTTTTATTCTTTTTATTGGATTTTTTGATCTAATTATTATTTTTTATGAAATTGTAATATTTTAAATACTTTGTATTGTTTTTAATTTTATATTTGTATGATGATAATTGTCTTTTTCATATTAATTGTGGTTGTTATTTATATGCGAAATATATGAAAATTATTGTTATTTCATATTAATTGTAGTTATTATTTATTTTTATTATTTTGAAAACATAGTTTGTATCACCCCACTCCTGCAAGACACATGCCCGACATCCTGCGTGATATTCGAGTCTGTGCCCTACGAGGGTAGCGAGCTAAAACACTCAATCAGTCAAAACTCAATACAATTTTTTAATACAATCAAAATATGCGGAAATCGATAATCAATTCGAGCCCGCTTTATTCGTAAACTTTTTCAATCATAACAATACAATTAACAAAACTTTCAATAGCCATTTGGGCCCTTACACAAACACAAAACACTTTAGACAAAATGTCTTTTCATTACAACATAATTCAAATACACATTGTACAAAACCTTTCGGAATACATATTGTACAAAAATCACGGAATATACAATTCAACACAAAAATAAAGAAATACAATGCAGATGCAAACTGATCCCAACCTCTATCCCTTTCCTGTAAGCTGTAGGGATACTCCCGTTTGTCTAACAGGGTATTCTTCTGACTCTGAAAAATATTTGCAAATTTTGGGTGAGTTTTGCGAACTCAATGAGTGACCATCATTGATGGCTCACCCAATCACATAACACATAATTCACATTCACATCATTTCACATTTCACATTTCACACTCAATACACTTTAATCATTCCTATTATGCATATGTAGTGCACATGAGACCTACTTTCCATTTGTTACTTTGTTGTGACCGAGTGCCTAAACTGTCCTGTATCCATTAGATACTGGACTCATTACTAACTGTCCCTTATCCACTTGGGAGATATAGGGCTCATTTTACATAGTGAACCTTAGTCACTCGTTGAGCTTTAAGCTCTGATCAGTGGCTACTCTGGTCATAATTATCATTATGTTTCATGCATTATGTAATGAAATGCATCACAAATATTGAGTCAATTGAAAGTGCTTAATAACACACAATCATATTTACTATCACATCTCATTCAAGTTGTCATCGGACCTTAGTCCGGCATTCAACACTTAAGTCGAGAAAACACTTATTCCATCCAATTCACATTCAATGAGCACTTCAATATTTCATTCATACATCACATTCATCGGACCTCTTATCCAGAAACCAACACAATCAATCACATTCACATAGTCATTCAGTATTCAATCAATACAAAAATTCAAAACAGAACAAACAATAAAATGAGACCATCTAGGTCTACTCACAGTATGTTTCAGATTAGCATTAGCTTCCATAATCTGGAAACATCTGAATGCGGAAGTTTATCCTGCACATCAAAATTATGTAATACACACATTACACACACACATTAATAACTTTGCACAATTATAAGCCTTTATTTATGCACAAATGTAGATACGGACTATGTACAATGCATGTTCTCGACAATCCTGAGTATATTATCAAATTTCATATCTTATCCACATTCTCATTTTATAACTCAATTACTCACCATTTCATTTTTTGCATTATTTGCTCTCATAAAAATCAAATTCTCATTCACTTTAACTTTAACTTGGCACTCATTACTCATTTCCTTTGAATCACAACCACAATCATATGAACCCCTTCATCTCCATTATACACATGTCCTTGGC
>JAOSBK010000006.1:7635657-7661629 GCA_027568895.1 Erythroxylum shatona
ACATCCATTCTAACATCACTTTCACTCATAATCTTCCCAAATTCACTTCTTCTAATGCAATATCACTCCTTAAACATTGAATTACCAATTTGGTTGCATTAAACTCCTAAATCTCAACTCAAATGACTCATCACATATAACAAATTCTCATTATTACTATAGTTGTTCTGTATATACATCCTATGCAACATCACCACTTATAATGATCATATCTCTTAACTCCAATGTCCAAAAATTTCATGCTTTATATCATTGGAAAGATAGAAAGATAAGCTGCAACTTTCAT
This sequence comes from Erythroxylum shatona, assembly GCA_027568895.1. Taxonomy (NCBI): domain Eukaryota; kingdom Viridiplantae; phylum Streptophyta; class Magnoliopsida; order Malpighiales; family Erythroxylaceae; genus Erythroxylum; species Erythroxylum shatona. The sequence continues at coordinate 7,635,944 of JAOSBK010000006.1, forward strand.
GAAGACACTTTGGTTAATTCTACCTAGATCGATACAGTTTTTCCCTTGAGTTCAGAACACAATTTCCACACTTATAAAAACTTGCAAAATGCAATATCTCTTCATATCAATTTAGCTACTAAGTACTTTTCGTTAAACTCTTGAATCTCACCTCAAATGATTCATCCCATACAACCTTTCCAATCTCTAACATGTTATTTTAAAACAAGCAACAATTTGCAATCTCAACAAAGAAGAATATGCATATACACATTCCACTTCCATAACCATCATACTCAACCTATAAAATAACATAATCATACACAAAAGGGAATTCTCAAAATTCTCATTCTCATTACTAAGCAAAGTAAATATTTCAACAAGCTTTACTTATATATCAACATACACATCACTAACTTAAAAAAAAATACAAATGGATGCTCAATGTTTGTCATGCTTAATAAGCTATCCAAAAGTGTTCGAACTAGTTTAGTATAAAAGCTAACTATCTCGGAGATTGTCCAATTGCTTTGTAAGGATTGCTAACCTTATCGTTCTGCACCTGAAGAGGCAATAGTGGGGTGAGCTACACAGCTCAATAGCTAATTCATTTATAGCCATCGGCAATTGACCACAATTCAAGCATATGTACAGGTATAGCCAGCAATTCAAGCATTCTCAATCTATTCTTGGAATTCAAGCATTAATCAATTTAGCTCAAAACTCATAACACATAACATAGACTTTAGCCATTAAACATAACACTCAAATGCATCATACTTAACAATTCAAAGAAGCAATGCACAAACAAATGGCTTGAGGGTTCTATGGAAACAGAATGGAGAAACTGAAGTTTATACCATAAACAGAATGAGCCCATTTTCGGAGCTTATATGCCACAAGCGGGCAGCCGGGAGAATGTTCTTGTCAACATGCACATGGAAAACAAAATCGTTCCACTCTCGCCTAAATAAAAACACATAATCATACTCAATTCATTTTATCATATGCTCATACTTTCATGCTTTTTCTTCTATTCATTAATTCAAAATGTTATAACCTTTTTTAAGGTATAACATAATCACAAATCATCATGCATTATCAAATCTTCACAACAATTTAAAAATCAAGAATTTTACATATACACATACATAGGCAAGAATTTGTCCAATCACACAATAACTATAAATACATTACTCACCTAATATCGCTTGCAAAAATCCAACTCAAGGTTGTCTTTCCTCCTGCTCTTGGGTAGGATTCTTTCCTAAAACAACCAAGGTTCTATTCAAAACAACATTCTAATAAAATTCATAAACTTCAATAATCACAAAAATGCAATAAACACAAATTAAGCTCAATCCTAACCTACCCATAGTCGATCTAGGTTAGAAAACACAAAACCTAGTTTAAAAACCCTATGAATCAAATGGGTTCCTTCTTCCTCTTCTTACAACACAACACTCACTCTCTCTCTAATCCCTTCATTCTCAACACAAGCCATTTCTTTAATAAAGCAAGAAGAAAAGATGATTAGCTTACCTTAACAAGCTTGATTTCTTCTTCTTTCTTCTTCCTTCCAAGCTTCTCTCGCGCACTCTCACAAACTCTCTCTCTCTTCTCCTCTCTTCTTTCATGTTTTTTCTTCTCACTTTGGCTTCTCATGACTTCTCTCTTTCTTTCTTACTTCAAGAACATTTATTTGGTCTTTTTCCATTTTACCATTCACTTACTTTGTCCTTCTAATTTTACCCCTTATATCTATTAAACTAACATCTTATACTTTTAACTCTCCTTCCAAAACTTCAGACCTTTTCTGATCAGGTATTTGATAACACTTCCTTCTAGAAAAATGTTCCTCATTGTCTAAATTTTCTAATGACACCAAAATCATTCAATTTAATTCAGAAATCAGAAAGTTATACCCCAACATTTCCAAATTGTTCTTATACTAAAACAATATTTTGTGCTCAACTTCCATCCAAAAGTTGAAATTCTTATAGACTTAATTAAAGATCAATTTATTCAAAAAATTTGTATCCCTATGTCTTTAGTTTACTCCAAATCAAAAATCATATCATTTGGAAAACTAGAGAAAAAGTTATGGCTAAAACACCGAAGCATACTCAGTGAACATGTTTCAACTACATTTTTCAGCTTTTAACTTCCAACATTTCACATATAACCCATCTTGCACCTAAATCATCTTTCCTACTTCATTTCAAATTCAAGAATTCTCCTTTTTCTTTACACATGACTAATCGCCAACAATTTCTCATTTAATAGTTCTAACTTCCAAGAAAAGTTTGGGGTCCAACATATTTACTTTCCATTTTTACTTGTCCAGTTTTTATTTCTTTTTATTCTTTTCTCTTAGCCTTAGATGACTTAGGATTAGGCTAGAACCCTCCTTGTGGGATCGACCCTTCAATACTACAAAGAACAGCTTGAATTAAGTGGTGCCCAAACACAATCTCTGTGGGACGATATTTGCTTTTTACTACAACTAACGACCCATATACTTGCAGTTTTTAGCATAAAACAAGTGGTTTGCTTTTGCAATCAACACTCTCCTATTCCCAAAACCCCAAAAATGTTATATGTTTATGTTTATGCCATCACAATGTATTTATACTAAAATACTAGGTTTTCAGGGTGGATAGATGGCAAAGTCACAGGTGTGACTTGGTGGCTCGTGGTCGTGAATGACCTAATTGAGGCTCACAATCATGAATGGCCTAGTTGAGGCTTACAGCCTTGAATGGCCTAGTTAAGGCTCACGACCATGAACCTCTCTTGCATGGCTATTACATGGAGTGTCACGACCATTCAAGAGTTATCATGGTCGTGAGAAATGAGTCACAACCATGACTTATTTGTCATGGCCGTGAGCAATCATTCATGGCCTTCATTATTCATCTTCTTTGGCATTTTCTTATCTTCTCTTGAACTAATCCTTCTCCTTCTTGCTCCATAAAGACAATTGAGTGTGAATCTAAAGACAATTGAGTGTGAATCTCAAGAAGATGGCTCAAAGAGTGTACTTTCAACTCACTTTAGCCATTATGCTTCTAAATTGTACCTAAAATCAAATATGAACTAAAGTGAATGTCTTAAGCATTTGAAAGCATTAATCACAAAATGTCATGGATTAAATGTATCAATAATTAAGCACATATTAGCTTTGTCCATTTTCATCAAGTTTTAGCTAAACACTCATCAAAAAGAGCCTCAATTTGTCCTAGAATGTGATAAAATCCTCTACTGAATGCCCAAGAGCTCTGTCATGATATTCACTAGTCAATTATAGCTTATAACAATGCAAGTATAGAGGATCTAACTATTTGTTAGGCACTAATGCAATTCTCTTCTAACTTAGGAGACTTTTTTAAGTCTCTAATAATGGCACTAGCATAGGTGACAAGGGATCTCTCATCCTTTACTCATGTTGTTTTCCTTATTGTTATTGCCTTTGTTGCACCAAGTTTAATATGTAATTAATATCTAGGATTACAAAGTTATTTTGTTGAGTGGTTATATAGAGCTTGGGGAATTAATAGTTGTCTTTATGGCAAGGGCATTGAATTGTTTTGATATTGAGGGCGATTGGGATAATCTTTAACATAAGCTACTTCGAATGTATAAGGCATAAGTAGTTGAGGTATACAAAGGTAGAGATAAGGAAACTATAGAGAAGGTATATTGTTAGGAATCTTTGATTATAAGATTTGGGTTGGTGTTGCCAATTTGTTTCTTTTTTAATGGAAGTCACTTCTACGTGATGAGTTTCTTATTATTTCTTCTTTTACAAAAACTTTCTGACACGCTCTTACACTTATACTTCTGTCTTGCCTTTTCAAATGGCACCATGCAACATTTCATATTGTCTAACCAATTCACTGAGAGAGAGATTTGAGAAATGTCTTCTGATTTTTTTACCTCGTGATCTTAACCAATGTTTTAAAACTGAACCATTTCGATCGATTTAATAGTTCAAACTGTCAATCGGTTAATTTTTTGTTTCGGTTTTTAATTTTTTGATTTGATTTAGTTTAATAATTTTGTTGTTAAAAATTGATCAGTTTATTAATTAATCGACTAGTTTTTGTAACCTAATCAATTTTTATAAACGAAAGTAACTCTCTTTTTTAATTTTTCATAAACGAAAATAACTCTCTTTTTTAATTAAACTTTAAATTTTTATAACTAAAGACATTTTTTTAATAGTTTATCAAATTCTTCAATTTTATTCAATATTTAACTAATTTTATAGATGTCTAATACCGGTTGAATCTTTTAAACCTTAAATCTTTTATCTTACTAGTTTAGCTTCTTATTTTATTTTGAAAAAATTGTACCTAATTCCACATCTCATTTCCTAAATACCTTTGATTCTGCCACGTGTACAGTATAAGATCCGTATCCAATTAGAAACTCTTCACCACCCCCAAAGGACTATTATGGGCTTGGATATTGGATTTGTCGGTCAAGAATCAATCCCTAGGCCTTTAAATTTTTCATGACTTGTAATGGTAGTTGGAGTATGCCCAGCCAACTACAAGGCTGTTAGGTTTTTAGGTAGAACTACAAGGTTGTTGGGTCGCCACATTTTTCTACATGTTTGATGTTAGAGTCATGAAATTGACATCCCTTCTATCCATAGAAAGAGCAATTCAAAGGGTTTGGTCCACTCAGATCCTATGCCAAGTATAAATTTTCCTCCCACTCAACCATATTGGAATCTGTAAACCCCACTTATCGTATATAAAGATTCAAATCAAGCCTGTGAAAGAACAAAATCCTCTTTCACAATCATTTAGAACTTATACTTGATATGCCAAATAAGTGAAATCTTCTTAAACAATCTATTAGAAATTTTGGGGTTGTAATCAAGATATCAATCTTAGTGGATGCCGTGATGCTTAGCCGATACCGCTCCTTCGTTTTGCAACTTATATGCATGCTTTCATACGACTAATGCCAGATATTTAGATTCTTCTGCAAGTTTAGTTCGTCTTTCTTTCGAAAATATGTTCCCTTTTCTCGCATTGACCGAGTGTTATGATTATCTTGACAATACGCTAATCATGGATACCATCTCTTCAAGACCATCATAAATTCAAATCTTACTTGGATTAAGAAAATTTGGAAAAGAGGAGGGATAATAGTTAATAAACCAATTTACGTCCCGAAGGGAAAATTCTGACTCAAATTTATTTTATTTTATTGGTCAACCTGCTTAAAAAAATTTCAGTCTGATAACAAAAATTTTAATTACGGCTCTTAAGAAAATTAATTTGGACTGACTATGAGGTAATTAATTAGAATATGGTTCGAGTACGCTTAAATAGAAAGTGGGTAGCCAATGCAGACAAGAACTGCGAAGACAAACTTGCCGAACTTAAAGAAGTATGAATCACTAGATGCCCCGTTAGTTTGTTGCTTCGTGACAGATTGGTTGATATGGCACTTTCTTGATTGTTATTTTCCATCCTATCGTCACTTGGAGTACGTATGATCTGCATAGAGTGCCTGTTTGCGTAAACTTTTGGGAGGTTAATAAATATTTTTTTATTATAAAAATCTTTTTTTAATAAATGTTTGACTGTAAAATAAAAAAGTAAATTTTTAATAGATATGTCTTTTTTTATAACCAAAATATAACTTTTTGAGAAGCTCAAATTTAAAACTTCTCAAAAAAGCCTCTCGAATAATTTTTTGAATAGATTTTTCAGATCAATTAATGGACCTATTTTTTAGTCTCTTTTATCCTTATGTTTTATACATAATTCTCACAATAACTACAAATTCATCTTTACATTTATCTTGCAAATTCATCTTTACATTTATCTTGCAAACTCATCTTCTCTAATATGTATTTTTGATATTAGTTTTATTTATGTAATAATTCATATAAAAGATTTAGTTAGATATATTTTTATTTATATTTAAAATATTTTAAAATTATATAATAATTAATATATTGTGATTTGTATATTGTTTAATATACTTTAAATAACATTTATATGCATAAATAATTTTATTACAAAATAAAATACTGTTAAAATTAAAAGTATTTTTTATTTTTATGTTGTTAAACAGTCTATTGTATGAAACTCTTTCAAAAAAAAATTTTAAAATGACAGTCAAATAGTCAACTGGCTTCTTCAAAAAATTATTCTAAAAAAAACTCTACTAACAAAAGTTCTAATAGTATAAGCCCAATCAAACAGAACTAAGGTGATTATTAGGAATTGGCAAATTTCCAAGTTGATTTATTGAATGTTGTATGTATTAGAGCTCATATGATAATTTAATAACTAAATAGGAATATCTAAGAATGGTTTAAGCAGGTAACATATCATCTATTTCGGTTATAGTATTTTTATCATGTTTTATTAGCCATATAAATATATTGATGAGATTTAATAAAATAGTATTGAAACATTGGAACCGAAACAAAGGATTTCATGTATTCAAGTGGAGGAAGTAACGAAGGAGTTTAAGATTCGAATAGGAGTAATTGTAACTGACTTTAGTCTTTAAAAAGGTAGTGGGTTAAAAATGAAAATATTTTAAAATTTGTTCATTATTCATAATTTGTTAAATAATTTATCTAAAATACATAATTTGTAAATTATTTTATCCATAAAAAATAACGAGATCGAATTTTAGAATATAAAATAAAATAATTAAATGATAGTTATATATAAGTTGCAACATTTTCATACTTGTTAATTTATACAACAAATATGGAGATATTTATTTTAAAAATTAAATACAGCTTAAAATAATATATATTAGTATGATAATTGACTCTATCAATAAGTCTATTAATCTATCATTCAATTGGTTGATTATAAGTAAACTATTGTCTTTGACATTCACATTAACATTTTATTTTGATTATTAAAAGTATAAAGATATTTTTTAATATTTTAATTCAATGTTGCCTTTTATTTTAGTCCTCCAGATTATTAAATCTTTTAAGTTAGTTTTTAAACTTTGTTAATTACTTGTCATCAAAACTTTATTAATATCATTAACAGAAATTTTAATTAGCATTTAAGATGGCACGCACGTCACTTTTAATTGTAGTTAAATTATATTGATGGCGTTTATAATTTTCTTTTGAGAAAAAAGTACATAATTTTTATTAAAAATATTAATAAAGTTTTAATATAACATTATTTATAAATTATAACGATTAATAGTTGGAGCACTCAAAATAAATAAATAATGTTAAACTTTAGAACTAAAAATATGATGTTTGTCTATTATCTAGCCATCGATTCGACGTTATATTAAGTACTTCTCTCGTACAGGTTTGCTCATTGGCTTAAGGGATTTGTATTCCAGAACCCCACAACGAGAACAATAAATGATCCTTTTTTCTGTAAAATGCATTGTAAGCTAGCGTACAGGCATAAGTTAATCAAGTACAGGTGAGTTTGCCAGCTAAAACCTTTCTTTAACTTGACAAAATACTTAATAATTACATGTCAATCACTAGCTGAACTGAAGTGTAGTGGGGACCAAAATACTGAAGACAAAATAACACCAAACTAAAATACATAGCACCGAGAGACTAGGACAATTGGATCAGATACCAATCCACGTTGGAAATTTTCCATTATTTCAAAATTTGTCATGTTCACTCTTAGTATGATTAAGGGGTGGCATTAATTAGTGGAGACACTGAAGATACGGCGGATGTTCTGGTGGTTATCTGTGGCGGACCACGGCGTTGGAAGTGTCTGTTGCACATGCCTTAGCCTTACATGACCTACTCTTACAAGCCTAGTTCATGATCTTTAGTGTAATTTTTGTTTTACTGGTAGCCCCTAAAGTATTGAGAGATTTTGATAAAATATTCAAGGGGGTGAATCTCAAGGACTGTTCTTAAGGGGTTAAAATAACCTATAGTTTAGAGCTTTAGATTGGTCTAACTGACCGATGCCATTGGGCATCATTAATATTTTAGAAATAATATGAATATAGTAATTCCTTAATCAGTGATCAATGGTTGTCTAGCGAAACAAAATAAGCATTGAGATTTGGCAGTACTGATGCTGGTAACATTATCATACATGCAAGATTTTTACATATTTAATACAATGTATTGTCACTTGTCAGTTCTGAGATTAAAACCAAAAGAAGCACGCTTAGTCCCTATCAAGTAAATAATAACAACTAAGTTTAACGTAAAAACCAAAACCCAGTAAGGAACACTGCGTTGTATAAGAAGATCCATTCTAATTCCAAAGCTGTGGGTGGTGTAAATAATATATCTTGGTGTGTGAGAGAGGAAAGAGATTTGAGTCAAAGATTGGAGGGTCGGAGTGGTGGAGAGTTAAACCACTGGTCATATTCCCTGAACACATGACACTAGTCTTGGGTTTCCAATCTTTTACAGTAAAAAATGAATGGAAAAAAAAAATAAAAAAGAAGGAACCAAGTCCTCAATTGGATTAGCTAAGCAAACAACAGTGGCAGTGTGGGGTGTGATGTGAATGACACTCTGTAAAAGCTCGAATCTCAAACCCCCCAACAAAGACTTGACTTTTTAGACCAAGAAAACGAAGAAGCCCCTCTCTTGCTCGTGCTTCTTCCACCCTATTTTATTCCTGACTGCCTCTATATTAATCTTTTGAACCTGACATCAAAAAACCACCCATAAGGGCAAGGTTAAAAAAGCTTGTATAGAATGGTTGCTTAGTTTCTATTTTTTTTAATGTCAGAGTGGATTTTTGATAGTGAAAACTGCAAAAGTGGCAATTTGAGAACCAAAAGTTGAAAATTCAAAGCAAAGAAAAAGAGCATTTCAAAGATGGGATGAGGGCCAGAAAAGGGTTAGAAATTTGTGTCCCTAAAGTCTCTTTAGGAACTCCCTCCATTCATTCCCTTTTCCTTCTTTTAACTACTCTTAAGCACATGATCGTGAATGCCGAAAACAAAGCATCCTAAGTTAAACCCCATATTCTTGTCTTGTTTTTACCGTTTTCTTGTTGGTAATAATGTGTGTCGTTGGTCTGCTATTTCATATATTTTTTTATTGCATAGTACCGAATTCGTACGTAGGGATCGTCACTTGTACCACTAAGCAGTGTCGCTTGTCACCCACTTGTTTCATCTCCCTCTGCCACCGCATTAAACCATCTCTTTTAAGGTCATTTATAGACACTCTTACTCTTGTACTGATCTTGGCAACTCCATTTCTCTTGAATTCGAGCAAGAAATATCAAAATCATTAAGAACCTGATATTGACTCCAATGTGTTGGCGATGTAACGGATCGAGTACTTGGTAGACAAAGACCATAAAAGAACGCCTTACCTAGTCGAGGGGCATCTAATGAGGCCAATTTAGACCGAATGGTTTTGAAAACATTAGACTATGACCATCTAAAAGGTTGCTCTTGACTTGCCAAGATCGGTGATCTGCACAACGTTCTCCTTTGGCACCATTCCCAAGTAAAATTATGGCCATTGTTGGACACCGATTACAAGTCTTAGCTACTGGTCGTGGTCTAAAGATAAGCTTTATCAAGATTACTTATACAGACATAATAAGGCTGTTAATTATTTCTAGAGAGAGTTTGTTTCGATCTAAGCAGTCAGTGTTAACCCATACTTAAAGAAAACTTGTACTTGATAGATTTCACTTTTGTTAAAATTTATAATAAAGTAGGGGGATGAGACGCTCCCGAAAGTGTATGGAATAAAAGAGAGCTAAAGGGCATCTATTTTTGGCCAGTGAAAAGACCGTCCTTCAAATTTCACACCATTAGATTTTGGATGATTTTGAGAAGATTTCCAAATTCTCCATCATTCAATCTATGTCCCCTTTCTTTCTTTTATGATATTTTACGGAACGGCCTTTGCGGTCACAGGAAATGTAGACATTTGGGTTCCACCAGCGACATGTGTCAAGCTACAAAAACTTGCAATCCATGCCTTTGACCTTTCTCTGATCCTCTCGAAAATTATAGATTCGACTCACCTCCTGCATAAAACAGTCCAAGCATAGTAAAGCATGTGATATTTCATATCTGTACATGGTAATCAATGAGGATGCAATATTTACATTAATACATGCTATGTATGCTATGTACATAGCAGAAGCTTTATACTTGTTGAAAACATGAAGCTTACTTATCCTTGTGCATATTCGGTCTGCTAAGCTACTTGGTGCTAAATGTTTACTTAGAGAGATGACAAAGTCTAGTAGCATATAATGGCATAACTTCCAATACTATACCTTTTTTAAGGATAACTAGATTTATTTAATACTTGATGTATAGCTTATCCAGTACATTTTGCTCCAAATTTTTGTAATTTAATTTTAGGAAACTGTTTTCATATTAGTAAATGGAGAGATAGCATGTCTTTAAAAAATTAGCTAAAACCAAAAAAAACAAATTTAATGGATCAATACATTTTAAAATAATTATGGACATATCATTTTTTAGGTGTAACAATTTTTATTCTTATTAATGGATTATTAAGCAATCACTTATTAACCTACCTAACAGAAATGCGAATGTATACTCCCCGAGAAAGTCACATTTAATCGATGGGCATTAATGAGACGAGTTAAAGCTCCCAAATAGATTGTGACTATTGGCTCGCACATTGATGATGTAAAGCCTTAATCGGTAAATTCGAAGTTATTTTTTGGCATGTATATCTTGGATAAACAATTAAAGGATAAAAAATGATAAATTGACAAATAAAAACAAGTTTTACAAAATGAACATGGCAACTTTCATCTACAATGCACAATTAATCTACTTTGATAAACTATTTGGTTTAATTAATTGCATATTAATATGCTTAAAAACTTAGATAAGATGCACTAAAGATTAAAAATAGATGAGACCTCATATTTTAATTGATTTTTAAAAATTTTCATATATTTTAAAATTATTAAACGTAATCCCTTATAATCATTATCTTAAGAAGACATATGCTCCTTTTTGTTTTTTTATTAAAATTATTGACATAAAAAACACTTTGCAAACTTTTGTCATACAAACAATTATGTTATGTTACTAAGGAGTTATTGGTAATTAACAAATTATATGAGTGCCATTTGTTAATTTTATTATTTCATCATATTTTAATAGCATTACTTATAGAAATTAATATATTAGTTTATAGTATATACTAGTTTTGTATGATAATAAAGAAAGACTTATATTAAGTTTTCAATTATTATGTATTCGTATTTTTATATTTTTATAAATAACCAACTATTAACAATATTATATTATATTTATTTATCACATTTAGATATTATTTTTTTATTAAAAAGAATCGTTTATATTTAATATCAATTTCCATTTTATAAATGAATACATATTTACTTAGCATATTATATAGATGATATATGTATATATATTATGTTTTTATTATATCAATATTAATAAATAAAATAATTAATTTATATTTTATAATCCATTAACGATTTATTTATTGAATTCTATTAATCATTGATAGTTTAATTTCAAATTTTTGGTTTGATAACTCATAACAATCATTGTTAAATGAAATCTTATTAGTGATATTTTAAAATATTTTAAATACCTTAATATTATAAAATAACGCATTTACTCTCTAAACAAAATATATTTATTACACAATCCATCCAAATTTAAAGATTATTTTTACATAATTACTTAAAAATTACACCAGTTTTTACTGAGTTATTGTCCTTTTATTTAAATATTAAAAATTACTTGAAAATTATAAAATGTTAATAATTAACTTGCCCTTGAGAATAAATTTTCTATTATAAAAATAACTAAGTCGATGAGAATCTAAAACAAAAATTGATTTTAATGCAATAGACCATTATTACAAGTGTTTGACTGTATTATTGCCCAAAAATGACCTTAAAACATGAAAATTATAGGTAAAGGAAAAGAAAAGCCAAAAAAACATACGAGTTATTAGAAAAGGCCAAAACCCAAGAAGAAAAAGTGGAGCCGAAATCGTAATTTCCGCGAGAAACGGATGTTGACAGCGAATCACAGGACAAGTGTCAGCACGGGAAGAAAAGAAAAGACACAGTTAATGCTCATTGGTCACTCTCACAAATCTCCAATTACGATCTTGTCCTAATATCTTTTCTATAATTGCTAAAACAAACCAACGCGTCGCTTGGCAAGTTTTCCTTCCTAGTTTTGGCGGGCAAGAGTAAGTAACTCTTATCACCAATTTTAGTTCCTCAATTCTTGAATTTTATCCTACACTCCTATGATATAAATTATCCGTTGACGACCATTGAATAAAATCATTTTTTTAGTTTCATTTCCCTTTGTTGATCACTTGAAAAGCTACATCCAACCATTCATACATGACAACGTTTGACAAAGTTAAGGTTTATTAGCTATATATAAAGTGATTTTAAACTTAAAAGAAGAAAGAAGAAAAATTCTACATTTAATACTCATAAAAGTTTCCATTGACAAAAGCAAAGGTGTTAAATAGCAAATGGGCATTTAAAGGAAATCTAAAGGGAGGATTAGGAAGTGGGGCTAAGAAAGAAATTAAGTATGATTCAATTAATTAGGTCCAAATTCCAAGTTAAAATAGCTACAAAGCCCTCCGTCAATGGACAATGGGTGCCTAAGACACTTCCTTGTACAGACAAGATACACGCAAATACTTCTGTTTACTCTCTTTCAAAATCCATCCTGTAATTGCTCTTTTTTCCCCCCTGAATATCTCTGTCACTCTCTCTCTCTCAGCCTTTTACCCTAAAAAAGGGCACTCATTTCTCTTCATAAGCTTATGCTTGGAGCAGTCCCCCAAACGTCTGTATATGAGAGAGAGCTAAGGAGGGAGTGGCTGTGATGCAATAGATTTTTTGTTCTTTTGTATCTGATAAAAAAGGATCATTCTTTGTTCTTCCTTCCATTCTTTGATACAGGAAATATTTTGCTTTTGCTTGTCACAACCTGAAAATCTTCAATATATATACACACGCATGTAAAACGAAATCAATTATATTGCCGTTTCCTGCTTATATATGAACTTAATCGCTTGAAATCAGTCCTAAAAGAGAAAGCTTTACAGAGAGATTTCATTTCAATGGCATCGAGTTTTGACTGTGCGACTTCGAGCCTTTTGTGCGCGGAGGACAACAGTTGTATTCTCGATGATACCGACTACCAAGGTGTTGAGACGGAGGAATTTGAGGTCACGTGGCGCCATAAAAACGGTCGATTTCCGTACAATCAAAGCAGGGCCTGTGACGGTAGAGATACTGGTCTGCCATTGCAGAGTGAGGAGTGTGTAGCTCTGATGATTGAGAAGGAGTTCCAGCATCTGCCTAATGCTGATTACTCTAGGAGGCTGAGGACTGGAGAGTTGGACATGGGGGCAAGAGAAGAGGCTGTTCACTGGATTGGAAAGGTGGGCTCTTTTTTTCTTTTCCACCTTGTTTGATGGGTTTTATTGGGGTTTTAGATATATGTATATTGTGTAAATGAATGGCTGATGTGCGCATATTTTCCCAGAAGGTACTTATGGGGGATTCATCTGTGGATATGTTGTTTGATTAGTTTCTTTATACCTAGGATTTATGTTATCGTGTAAAGAAATGGAAGTACTTTTTAATCTGAATGTGAGACCTCGTCTCACTGGGTTCTCTTTTCTTTCCTTTTTTTGCCCGCTTTCTCATGTTTTCTTCATCTTGATATTGGTCATTTGGTGGTCTGATAGAGTTTAGGGCCGATACTTGGAGATGGTTGAGGAATATCTCCGTTTTGATTGATATAAACCTGTGGGACTTCTGTGGATTTAGTTATCTCCATTTTGATTGGTATGAACTTGTGGGACTTACTATGGATTTAGTTTGCTATTATTGTTATTGATATTGTTAGTACTTTGGGGGTTGAAAAATGAAATGAGTAGTGGTATTTTGCTCCTTTTGTTTGATATTCTTTTTGACATGCACTTAGTTTGAAGTGGGTTCGGTTCCCTTTTATGGGCCATTTCAATTTCTTAATCGCATCTCAAGGTGTCTTTTTTTCTATCCCTTTTTCTCTATCTAATGAAGTTGTTCGTGCGTGTGATGTTGCTTTTAATCAGTCTCATCAGTTGGCCTAGTGCCGGCAATCAATATGAGATTTTTCATTCAGGCTTGTTTTGTCAATGCTAATTGTTCTGTTTTGATTCAACAGGTTCATGCTTATTTCGGATTTGCACCACTTTGTTCATATTTATCGATAAACTACTTGGACAGGTTTCTGTCTGCCTATGAATTACCTGTAAGTTCCCTGATCCTTGTCCATTAGGTGCCTATCAGGCAATACCTGGCTTGTGTTGCACCAAGATAAATTGTGATGCATCTAATTACCATGTTTCTGTATGTGACCTCAGAAGGGCAAAGATTGGATGATGCAGTTATTAGCAGTGGCATGTTTATCTCTGGCAGCAAAAATGGAGGAGACTGAAGTTCCATTATCTCTAGATTTGCAGGTTAAGTCTAAGGTGAATCTTCTGTTTTTCTTGCCCAACCAGTGTTCTTTTTTCATTGTCTAATGGTTTCCAATGGCTGATGATACTGGCAGGTGGGTGAATCAAAGTTCGTGTTTGAAACAAGAACTGTACAAAGAATGGAGCTTCTTGTGCTTAGTACCTTACGTTGGAGGATGCAAGCAGTTACTCCTTTCTCCTTCATAGACTATTTCCTTAACAAGATCAATAATGATGAAACCGCTTCTACTACATCTTTCGTCTTGCAATCAATCCAGCTCATACTAGGCACAATAAAAGGTCCTTTTCTCACTTATCCCAAACACACGCGATTGGCAATTTGGCAATGTAATATCTACAATAATTTCCTCTAGTTGGTGTTTGAGGTTTTGGTTGGTGGGAATTGAATGCAGGGATTGACTTCTTGGAATTTAGACCATCTGAAATTGCAGCAGCAGTAGCCATTGCTGTTGTGACGGAAAACAGAACAGTGGACGTTGAGCAAGCACTATCTCGTCTTCCCGGAGGAGTAGAAAAGGTAAGAGTTGATGCCTTTGTGGTCCAAGACTAGAGGAAATAAATAAAAAAAATGGAAATTCTTATTTACCCCAATTTCAGATAATTAAGACATGAAACATGTTATTTGCAGGAGAGAGTGGTGAAGTGTATTAAATTGATTGGTGATTTGTCATTGATTAATGGGAATGCAAAGAGTACAAGTGCTTCACTCTCATCAATGCCCCAAAGTCCAATAGGAGTGTTGGATGCTGCTGCATGCTTGAGCTATAGAAGTGATGACACAACTGTAGGGTCATGTGTAAATTCCTCGCAAAACACCCCTCATGCCAAAAGGAGGAAGCTGAACAGACCATGCGAACTGTAGCTATAAAAGCAATCCCCGGTTGGCATTTTTTTCCCTTTTTTTTTTCACACACAAGAAACTGTTTGGTTTTGTTAAATAGGAGCTTCGGTGTGCTTTAAGTTGTATGGTAGCTGAGTGAAATGCCCGAAAAGACCAACAAAGGAAAGACCATGAGGGTTGGAAAGGGAAGCAAAGAGAGGCCAAAATTTGGAAATTTAGGAAAAGAGTCCTAATAAGTTGGGTCATGGCTGGAGGATGGAGACAAATGGATTCAATTATGTTTCATGCATAGGGCATGAAACATGAAAGGCGTGGCAAGGCACAGCTGTTAAATATTAGACTTCTTAACAGCTACAAATCTTAGAGGTGCAAAGAAAAAGGAAAGAAGTTCTTTTGCTGTGAGGATTCAGAATTGAGTTACAGTTTGCTGTAGGGTTCCAATTTTTTATTCTGTTTCTGAAAAAGAGAAATGAGTACAAATATATTGTTAATTAGCACTTATTTTTTTAAGGGTAAGAACTGAAATAAATTTAATAGCCATCACCAAACTGAAGACTCGGGAGACCGGCAACCTGCCCCCACCCCCTTTGGCCGATTTTCCAGTGTGGGCATAAAATAATGTAAAAGTCAGAGCAGCTAATTGGGAATCTAATACAAATGATGACTGTGCCCCAGCATCCCGTTAAAAATCATTGGCTTTCAGGGTTTAAATGCCGCTTACACTGCCTTTTAAAAATCACTGGCTTTCGGGGTTTAAAAGTGCCGCTTACACTGGGGAACAGATGACTTCATGTGCGTACACTGGGGTCTTGACTCTTAAAGCATACACCGGAATAAATAGCAAATATTTCGACGTCGACGTGTTAAAGGAATTTGTGATTAAAAGTTGGGATAAATTTTTAATCTTCATTGAATAAACCTTCATAATTATGACGTTAAATTATAATTTATATTAGTATAACTAAGTCTTTTTATACCAATATAAAAACCAATTTTTTTTTGTTATTAATGTCAATATAATTATATTTTTATTATAAAAAATAATTACATATTAGATAAAATTTAAAGATAACTTATTTTTAATTAAATAAAATTATTTTAATCTCTTATATAATATTTGTTAACAAATTATTAATAAATTTTCCTGTAATTCTTTCAATTATTTATCTATTAATCCCATTTTACTTTTCAAAAAAATATTAATAAAATTATTTTATTTTATTAAAATAAATATTTTAAATTTTTATTTAAAATTAATAATTATTTCAAATATATTTTAATTATTAAATCATATTTTATTTGAAATCTATGCAATTTAATTACAAAAATTTAATAAAATTATTAAGTAAAATTAAATAACTCATAATTCTTATTAATAATATTTTAATTAATTAATTATATAATATTAAATTAAAATTTTCATAATTTTTTATTAAAAAATAATATATTAAATAATATTTTTATTTATTTTATAATGAATGAGATTATGAAAAAAATACAAAAACTACTTTTTATAAATTTCATAATTTTTGAAAGTTAGAAGAAACCAAAATCATAAAACAAAAACAAAAAATTCAAACAAACATGTTTTTTTTACTAAATTTAAAAACAAAAATAGAAATAGAAACAAAAAAATCAGCTAATAGAATTTTTTAAAATTAGGGCTTTATTTAATTGATTTGGGTGCATTATTTTCCAATAGCAAAAGAAACAAAGACTTTAGGTAAATGAATGACAAATTAGAGTAAGGTTTTAAAAGAAAATACGAGGGATGGCAACTTGGGACTAATAATGAAAAGCAAAACATACAAAAACAAGTTTTATAGTTATATTAAAACGTACATAAATTCTTATGTAAAATTATGAATTTTAAAAATTTTTAATCAGGAAATACTAATATTAAAGTGATAATAACTTGTTTGAATTTTTATTAGATAGGTTTGCACCTCTCTACCTTTAGGGAAAAAAAAAAAAACATAAAAAAGGAAGAAAGAAAGATGCAGACAATCTTTCCTCCAACTTAGCCTATAGATAATGGGCCACACGTGGGTGCGAATCGTCTGATAAAGGCACTCTCTGGATTATTCGTGATGCCGCATTCCTAATTAATGAAAATCTTAGCCCATCAATCATATGGGACCTTAGCAAATGGTGTTATGCTTCTCTGGGAATGCATCAGAGATTAACCATAGAAAAGCCAAAATAGAAACAATACTATCAAGAAACAAATACGTGTTTCTCATATAAAATTTTTAAACCCACAAGAAGCAAGAATTAGGGAGAGTTTATACAACAAAATAGATTTATAATTTGATGTTTTAAAGTTTTAAGGTATAGTACATCAAATATAGTCTTAATTTGATGATAAGTCTTTCTATAAATATAGTCTTAATTTTGTATTTATTTTGTAGTTTCCCTTATATGAATTTGCCATAATCATTCATCAAAATTAGCAATTCATTCATTTGATTTAAAATATTTTTATGCAATCCAAGACCATTAATGTAACTGAAAAGTTACTTATCCCATTGGATATATCAACAACTTGCTTTTCCATTTGAGCATAGATTGTCTTTATTTCTTTTCTTCGAATTTGTTTATATGCAGTGTGACAGTCCAACTCAACGTGTTTTATTCACTTGTAATATATTCGATTTGCAGTAATATGCATAGCTACTTGATTATCACACAACAATTTGGTAAGTTCATGGTGGTTAACACATAAGTCTTATAAAAGTAATGATCTTATAGACAAAAGTGTAAAGATACTTAAATAAACGTAAGTGCATATTAGATAACAAGTTTACTGAACTAAACTGACTTGAGAATTTCATATGAAACATTGAAATACTTATTATGTTAATTATATAAGTGATCATTTGATTTGATACTTCGTGCAAAGATTATTATGTTTTGATACTACTTAGTACTTTTTAAAGTTAAAGATAATTTGATTAGTATTTATTGGATATAAAATTAAATTCATAGAGGTAGATAAGTAATCAATATATGATTTGTCACCTTAAAATAATTAGGCAAATATTTTATCATTCTTGATTAGCATTTATTTTGAAAATCCTTAATTAAGTCATACTAATATTTTAAAGTTTTTAAATGTCATCAAAAGAATCAATTACTAATGTTAAAGAACTAACATGATTAAAATTAAATAAAGAAACTATTAATTTCATACTTTATGACTCACTTAAATATTGTACGATGAAGTGATTGAATTATATATAATATACAAAAAGGATAGTCAAAACTACTTTGATATTTATAATCTTTGGGTAATTATGATATATTGTTTGATGTCAATTTTAATTTGAATATAAATTATTTAATTAGATAATTAAAGATAAACTAAATGTATTTAATTTATCTAATTTTAAACACGATTTATGATTACACTTAATATCAATTGCCAACATATTGAAAATCTAATGAGATACATATAAATAATGATTAAAGAGAGAAAATGTGATTTAATTAAATTGAACCTGATTTTAAAGTTTATAAACTTTAAGGTCAAATATATGATATTTGATAATAAAGACCAATATTAAATATTATATTTTATTTAAACATAATTAGTATTTAATTAAAATTATTTATACTTCTAATTAAAGTTTGATTGAAATTATAATTATAATTTAAATAAGGCCCAAAATTTATTATAAATAAGAGTAATACTCTTAACATACTCCTTTCTACACTACTTATAGAGTTATCTCAATTCATTTATATAGAAACTATTAGAAGCCTAATACTTACATGATTGTAGTGATTTTCACATAATATGCCAATTTGAGGGGAACTATAAAAAAGAATATTAATCATTATAATAAGTTACGATCAGTGTAATATTATAATAAGTTACGATTAGTGATTCATACTTATTGTATTTATAGATTGATCATGTTATAAAATGAAAAAAAATCCTTAATTTTTAGGAATTATGAAAAAATTATTTTATACTCTTTTCATATTCAACTTTTGCTGATGACATTGACATGAAAACTGGCCTTTTGCTTTGCAAGACGTAAGAACTTTTTCAAAGAATACATAATAACATTTTATCAATCCTCGGGTAGATCAGCATAATCTACATCAGAATAGCTACTCTTTTCTTATATAGATCTGAAAGGAGATGTGCAACATTAAGATGAGATATTGATTATTGTATAAATAAGTTTAGAAAACTACATATATAATCTCTGGTCTTCGTATTGTTAAATAGATCAATTATTTCTTCATCATTCTTTATGATAATCGTGTCGTTGATATAAGATGAACCTGAGTCAACAAACTAATTTGCCCTCAATCAATTAAAGCCGATGTCTCGGATTGAGCCTTTACAATGAATTAATGATTTTGATATACGATAGTGAAAGACACGTTTAACGAATTTAGGATATGACTTTAAATTGTTAACTGTTAAATAAAAATTAATAAATTTAAAATTATCTATAAATAATAAATAATAATATTGAAAAATCTTATAATAAAATAGAAAATAAAAATATAATTTTTGTGAAAAAAATTACTACAAGAATTAAACTAAATTGGAAATTTTGTTTGTATTAAATTGATTGTTATTCTACAGCTTGTTTGAATTATAAGTGATAATTATTAAGATCTTGAGAATATCCAATTTAATACGAACCATAAATACTGATTATCTTTATTGTATCAACTTCTCTTTAATAATGTCAAAAAAAAAATTCTCTTTAATTGTCTTACCTCCAAATATTGTTTATTTTCGTTATTGTTTATTTATTTTTATTTCTCAAATTTGGTTGGTTTTTATTTATTGAACAGACAGTCAAATTCAAAATGACCATTGTTATCTCTTAATCAATATAGACCACAAACATACAAGTTTCATAATTCCTAAAAGAACAAACACTCATTATTACACCAAAGTATTCTTTAATCATGTATGTACGCTGCAGAGTAGAATATCAGAAGTATAAAAGCTCTTATGGGGTGTTTGGTTGAGAGGAATGACTATTCCATTCCTCATCTATTTTTGTTTAATTGAAAAAATTATATGGAATAGATAATCCTAAGTTTTAGTTATTCTTGAATTTACAGATTATCTAAAGACACCCTCTCTCTTATCTTTAGCTATTTTTAGAACGATAGTGGTGAATAATAATGATGATGATGATAAAAAATAACAATGAGAATAATAATTATAATTATAACAAAATTAGAAAATAATCATAAGAAGAAGAAGAAAGTTAATAATAATAACAAGAAGAATGTAGTTAGGAGGCATTATAACAGATATTTGATCTTTTTGTTAGTTATTCTTTTGTCATTTCAAATTTATGTTTTAAAACTAAACATTGGCATACATCATCATTATAAATTTTTAGGAATTAACCAAACTAAGTAATATATATTTCATTTCATTTGTCATCTATTCTATTCCTAAGAATAACTATTCCAGCAGGTGAACCAAACATCTTGTTACTATCGGACAAGACAAAAACAGGCAACATAAAAACCTCTCCTGAGCCAAACATAGAGAGTAAAATTAAATCTCCCTAAAGTAGTTTTATAAATAGCATACCGATATCGATATTAGATTTGATTATGATACAATATTGTACCAGTATTGATCCTCTCAAGTAATTTTTAAAATTTATAAAATAGTTTCTAATTTTTTTAAATTGTAAAATAGTCCATTAATATATTGTATCGTATAATTTATAATTTTACGTTAATTCTATCTCCAAAAACCATAATAATAAAAATTTTGAAATAATAGCAATCTATTAATTTATATTAATATTATATTTAATACGTTTAACATATAAATAATAGTCACAATTAATATAAACAAATAATCCCTTAACCTTAACCAAATGCTTATTTAGATCGTAAGACACTACGGATTAAAGGTTGAGTTCCAAGAGTTGTTTGTTGGTGTAAAAAAGTTAGACACTTGTCTTCTTTTTTTTCTCATATCAGATGCAACATTCCTATATTGTTAGGTAGAATATCACCACCTTTAACATCCCCACTATTATCTTGATCACTGGAAAAAGAATTTCCACAACTAATTTCATAATTTAGCCTTTGTCTTCTATCCTTTTCATTCTAATACTCTTTAAGTAAAGTTTTCATTTGTCATTTTACGTCATAACTCACTTTTCTATAAGACTTTACTTTAACTTTGATCCCAACTAAATATTTCTTTAATCTAGTGATTCCTCCACCTTTCAAATGCTTATTGCAATATACGCAAATGGTATAGTTTTTCATTTCACGAACCAATCTAGCATGAGTCCAAGTTAGACCATTAAATCTTCCTGAAACTGCTAAATTGTTAGGAGTACTTGAACTCTTCTTTATTTATCTAAAAAGAAATAAAGACATATGTCAAAATCAAATTAATAATTTCATATTCAAAAATACAATTTTTGTATATAATATCATTACATACTATAAAAATTTAATATTTAATTATAAACATA
This sequence comes from Erythroxylum shatona, assembly GCA_027568895.1. Lineage (NCBI taxonomy): Eukaryota > Viridiplantae > Streptophyta > Magnoliopsida > Malpighiales > Erythroxylaceae > Erythroxylum > Erythroxylum shatona. The sequence continues at coordinate 7,657,758 of JAOSBK010000006.1, forward strand.
TTCAAATTCTAGATAGACTCTATCTTACATTTTCTTTATAATAACACACATTACAAAAATGACTTGTGTTTATAATAGTACACATCATAAAAATGATTTAAACACTTACAATTTCACATTATGTTAAATAATGAGTATTCTCCCATAAATTCACATACTATTTTCTACTAATCAGATGATGAATGTGTATTTGCTAAATTGCTACTCATAAGATAAGATTAATATTTGTAATATTATTTCCAATGAGAACAATGAACAATATAAAAACTTAAACATTTAATTTTCTTAACTTAATTACATATATTAAATGATTTAATTATATATTTAAATAAATAATCATTTGTTAAACACCTTTTATAAATAAACAATAATTAGAAAGTTATATGTTTCATATAGATTAATTAAAAATTAACAAATTATTGATTATTATTGATATTGACTTATAAAGGTTAATTTTAGGATAATTTGAATCTAATTGTATGTTAATTTGATTAATATGATAAGACGATCTAGAGTGTGGATGGACAGGTTGAGGTTAATAAGGGATGGATATTTATAAGAGTAATAATTTATATTATGATTTATAGTATGGGATGTTTGATAAATGCTTATTTGACTATAATTATATACCCATATTTAATATGTTTTACTTGTTCTTTAATAGTTTTATAATATTTTTAGTAAGTAATTCGTTTCAAGTACATTTGTAGGTGATAATTGCCTTCTTAGATCAAAAAAGAAGAATTAGGATGAAATTGTGGCATGGAACAAGGATTTGAAGCAATTTGGACCTACATGATTGTGTATAATAATTGTGTAAGTCTTTGTAAAATTGTGAAGATTTAAAGAATTTTGGTTCTAGTCATGTGAAGCTATATGCCAGTGTATTGTTGATATACATGGTCATGTATGTTGCTAGTGTAAGTCTCCATGCTTGTGCAAAATCGTGAATTTAAGTGATTTTGGAGATACATTGTCGCTTACACGCTTGTATATATTGACCGTATATATCTTAGAAACCTTAGTTTTTATTATAAAGGGATGTGAACGGAGGCAAAATAGGGGAAGGCAAGTTTTTAAGTAATTTTGAGTCGTAAGACACGAGGAAAACACGAAGAATACATCAAAAGACCCAATAGATAACAATATCCAATCGAACTTGTAAGAATATCCATTAGAAGAAAAGGGAAGATTTAGAATTACGATTTTTTGTTTTCTAATTGTTCTTTTGCATATTTAACTTTGGGTTTGTTTTGTATGAGTAGGAACTAAAATTGTTTAGTGCCTAAATGTAATGAATATGCAGTAATTTTCTTGCTCTGAGTTTATTATTTTTAAATCTTATTTTAGTTGTTTAGTTTAATTTTTAATTAAATCCACAATCTGATTCGACAATTGGATAGTAGAAAAAGGGTAATTATGAGTACTTACAGTCCTTGTAGGATCGACCCATACTTGCCTTTGCTAGCTATTGATGCACTTGCAGTTTTTAACATTGATAATTTCTTATAAGCATAGAAAGCATCAATCAATGTTATCCAATCATCACCCAAAATGTTGCCAATTATCTGTCAAGAAACATTTTAGGTGATGTTTTCTTGAATCTTAGACAAATTAATATTATTAGTTATGAATTATTTTCATACCAAGAATACTATAAATGTGTAGTTAATAAATGTAAACTTAATTTATAATAGGCAAATAAAATGTAAAAATTATATTTTATAACATTTTCAAATGTAGCATAATATATTGTGCCATGATTTATCGTTTCATAGACATAACAAGACTATTAACAACAAAATACATGTCATAAAATGCAGTTACTTATCAAAAAGAGGTTAATGTTATTAGGGAAAAGATTTGAGGCTAGATGATAGACAAAGGAAAAAATTTAGTATTTTTATTGAAGGGTTGAGTGTGTGTATATAGAAAAGTTCTTAGAACTCTTATTCTACTACTAATATGATCCTTAACTAAATATGAAGGACTCTTATTCGTAGAAATCTTATTCTATTGAAGGGTTGAGTGTGTGTATATATATGGAAAAGTTTTTAGCACTCTTATTCTACTACTAATATGATCTTTAACTAAATATGAAGGACTCTTATTTGTAGAAATCTTATTCTAGTATTCAAGAGATTCACATATGGCCTACTTTTTAAAAGTTTCTTTAGTGTCACGATTCATTTTTGGCTAATCAATATACATTAACAACACCCTAGAAAATTACACAGCCAACTATTTCCACAAATAAATCACATATCATAATGGTAAAAATCAAAACAAATTAATGATGGAACTATATCCACTGGAATAGAGATGTTGGATCCCAAATCCGGAGCCCAATTGATGTCGGATCCCGTTACCGGAATCCAACTACTTAATCCTAAACCATCATACCTATATACAAGTATAAGGTCAAATAATGTCCTCCGTATTAAACTTGTAAGATTCATCTTAATTATTGAAGATGCGGACTCATGCTTTAAAATTTCCAACCAATTGCTTCACTTTAATTTAATCCATAATTTCAATTTTTAATTCCTAAAACTCTCAAATTTGCATAAAAAGGAGGACAATGGTTTTAGAAAAACTAAATGTTTCAAAAAAAAATCGAGAGAATCAGAAGTCAATTGAGAAAGTTATAAGGTAAAATGCAAAAATGACCATATGAATAGTGAAATGCCAATTTCCGATCCTCATAACGTTTTGCTCTTAACTCCGATTCGGACAAATCATACCTCCCTGAAAAGATAAAAAGACCCTCTACATGTTTTATGAAGGAAACAAGACTCAATTATGTCATTAAGAGGGACAAAACTATGCATGAAGGTGCTGCCTCAATAACTACATGAACAGTATTCGGGAATAGTGACAGCCATCTTCCCATGACCATAACTTCTTACTCCTAACTCCAAACATTGCATACTCTACCTCTTTGGAAAGATAAAAAGGTAATCTACAACTCTTATGAAGGGAGTAAAAGCCAGATCAGTCATTAGGATAGGTAAAAACCTATTGGAAGCTTCAGCTGAACAGTAAACCAATGGAACAGTGTTTGTGCAGCATGAACAGTAACTATCAACACTCCCAACCCCATAACTTTTTATTCCTAAATCCAATAACTGCAAATCATACCTCATTTTAAAGATAGAAAGATAACCTACATTTTTCATGAAGAAAGTAAAAACCAGATCAGTCTGTAATTGGGTGAAAAATCCTTTCAAAGTTACAGCAAAATTTCATGACTAACAACCATAGCTGAAACCTTCCCACTCTCATAACTTTTTCATTCTAAGTCCAATTGGGACAAATTTTATGTCATTTGAAAGATCTAATCATGCTCTACATTCTTCAAGAAGACCATCTAAACCAATTCAACCTCTAAACTAGTCTAAAACCAAGTGGAAATTGCTGCCCAATTTCTGAAAAAAATTGGACAGCACCTCCCCTATATTATCCCTTAACCCAAATCTCCAATCTAAGACTACAACCTGCACAATAATTCAATATTCAAGGGCAACAACCACACTCCTAACATTCACCTACCTATATGATATTCATGCCATCTCATGCATCATCTTCAAAGATCAAAGGTTATACAATCAAGCATTATACATTAAGGTTTAAAATTCACTTTTGAATCATAACTCATTCATTCCATCTTCATCAAATCATGTCATATTTCATACAATGCTTTAGTGGGCATTTTAAGCCCAATTACATGAAACTTCAAAATACAATATCATTCTCAAAATGCAACTAAAGCATTGTTTTACAAAAATCATTTTTAAATACAAGACCAAAAGAAAATCTTGGAGTAAATGCCTTTAAGCTTGCTCCTCGGGATCCTGCTCATTTCCTGGAGA
>JAOSBK010000006.1:7673290-7689892 GCA_027568895.1 Erythroxylum shatona
GGACTGGTTGACGACATGCTTACAAAGAGGAAACTTAGAGGAAGAAGCGAGGAAAAAGGACGTACCTAGTTGGTGATTGAAGTTGGAAATTTGAACGGCAGTTGAAAGAAAACTCCAGAGACTGTAGGCAAGAAGGTGCAAACGAAAACAGAATGAAAGCCGGAGAACAAAACAAGCATAAAGAAAACCTGTAATCTGTCGATCCTGAGTATTTATAGAAGATCGGCCGAACGGACGTTCCAACCAACGCTTGACGCATGGAGAAAATCCGAGCCGAACTCAGAAACGTGGCAGAATCTGAACTGAGGTGAATTAAGGTTATTGGAAATCCAGAATGGCGCAGCTGTTAAAAGGACGCACCTGACAGCTGCACAGCAGTCAAAAGGACGTACGTGACAGTCTGTTAGAGGGCGCGAGCCGTCAGTCATGATTACACCTAATGTTTCATTTAAGCCTTGACGTCCAATCGATTGACCCTACCACTACACTCGCCCGATTGACCTCATCGTTGCACCCGGTCAACCTGTCATATCGCTATAACCGATCGATCGGTTCTGTCATTACCCTCGATCGGTTCGCCGTGTCATTACATCTGATCGGTCGGCCCCAGCATGAGCTGCCTTGGAGACACGCTATATGATCCTTATGTACTCTTTCGACCCTTCTCTTAGGTCAGACTCGAGGAGTAGGGGGGCTTATGGTTAGGTCGGCTGTGCTAGACCCGGGCCCAGGTCCACGCGTCCACGGCCCATTCGCAGGTGGAAGTCTCCCATGCATACGTAAAGACCTAAACCTAACATCTATTCCATATATAAGGTACTACTTTGCCATGACATAGGTACGAGATTAGAACCCTGACATTTTTTGTTTATTGCCACCAAAACCCTCACCAAAAGACTAACTTGAGCGTCGGAGGGGCCTGCCGGCTATCAACCTCCGGCGTGCCTTGTGTTGTTTTGCAGGTATTCTCTTGCTAAAGACGACCAATCTCATGGATCCAAACAGAAGCGTCCTGCCTCACCAGGATCAGGCAGAACCAATAACCATGCTACAAATGTTCCTCAACCCATGCAGGCCACTGTCGAGACTAGTTCTGAGAAGCTGACACAAAATGCAGTGAGAAATCCCACTATTGCACTAAATGAAAAGAATGTCTTATAACAAATGTCAGTGTAGTGCCAACAACACCAACACATGTCGAGACCTGCAATCGGGGAAAAAATTTAACAATTGCTTAATTAAGATTGATTTCTTCTAGGCCTTTGATACCATTAGTTGGAAATTCTTTCAGATTGCCTCAAGGCATTACATCTTCCTTCTAAATTCATCAAATAGATTACGACTTGTATTTGGTCTCCTTCCATGAGTGTGCTTGTCAACAATATTCTAACTGAGCCGTTCAAAGACCCTTGTCTCAATACCTTTTTACGCTAATAATGGAGGCTTTCCCAGATTGTTGAACAAGCTGGTACTACGTAATAGAGGTTTCAAGTATCGCCATAAATGCAAGGAGGTTAGTATCACTCATTTACTTTATGACAATGACTTGCTCCTTTTGTGTGCGGCTGATATATCTTCTATGCGAATTATGATGAACACGCTTGAATTGTTCACCCGATGGTCTGGATTGCGACATAATTCAGATGATAGTAGTATTTGTTTGTCGACTTATGTGAGGCATAGGGGAGACATCATGAAACTCACTGGATTACATATCTGATAATTTTCCTTATCTTGGAGTACCTATTTCAGCCACCAAACTCAAGTTCCATGGCTTCTTACCGATCATTGAATGAGCTAAAAATAGAATGATGGCATGGAAGAATAGACATTTATCGCACGCAGCTCGCATCACGTTAATTATTTTGGTACTTTTGAGTCTTCAAATCCAATGCCTTGCAAATGTGGCTATACCTAGGAGAGCTATTAAAGAGATGGATCGTATTATGAAAACATTTCTATGGTCGGGATAAATTGGAAATGCAAGGCAAAAATTAAATGGAGTGATATCACAATCCTAAAAGGACAAGGTGGTCTCGGCATTATCTCGATCAGTAACATGCAGAAAGTATTGATGAGTAAGAAGTTATGGAGGCTTTATACTGATCGGAAGGATTTGCGGATTAACTGCGTGCATGAATTCTATTTTAAGATTTGAACTTCTGGCAAGTTGATTTCACAAGGGCTGGCTCTCCCATTCTTAAGCAGATGAAGTTGAGGACGTTCATATATCCATACATTAAACATCAGATTGGGAATGGGGGACAGACCTGGCTGTGGTTCGACAGCTGGCTTAAGCCCCATTGCATAGCACACTCACTTCCAGCGTTTAAGGAATCGCATGCCACTTCACCTCAAAGTCTCCTCACTGATTGTAAATGGTGAATGGATCGATGAATTTATGGGTTTTCCTGCCCTCTTGATGTTTCCCTGGTTTAACGTCTGTTGAGAATGAGGACTCAATTGTTTGGGTGTTGAACTGTAATAATATTTTTAGTAACAGGTCATGTTATCAACTATTTTATAGCAGCTATTCGAGAATACCTTGGGCTGATTTATTGTGGAAAAACTCTATTAGTCCTTCCTTCATCACCTAGCTTGCGATCAAAAATTGCCTACAAACTAAATGGTACGAAAATGTAGCTGATACTACTTGTGTTCTTTGTCATAGGGCCATGGAGGACATGGACCACTTGTTCTTTTTATGCAACTATACACAAGCGATCTGGAGTCAAATTCTTCACTTCCTACCGTAGATAAAATTGGGAAGATGTCTTACATTGGATTATATGCAACTCAAAGCATGGGAAACCTAACACGACCCTCTTTAAAGTAGCCTTTACAGTTACCATTTACACAATATGGAAGGAGCGTAATAGTCGACATTTTACCAATAAGAGGATGGAGAATACCTGGCTGCTAATCGAATAGTTAACTTGATCTGTGAATGCCTATGTGCTAAACAAATGCACCATGCTCTCTCGTTGGACGTGCAATGTAGTTAGCCTTCTCTTAATGTTTGTTGTATGACTATTTGACAATTAGTTTTGAAATCATTGCAATATTTGTATTAGTTTCTGCTGTACTAACAACCAATTGTTCATTTTAATAATAATTTGTTGCTATATATAAGAAAAGGCAACAAAATTTAAAAAATGCTGCAAATAAAGTCTTATATATGCAACATCTGGAATTGTTGCTATAGTTTCAGTCCCTTATTTACTTAAGGGTATTTACTAATGTTACATGTTTATTTATATAACTATTTACTAAAGTATATTTAATATATAAAATTTTTGTATTTATTAACAAGTATTCAGAATATGTCTAGCAAAATTAAATACCCACTTCTTAAAGCATATAAGTTGATATTGTGGGAGAAGAGCAAGACATGGCGGTGGATAATGAGGAAGACTAGAGACTCCAAACCTTTCTTCTTTGCATTTGCGACCACGTATGGTGTGGTTCCTGGGGTTACTGGGTATTGTGTTATGGATATTACCAACTCTCACAACCCTAAGCTTGAGGCCTATCTCCATTAAACCGCCTAGCCTGAATCTTTGACAAATTGGGTATGAGCTTTATTTATTGCTCAAACGATGTTATTTTATTCCAAAATGATATCATTTTACTTAAAATTTAGGTTTTGAGTCTAGTAACTCAAGCCTAAATGTGACTTGGAGTTTGAATATTTTCTTTTATAGTTTGAACTCAACCCAAATTTTGGTTAATTCGAGTCACTTCAGGTCGACTAAGCTAGGCCAGTCTGAGCTATACTATTTTTTTCATCTTTAAACAAATATTAATATTTGAAATAACATTTATCCCAATGTTTTAAAAACCAGATTGGACATCGAACTGATCAAAGGAAAGGTTAAAACTTTAAATGTGACAACGTGTCGTAACGCTAGTCAAAATAAACTAGACTACAACTATAGCAGTGGTAAGTCTAAATCGATCCCACGGAGAGTGTGTATAAAGTTGTTGAAATGAAATTAATCGGTGTTTAGGTTAGGAGGTTTGGTTTTAGAAATAATAAAATAAAATAAAGTTAAAATAACTAACAAAAACAAGGTAAAGAAAACATGTAAAAAATGATAAAAGTGGGCAATTTGGCAGAGACCTGGTTCTTTAGTTCAATCTTGGTCTATACCGTAATTAAACATATTTCATTGGTTTATTGTTCTTAAACATCTTCTAGCAACTATTAATCGTGAGTTAATAATTAACATAAGTTTATCCTTAGGTAGCGTTTAATCAAGATACAATCGTTAATTAAACCTAACCACTGAATAACCTAGGATACGATCACGAAATTTAATTAGGCAGTAGCATTACGAATTAGAAAAACTGATTAATCAAGGAAACAACCATATACTATGCATCATTTAACCTAGGTTATGTTATCCCTAATAATTATGAATCATTAGTCGCTATACATAAATTTCAACATAAAAATTACTAATTATATTGAAATTCTAGCAATGGGTTTGCAAATAAACGATTCAATGAATGTATTAAAATTATTTTTTCATAGTACCCAATGGGTTCATACACAATTAACCGAACAATAACGAGAATATGATTATCCATACATAAAACCCAAGTCAATTAACATAGGATAACATAATCAATTTATAATGAGAGAAAAAAATAACAAAAATAGTGAAATACACTTAACCAGGGTCGTCAGCGTTAATGTCACCTCCAAACTGGCATCAAGATGTCTAGTTTTTCGTGGGTCTCTCCTATAAAAATGCGTCAGCCCCTCCAAGAATGTATTAGTTAAAGACTCTCTTTGCTAGCGCCTCCCTCTCTTCTGCGCTACTGTTCTATCTATTTCTTGAATTCTTTTTTTGGTCCACTTTACTATTCACTTATTTAAAAATCTACGCAACTACTACATTTTCTTGCTGCTACTTTTCTTCTCTTGTTGTTGCGCTTCGTTTTCTCTCCATGCTTCCATCTATTGCGCTACGTTTTGCTCTTAGTTACTCCTTACTTTTACGTTGCGTTTTGGCCTTGGCATTGTTTTGCTCTGTGTTGTTTTCAACATTTGCATGTTGCGCTGTTTTGCTTCAACGTATGTTTGCATGAAACGCAAACGTATGTTGCTTGCATGTTAGCCTAACAACTGCGTTTCATTAATTCCAACTGACGCATGGTTGCTTTATTTTACTCCCATCTGCTGTAGCATTTCATGTTGTTTCTTTCTCCAATTGTTTTGTTCATGGACCATTAAATTCACGTAGTTTCATGGCAACATGCACAACTATTAGCAACTTTGATTTTTCCTCTCTGTATTTCTATCTTTCTTGTCTTTTAATTTTCTTCTTCTTACTCCATAAAGACGAATGAAAATTAATCCTCAAAAAATGGTCCAAATTTTGTGCTTTCAACTCATTTTAACTTCTTTGCTTCCAAATTGTGCCTAAAATCACATATGAGTCAAAGTAATATCTTAAGCAATTTTACGTCAATATTCACTAAGTATTATGGAAAATTTTCATAATCAATTAAGCACTTATCAAAAGGTGTAACCGGTAGTAAATTGCCATAAAACTAGCATATAATAAAAAAAATAAAAACTATAAGAGTAAGTAAAAATAAAATATTTATTGAAATAGAAAATACATTAATATTTTTTTGAATTTTGATCAACAAATACTAATATTTTTAATATCATATAAAATTAAAATTTACATCTTCATCTTATTTTAAAATTTTACTATTTATTTCAAGTATAATCTTTTCTTTTTATAGTATATTGATATTTTTAAAGAATAACAACTAATTATATGACCAGCCATTTGACTAATTATTGGTGGTTATTTACCCTTTTATTAACAAATTATTTATTTCCATACAATGCTAGATGGTTATTATGATAAATTAGTTCCTCTATTTACATTTTACAAATCAATCAAGGTATTGCACTAGGGCCTACTTATGAAAAAGGAATGTAATAAGAGTAAAATATTTGTAGAAGAGTTAAGCTTTTTAAGTTCAAAATATATGGTTTTTTAATCTTATTTATTCCTCAATGGTAAATAAACACAACGCTTGTTATTCTCGTCTTCTCTCATCTCTCGTCTCTCATCTCTGTACTCTCTCTCTATTTCCATAATATTACCCTCAGTCAACATTTTGCCTCAATAGTTCCTTTTCTTTTCATTTCTTTTTCAATCTCCAGCCTTTATTGCCACCGTCGAAGCTATCTCATCTATGTGTGGCAGAGTGAGTCTTAGCTTAGAGCTTGTAAAAATTGGTTGTATATTATGTTACGTATGAAGACATAATGTATGTTAGCTTTGATGTGGGTTTTTAAGTCTAATCCTTTCTGTGTGTCGTCTTTGTACTGTTACAGTTTAGGCGATGAGGACATTCGGTTCTTTATGGTTCAGAGAAAATCGGTTGGTTTATTATTTAATCGACCAATTTTCATTCATAACAATTAAAAGCAAAAATCAAACCGAAAACTAGTCTAATTTTTACATCATTGATTTATCCTATATAATATTTTAGGTACAAAAACAAATATTATATGTGTTGTGTACTCTACCCATTATAACCTAATAATTTAGAGGCAACAGTTTACACCAGATAAAAAAGGTCAAGTCGCAAGGTGTCTCTACCTGCTCGCCTTTGGACGTTGATTCAAAGCTCGACCATTCAACACGTCTCATATTGCCGTTGACTTGTCTAACAAGAGAGTCACTCCTTCTCTGCTCGTAAAGAAACTTGTTATTAAGCTCGTTAAAGGTGCAATCTTATTGTTTTTGTAAAAAATCTGACTCTAATTTTGCACGTTCGATTTGGTTTTTGTCATTTTAGAGATTTTATTATTCTAGGGTTTTTCTCCTCAATTGGCTTTGATTTTGAATAAGATATGAAGTATGCGATTTCAGAAATTTGTAAACCTAAACATAGTTTTCAAGAACACCTACAAACAAAGCCAATAGTATAACCATCAATGGGAGGAAGGACATCCATAGGTGGCAATCTGTCCCTCTTTCCTAGGTGATGATTACAGTTTCTCAGAGCGTCCCTCATTTTGAGAAAACACAACGGCATAGAAGAGTGAGGATGACACTCACCGTCACTCTCTAGTGTTCTTCGATGCCTATTGGTGAAGGAGACATTGTGAGTGCTCTGCAACATCGATCCTTTTAAGTGTAACTTGCTCCTCATCTCTTGTCACCAGTGTTTTGAAACTCGGACCGGTCATCGAACTGGAAGCCTTACTGGTCACCGATTTGACCGGTTCAACCATCGATCGAACCGGTGTGACGTCATAATTATGCAATAATTATATTTAATTATATATAATATTAATAATATAAAAAATATATTAAAAAAAATACAAAAAAATAAAAATTTGATTGAACCAGTGGTCAGACCGGTCTGACCGGTCAATTGACCGGTTTTGACCGGTTCTCACTGGTTCAATTGAGAACTAGTTTTTAAGGGTGAACCGGACCGGATAGCCGACCAGTCACCGGTCAAACCGGTCCGGTCCAGTTTTCAAAACAGAGCTTGTCACCATTAAAAGCTTTTGACCTTTATTGTTTTAACTTTGATGGATGATAGCTTTTTTGGCAACCCAAGAAGTGAAAGAAGTTACGTAAAGCCCACAAGTAATAAGACAACCAAGCCTATAACTAGTAAGTTGTATAAAAGACAACATCTGGAAATAAATATTAAATATTAACGAAAATCGCCTTCTTTCTTCATCTTTCTCTTCATTTTCCAGCTAGTAAGTGTGTCTAAAAACACCCTCTTTCTCTTGCATGTGACACTTCTACTGTAGCTTCCCTGATTGTGTTTGTTTTGCAAAATTGAAGGAAGTTATGGAGGTTAACAATCCCAAAATCCTTTAACACTTGGGTAAATTTCCAGCTGCCATTCTATGTCCTTTTTTGTGAATTTTGATCATCCTACACTAGTTGATAGTTGGTTTGCATGTTGTGGTCATTTGGGACAATAATTGAAGTTGTATGAAGGGATAAAAATGGAGAAAATATGGCTAGAAAATGATATAAGAAGAGAAGATGGGAGAAGAGGGGAGGGTGAAGAAGATGGCATCTTTTGAAAATTTAAGTTACATAGATGGGCATAATAGGAAATGCAAAGAGTGATGGGGGTAAAATTGGAATTTGCTTCCAAAAAGGGCATTTTTGGTATTAATTGGAATGAATGAGGGTAAAATAGGACTTTTAAGTTAAGGGTATTTTAACAATTATGGTGAGGTTAGTAAGGATATTATTTTTATAATTAAGAATAAAATGGGAAAGGGAATAATGTTGGATTATTAAGTGTATTTGATTTGAATTTTTTGTAAATTAATTTAATAAAATTTTATAATTTTTAGGTCCGAAGGCCAATTTAAGAGTAAATTGGACTATAATTAGTTGAGTTTGAAATTGAGGTAAAGATAACCTTGGACTTTACTCTTAAAATAAAGTATCATTTTGTTATTAATAAATTATATTTTGAATTAGTATTAATTATATTAATGATTAACAATTAATAATTACGAACATGAATTATGTTTAATTAACAAAGTACAAGATGTTTCGTGATTATATTTTGGTATGTGTATTGAGGTGTAAGGCTTGTTAATTCGACAAAATGTGTTGTTTAAATAGAGATTTATTAATAATAGGCTGTGAATAAATGGTAAAAATTGAGGATCTTCGACTTGCCTAGGATAGATTACATTCGATGGTCTTAGATTGATAGGTTGAGTCGATATGAGCGAGTGGTAGCTAGGTATATGTCTGAGGAGCATATAGCGGGGCATCCTGAGTCCCAAGGATGTCTTATGTCTATGGTTAGATACCGGAGTGGTACCGAAATATCCTGAGTCTTAGAGATATCTTGTGACAATGGCTAGGTACTAAAGTAGTACTAGGGTACCAAGAGAAATTGAGGTAATCTATGTCGATATTTATACATTAGATTTCGTTTCCACTTGGTGAGAGATTATGATGAGATGAGATGAGCTAGTAGATCATTAAATGTAAGCCCACTAGGTTAAGTAGGGCATAGGCAACTCAGTTAATTATGGAATAAAGCATAAATGGCAGTTATAAATTAATATTTGTGTTAATCTTTGTTTGGTAAATTTCTTGAAATATTTGTTAATTGTTTAGATTGAGTAATATTGTGAACATTCAAATTATATGTATGTTTTAATTGGTTGACTAAGTTTTAAAATTATATATTGAGTTACTTGATTTTAAGCGTACAGCTGCTTACCTTTACTGAGTAAGCAACTCACTCTTTACCATAATTTTTTTGGGAGACTAGGAGCATGCCGATAACTTTAGTTTACGAGACTAACATAGTGGAGTTTAGATAAGGCCAGCAGATTAGTTGAGTAAAGTTATTTGATTGTTTTTTTAAATGTGACAGTTTGGTAATTATATTGTATAAAATATTTTTGTGTTTGACAAATAATCCTCTCTTCTGGAACTAATGAGGAATTTGATGATTAATGGTATGTTTTGGGAACTATTTGGATAATTGTGGTTTAAAAATTTTTGGGAGCATCACATTGAATTGTATCAGAGTGGGTTAATGATTTTAGGGACGTATTGAGTGAAAAAAAATAATGATGTGTTCTTGTTTTATCTAGGATGGCTTCAGGAGAGGATAATGTTGGCCCAGCGTCGACTGGGGAATTGGGTAATTTAATCTGTACTCTTGATATGTCAGATCAAGGAGATTCCAGAATGGTTCAAGTAAGAGGAGAGGTGTCAATGCTACCACAGTTGATGCAGTTCTTTCAGATGATGTAACAAGCTCTTATTGCAACTCTAGCCTGAGGTGATTCTTAGGTGGATTCGTAAGACGGGTGCATTAGGGTTTTGAGGTACTAGTGATCTTGAGGTGGCTGAGGTATGGTGGGAGCAAACATAGATAATTTTAAACTGCTTGGAGTGTACTTTGGAAAAAAAGGTTGCAATATATTGTTTTCTTATTCTAGGGCAATGCACTGACTTAGTGGAAGTCAGTAAAGTGATCTTATGAGACCCGAGAGATGACTTGGTAGGAGTTCCAAAGACAGTTTAGAAATAAATACACTTCACGGGTATATCATGATAGAAAGAAGATAGAGTTCATGAGTTTGGTTCAGACAGAGGAGATGTCAGTGGTTGATTATGAGGCTCGCTTTACAAACCTTATATAAGTATTTATTGGAGGCTATGGCAAATCTTGAAGACAGTTGTTACCGATTTGATCCGGATCTAATGAAGGATATTCATTTGAGTTTAGGGGTTGCTACTTATGATTTTAAGAAGTTACTAGAGACTACATTTAGAGTGGAGGATGTAATAAAATAAGGTAAAAGGAAAAGAGAGATAAAGAGGTGATCAGAGCATCATCAAGGAGAGGAGATTCAGTCTATTAAGAGGGAAGCTACTCATATTGGTGCAGGGAGATCTAGGAGAGCCAATGGCACATCAAGCAAGAGTGGAAGTTTCTATCTCATCAAGTAAGACTGAAAGTTTCTATCACTTTGGTGGAGATCAAGGAATTAGCAAGGATTCAAGACAACATAGCACTACCAGTATACCATCAATTGGATTCCACAGAGGGGCTAGTTAGAGGTTCAGAGGATCTTTTGATAGAGGAGTTAGAGAATTTCAGAGTTGTGCTACTTGCTGGAGATTTCACAGAGGACCATGCTAGGGACCTACTAGGATCATTTAGGCATGTTATATTTGTGGAAAGCGGGGGCCCTTACAAAGGAGATGTTCAACAGTAAGGAGGAGTTCGAGAGTCAAGTAAAGGGGACAACACATGGTCAAAGTGAAGCCTTTGGTTTAGGTAGAGGTTCGGGTAGAAACGACAGTAGAGGTGGTGGTAAAAGAGTTAGACGCGAACCAGCTGTGGGTACGAGTACTAGTGGGACATCCTCATCTCAAATCTATACATTCTTACATTTCTTTCAAATTTTCCACTAGAGTTCCGAGGGAGGTTAGTCCTTTAGGATATGACCTAAAAGTGGCGTTACCAGTAGGAGATTGTGTAGTAGTAAATAGTGTAAGGAGGGGAATGACAGTGAGGATTGGTGGAGTGGAATTACCAACTGACTTGATAGATAAATTTAAGGGATTTTGATGTGATTCTCAAGATTGATTAGTTAGCACAACATCGAGTTATAATAGATTGTTATGAGAAGTAGGTGATGATAGAGTCTTTGGGTAACTCGAAAGTGATATTTTTAGGGAATCATAGAGTGGTCTCAGCATGTATAATCTCGGCCACGACTACTAGACCATTGATATTGGATGGATGTGAGGCATATATAACTCATATTATAGATACCAGGGAGGTGACTCTTGGATTTATGGAGATTCCTATGGTGAGGGAATTTTTAGAGGTTTTCTTAAACTATTTACCAGGTTTACCACCTCAAGGAGAGATAGATTTCACTATTGAGACTATGCATAGGGTTGCACCGATTTCTATTACACTTTACAAATGGCTACTGTTGAATTATATGAGTTAAAAAGGTAGTTAGGGGAGTTGTCGGAAAAGACCAAGCAAATCACCTGCGGAGCTCCAATGTTGTTTGTGAATAAAAAAGATGGCAGTATAAGACTATAGATGGATTACCAACAGCTAAACAGGATAACAGTGAAGAATAAGTACCCATTATCGAGGATAGATGATCTTTTAGATCAGTAGAGGGGAGCCATCATATTTTTCAAGATTGACTTGAGATCGAGATACTGGCAGTTGAGAATAGCTGAGTCAAGTATTCCCAAGATAGCTTTTTGTACTCGGTATGACTACTATGAGTTCCTCATGGTGCCATTTAAGTTGACTAATGCACCAACCATATTCATGGCATTGATGAACAGGACTTTTTAGAAGTATTTGGATCAATTTGTGATAGTGTTCATTGATGATATATTGGTGTATTCGAGGAGCAAAGAGGAGCATATGCAACATTTAAGGATTATGTTACAGATTCTAAAGGAGAGACAGTTGTATGCAAAGTTAAGTAAGTGTGAGTTTTGGATAGAGTGGGTAGTTTTTCTTAGACAAGTGGTGTCCCGAGATGGAGTGATGCCTCATCCTGCTAAGGTAAAGGCAATTATGGAGTGGGAACTGCCTAGAAATATATCAGAGATAAGGAGTATTCTGGGACTTCCTGGGTATTATCGAAGATTCATGGAAGGATTTTTCACTAAAGAAAGGAGTTTAGTTTAAAAGGACCAATCAATGTTAGCAGAGTTTTGAGGAGCTTAAATAGAGATTGACTTTTAGCCCAATTTTGGTGCTATCATTGAGTGGTGGAATATTCAAGGTATATATTGATGCTTTGAGAGTAGGTTTGGGGTGTGTATTGATGCAACTTGGAAAAGTGATAGCTTATGCCTCTCATCACTTGAGATCGCATGAGTTAAATTATCCCACCAATGACTAGAGTTAGTAGTGATTGTGCATGTTCTTAAGATTTGAAAACATTATTTATATAGGGAGACATTCTGAATCCTTACAGATACAAGAGCCTAAAGTATATTTTAACTCAGAGGGAGTTAAACTTAAGGCAAAGTGGATTGACTTATTGAAGGATTATGATTATACTATTGATTACCATTCGAGGAAGGCTAATGTAGTGACAGATGTTTTGACTAAGAAAAGCTCAGGTGTAATGGCTAGTTTGAGTGGACACAATATGAAGCCATTGGTGGAGTTTAGGGCATTGGACATAAAATTGGAGATTGATTATGTGAGTGGTTTATCGGCGACATTACAAGTTGAACCAAATTTGTGGGATAGGATTAAAGAGACTTAAGTTAAGATTGTTATATGATGCGGATAAGAGAGAGTGCAACAAAGTAGGGGGGACCAACTTTTCAGTAAGAGCAAATGGAGCGTTGGTGATTGGGAGGCGAGTTTATGTACCAGATGTAGTTGGATTATGAGAGAAGATTTTGAAGGAAGATCATAGTGCATCATATGCTATGCATCTTAGTACTACAAAAATGTATTGAAACCTAAGACCTTATTACTGGTTGTCAATGAAGAAAGATGTCGCAGAGTTTGTATCGAAGTGTTTGATTTATCAGCAAGTCAAGGCAGAGCATCAGGTACCAGCAGGGAAATTAAGACCCTTAGCTATTCCTTCGTGAAAATGGGAGAAAATTTTGATGGATTTCGTGGTAGCGTTACCAAAAACCAAATGTAAACATGATTCAATTTGGGTGATTGTGGATAGGTTGACTAAATAAGCTCATTTCTTACTTGTACAATAGACATATTCACTGGATAAGCTTGCCAAGTTGTATATTGATGAGATTGTGAGGTTACATAAGATTTCAATGTCTATTGTATCATACCGAGATCTATGGTTTACTTCTCGATTATGGATGAGTTTACACATAGCTTTGGGGACTAGTTGAATTTAAGTACTATATTTGTCCCTCAATTGAATGGATAGTCAATGCTTACAATTCAGACATTGGAGGATATAATGAGAGCTTATATGCTGAACTTTGAGGGTGATTGGGATAGATATCTACCTTTGATGGAGTTTTTGTATAATAATACCTATCACTTTAACATCAGTATGACACCATTTGAGGCATTATACGGTGGGTGGTGTAAAGATCTGATATATTGGGATACAAAGGGAGCCAGATTATTAAAGGGATTGGAGTTGGTTCAAAAGATGATAAAGAAAATAAGGGTGGTAAGGCAATGCTTGGAGGTAACTCAGGATCGGCAAAAGAAATATGCCGATCAACATCATCCCAACGTGGAATACAAAGTTGGGGATATGGCATTTCTTTGAGTATCAGCTCAGAAGGGAATTATAAGGTTTGGTAGAAGAGGGAAGTTGAGTCTGAGATACATCAAACTATATAAAATTGTACAACATATAGGATCATTAGAATACAGATTAGCATTATCACCAGAGTTATCACATATTTATGAAGTGTTCCATGTGTCGATGATGAGATAGTACAGATCGGATCCTAGTCATATTATATCGAGTCCTAAGATCGAAATTATAAACGACTTGACTTATAAAGAGGAGTCAGTGGAGACATTGGATAGATAAATTAGGAAATTAAAGAGATAAGACATTCCGATGGTGCAATTTTTGTGGAGTCATCATCATTCTCCAAGAGAGGTGACTTGGGAAGTAGAGGACGAAGTTCAACATTAGTGTCCTCATTTGTTTGGATCCCCAAGTACGTAATTTAATTTTGAGGATGAAATTCTTTTAAAGGGATAGACTTGTAAAGCCCAGAAGTAATAAGATACCCTAACTTGTGGCTAGTAAGCTGTATAAAAGATAGCATCTAGAAATAAACATTAAACACCAACGAATATCACCTTCGTTCATCTTTCTCTTCATTTTCTTACTAGTAAGTGTATTTAAAAACACCCTCTTTCTCCTGCATGTGACACTTCTCCTATAGGTTCCCTCATTGTGCTTGTTTTGCAAAAAAATTAGAGGAAGTTGTGGAGGTTAACAACCCCAAAATCCTTTAAAACTTAGGTAAATTTGTAGTTACCATTTTATGTCTTTTTTTGTGAATTTTGATCATCCTACACTAGTTTATAGTTGGTTTGCATGTTGTGGTTGTTTGGGACAATAATTTAAGTTGCATAAAGAGATAAAAGTGGAGAAAATATGGCATTTTTGGTATTAATTGGAATGAATGAGGGAAAAATAGGACTTTTAATTAATTAAGAGTATTTTAGTAATTATGGTGAGGTTAATAAGGATATTATTTTTATAATTAAGAATAAAGTGGTGAAGGGAAAAATGTTGGATTATTAAGTGTATTTGAGTTGAAATTTTTTGTAAATTAGTCTAATAGAATTTTGTAATTTTTGGGTCCGAAGACCCGATTTAGGAGTAAATTGGACTATCGATTAGTTGAGTCTAAAATCGAGGTAAGGATAAAATTGAACTTTACTCTTAAAATAAAGTATCGTTTTGTTATTATTAAATTATATTTTGAATTAGTCATTAATTATATTAATGATTAATAATTACACACATGAATTATGTTTATTTAACAAAGTACAAGGTTTTTTGTGATTATATTTTGGTATGTGTATTGAGGTGTAATACTTGTTAATTCGACGAAATGTGTTGTTTAAATATAGACTTATTAATAATAGGTTGTGATTAAATGGTGAAAATTGAGAATATGTTGCTTGCCTAAGATAGGCTACAATTGATGGTCTTAGATTGATAGGTTGAGTCGATATGAGTGGTGGTTATGTATATGTCTGTGGAGCAGATACCGGGGCATCCTAAGTCCCAGGGATGTCCTGTATCTGTGGCTAGGTACTAGAGTAATAATGGGATATCCGGAGTCTTAAGGATATCTTGTGTCAATGGCTAGATACTGGAGTAGTACTGGGGTACCAAGAGAGATTTAGAAATTGAGGTACCCTGTTGGAACCCGATCCGGAAACCGGATCCCAACCGAAGAAACGAAAGAACGGAATGAAAGACGCGAGGCGAATAGCGAAATGCGGAAGCCAATAGCAAAAACGAACTCAAATCACAAAGCAAAAGAATCGAAAGCGAAGCGAATACTCGAATCGAAATGGAATAACGGAAGTATCGAATGCGAAACAAAGTACGAATACCAAAATACGGAAACAAAATACAAATCGGATTAATCAAAACATATGGCGGAGACAAATCAAAGCAGAACATATCCGACATCCGAGAACAATTATCGAAGAAAAACGATCGCGTTGGAAACCTAGACTATCCAAAATCCGAAAATCCGGTATAAATTTTTTTTTCTTTCTTTCTCATCTTTATTCAAACTAATGCAAATCAAAAATACAATTTCCTTTTTCTTGGGAAGTGTCCTCAATCCATTTCTCAATTCATAACAAACTTTTTATCAATCATATAAGTCCCATAATCCATTATCACACATCTTAATCTTATTTTTATTCATTTTCAACTTATTATCTAACGAAATTTCGGCAGCATAACGGCTGCCTTTGACCTAACCCAAAACCTGCAAATGGTTCAAAATACACTTCTAAATGCCCAATCAATCATACAATCATCAAAATCAACCGGACCCTCCGTCCGGGATCTCAGCATACACAACACAATCTTATATCTAAACATTTCAATAGGCCCCACTTTTTAATCAGAATCATCCACATACAACCCAATCATAATTATAACAAATCCCATAACTCATTTTCATACACAAATTTATATACAAACTCCAAAATCATTTACAATTATAGATTTCAAATCCATACATAACTTCTTCATTCATATACATCAACACAATATATACAATTTCCAAAATCACATTCACCATACTCAAATATATACACCCATTTGTAATCCTCATACCTTCTGAAATACATGCTCGAAATACAACATAATCACTTACTTACTAAACCTTAATGGCAATTCAAGCCATTTTCAAACCAAATGCTAAAATCCAAAGAATACGAATTACACAAATACAGAAATCAGACAGATGACTTGTCATTCTTTCATCCGATCTCCTGCTCGAATACCTGGAGATTGGGATGAAAGGGGAGTGAGCTCGACGGCTCAGTGGATAACACATT
>JAOSBK010000006.1:7693689-7730908 GCA_027568895.1 Erythroxylum shatona
TTTGAAATTTATATATTTTGAAGATAAGTTAATAATATATATTTAGTTAACAAAAATTATATTATAAAATAAAAATAAAGATCATAATTTTTATAATTTTTGAAAATCGAAAGAAACAAAACCAAAACAAACATTTTCAAGTGAAGAGTGCATGAACAAAAGAGCTGGCCATTTTGTAGTTAAATTCACGCGAATTAGGACGTGAATTCAATTTACAAAGACAGTGAAAGTTGAACTCACACATGAATTCAAATCGTTACCTTTTTTTGATTCCAAATAATTGAACAATTGAATTCAATTCACAATTTTACGATTGAATTCAATTCACGACGTTACAAATAGCTAGTAAATCTTTGGTAACATGAATGTTGTTGAGAACAGGAGGCCCAGGTTTTTCGGCACTAGTGATTTGAGC
The DNA here is from genome assembly GCA_027568895.1 of Erythroxylum shatona. Classification (NCBI taxonomy): domain Eukaryota; kingdom Viridiplantae; phylum Streptophyta; class Magnoliopsida; order Malpighiales; family Erythroxylaceae; genus Erythroxylum; species Erythroxylum shatona. The sequence continues at coordinate 7,694,105 of JAOSBK010000006.1, forward strand.
TCATTTAGCATTTCTTTTCTCTAGACTGTAGTGAGTGAGAGTTGTATCCCGCCAAAACTTCTTATTTACTGACCAAAATTTAATGACCTGAAAGCAAAAATACAATACTTCTTACAACAAACTTCAGGGTTTGTCCAAAGAAATCATATAAACAACCAGATAGCAAGGAGCCACCACCTCAATCCTCTCTATTGTCCGCTACACCGCACGACTTTATCCCATACGTCCTTTATAAACTCTACCGTACACCCGCCTGTCACTCAAGCTTCGCGTGCTCATTTGACCAAAACAAACCCACTCTCTCTTATATGGAACCGCGAGCCCCAAGCGTGCGCTTAATGCATGCGCTCTCTATTAAGATCCCCGACGGTGATCCGGCTGTATTATAATTACAGCCATGTCACTATGACTGAACTTGCAGATTCCGCCACGTGCACGAATAAGATTGCGCCGCGGCGAGCTCTGTAGCCCAAATCATATTTGATAAAAGGCAGGTCGCGTGGGAGGGGAGACTTTCGTGTGTTTTATTATTGCTGTCTCGTAGATTTGGTGGTCGGAGTCGGAAGATCCTCTTCCCTTTTTGTGTTTGTTTTATCTCGTGTTTTTATTGCTATCTTTCTACATTATTCTGGTGTGGACGTACTAAGTATTGTATTGTATCTGTCTTTATTTATTCTTTTGTCACAGAAATCGAAATTACAATTGTGGACGCAATGTTTTATGCTAAAAACAGAAATTGGTCTCGGCTGTCGCAAGAAGTATTTCAATGATAATTTACAATAAAATAATAATTTACAATAAAATAATAATATTTAAAAATATCTAATTGTTAAATTTTAAATTTAGTGATTCATCTTTAAGTTCAAATTTTATTAGTGTGATTAATAAATAAATATTCACATACTATCTAATAAACAAGTTACATCAATCTTTTGACATAATTTATAAACTAAATTTAAGAAAACTTAAAATTTTAAATACCAAAGATCACTTTATTTTTAAAAGAGATAAAAATAATTAAATTATTTTGTAATAATTTTGAAATACAGCGAAATTCACAATCAGAGTTTTTAACTATTGCTTCTAATATTATTAATATTGATTGACTAATCTTTATTTGAAAATATTATTTATCAAAATATTAGTTTTTGATGATATAATTCCCTGATGTTATATATTACATAATATAATTTTTATTTGACATTCGTATATAATATTAAGTTTTTGATTATTTGACATAAGTTTTCATATTAATCAAAAATATATTACTTAAAATATGTATGCTATATTTAAATAAAGATATATAGGCTATACTTAAAAAGTAAATATTAAGAATTCATTTTATTTTTAACTTAAAAAATCGTTCATTGTTTTTATTTGCCAACGATAATAGCCTCTTTTTTGTTGAACCACTTATAAGAATTTTAGGAGAGCTACACCTAAAAGTTAGCTTATGAGAGTAAAGAACTTAAAGTTTTTATAAATTTTATACTCCCTCCTATCTAAAATAAGTGTCATTTTAGAAAGTTGCACACTTATTAAGAAAGTTAGTGAAATGTTTGATATACCCTTATTAATTACATGTTGAATTACCTTAAAAATGTAATCTGTATAATTAGGATGTGAGAGAAATTAAAGGATAATTTTTGAAATAAAATTATAAATATGCATAAAAAATCGTGAAAGACACTTATTTTGAATAATGAAAATCTTTCTAAAACGATACTTATTTTGGATAGAAAAGAGTATCAATTTTGTATTTAATCAATATAAGATTCAAGTCTCATATCTTACAATTAGATTAAACCGTACCATTCACACCCGAATATTTTGTTTATCGGTGTTTCCAGTTTAAATAGACGGTTCTTAACAATCCCTAAAGCCCAGAGTTACCAACCAAGTTGTGTACGGAAAATGATGATGACAACTCGTTGTGTGCGTAACATTATAGTTTCCTTTCCTTCTTGCCCCATCTCTAGTCAATTTTGATAATTACAGCTACTGTTGGTAGTTGGCAAATCTTGACTTAACAGAAAAAGCGAGCTCTAATCAGGGTTACTAATTGAAACGGAGACTCATCCATGATCGAAATTTGCAAAAGGGAAAGAGAGTTTTGGAGAACCGAACAAAGTAATTGTGTCTTTTCTGAAAAGGTTGTTGAAGAGTGACGGGGAAGCTGGACTGGAAGTCGAGGGTAATTTTTTGGGATCAGAAAATGACCTTATAATTGCTTGGAAATGGGCGCACGATGTAACTCATTGCAATTAACTCCCTAAAATAATGTGCACTAAACGTCCCTAATTACTCTCCTTAAAAAGCCCACATCCTCGTGCGAAGGCTATTGCTATTTCGTTTATAGCAATCAAGTCCTCTTGAGTGCAATTTCAAAGAAAATTATTGATAAAAAGTGACAAATATCATATTCTTTTTTATTTTTTATTGGGAGTTCTTCACATCTAGGTCTCCTCCTCAATTTTTATGGTGACTGAAGTAAAACGTTAATTAAAATTTTCCTCCTACTTGATTAAGATATTGAAGAGATGTTTTTTTCATTATTGTTTAGTCTCCTGCATGCAGGAACCTAACTTGTCACCCAGGTCCCAACCGGATATTGGATACCGATATTCAACTTTCATAAATCATGTCCGGTTGCTATTGGCTTGGCGTCAAAGTTCAGTGGTTTCCTTGTCAAAATTGATCCAAAGAGTCTTAATTGCGTTGTGTTAGCCTCGTACTAGCTAGTTCATTGGATCTCAGTTGTTTATATCAACAACAATGTGTGAGAGGTGTTGACTACTTGCTAACTGATGCTTGATTGATGCTTGGTGTTTCAATCCAACCATGTCGGGTTTGACGCGATTTAAAGGCCAGAGTCCCGTTCTAGTGGTACTTCATTTTGGTACGTGAAAGAAAGAGAGCAGGTGAGAAGTTGGCTTCAACATCACATCTGCGAGATCACGATGGGAGGGTTTCTGTTTTCTTGTCCTCTAAGTGACATGAAAGTGCAACAACCATTTCTAAAATGATGTTCCTTCACCTTACAATATGGGTGTATAGTGAAAACAAATCCACCCACTTATAACCTGCATATTCTGACTTGTTTGGGTATGCATATTGACATAAAACCTTTCAATTGTGATACAAGTCACCCTCTTTTGAATCATAGAGTCAATAGTTGTTGATATCATAAGCGTGTCCCTTGCACGTGTTGGATCATGAAAATTTGAAACCTAATCCCCCTACCCATCTTCTCCTCATATCGAGTCACTGACCTAAAGGAAAATAAAGTTAGAAGAGGGTTGACGCTTTCTAATGGGACATTTCTTTTTGGTAAAATATATAAAGAGAGGTGGTATAAAAGTCTAAGAAAGTGGGTGATGGTATATATATATATAATTATATATAATTGATTGAGTGAGAGGAGGAGGAGGAGGAGGAGGAGGAGGAGGATGGTATGGTAAGGATTCCCTAACTTTTTGGCTCTGCTCTGTATTGGTTTGTGGGTATGCACAACATATTGTTTTCAAGGATAAAAAGAAAAAGAAGAGATATTTTAGTGGGGGATGGAGTGGAGAAGGGTATAGTATTTTAGCTTTTCAAGCGTGGATGCTTTTGTTGGAGAATCCACAACCAAATGGCTCCATGGTCTCGTGCTCCATCGCTACTCATCTTCCCCACCAATTTTCATAATTCTTGTGATCTTATTCCCAATTATCAACACATAAAGCTTCCATTAACAAAGTTATTCAAAGAAATATATTGCTTCATCAAATGTTCCTTTCTATATATTCAGTAGGTCAATGAATGTTCAGTCTCTAGATAAGTCAGTGCTATCCTGGCTTGGTTCGTCCTAATAAATTAATTAGTTTTAGTGGCAGGAAACACGGGATGGTCTCAATTGGTTAGAGCACAAGAACTTCACTTTTCTCTTACTTTTTTAGTGTCAACTTGGAAACTACTGATATCCATTGTGCTGCAATTTAATGATCAATTACACATATTTGAAGGATAACCACATTTTCCTCCTTGATTATATTATTCATATAAAAGATAAAACAGATAATTAAAATTTGGAAAACATAGAGAGGGTTCAACTCTCGTTTCCTCACAGTATGGAATGAGCACTTCCAAATCAACGGGCAACTTCAACAGTACATGTTATGAATCGATGCGTTACACGGAATCATCCATTTCGTCATATAATTTTGGTGGGCAAAGCTAGCTCAAGGTAATGTTCATAGCAAAAGAACAAATAGTGAAGCCTTTTTAGTCAAGTGGTGAATCCATAACCATCATGCCATGTGATGGCTTAAGTTCTATTGGACCTTTTTCTTCCATATAACACCCGTAAGAAAGAGTCTTTGTTTCGATTATATTAATACAAAATAGGAGACATGTGGACAAGTATCTATGTATAGATTAATATAAATGTAGAATGATGGTTGAATAACAAATTGTATAATTTACGTGTTGGGTGGGACTGGAGCCAGAGGAACTCGATTAGGCATTGTTTTTGCTCCCTCCAATGCAAACAAGAGGCATGAAAGTATTGTTTATTATTTGGGTGAGAGAGGACCAACAGATCTTCTAATCTGTGCATAAGATCTCCTTCAGGTGATTAAAATGATGGGGCTTCCCTTTCCCTTTAGCTTTTACTCCCTTATCTTTTTCAGTTTTAGTCTCTTTTCCATTATTTTAGGCGAGAATGAAAAACAGGTTATGTAGACTTTACCAACTAAGGTTGTATTTGGTTTATTTGAAAGAATAGTAATAAAAATTATAATGAATATAGTGGAAAGTGAAAATAAATATTGCTCTAAAAAGAGCTAATTATAATATATTACTACTCATTTTTTTTCTATTCATTATTTATTATTTTCTTCCTATATTAACTAACCAAGCCCTCCTTGAAAACTATTTCATGGGCGTATTCTAAGTTCTAACTTAAAGTTCCCATTAACCCCTTTAGCAAAGATGACCATAAAAGACGTTGAATGTTCCTTCTATTTTTAATTATAATTTTATTTTACAACAATAATACGTAATAAAAATACCGCTGAAATGTAGGGTTTAGAGAAGTTCGATAAGACACATCCTTATTTCTGACTAACAGAGAGGTTGTTTTTAATATTTTAATATTTTATTTTATTTTTAAAAATTTTGATTATTAATATTGATATAAAGATATTTTAATACATATTAGATAAAAATTAAAAATATCTTAATTTTATAAATTAATTAATTAAGTAATTTTATTTTAATTTTTATGAGATATTCATTACAAATATTTTACATTTATTAAAATAATTTAATAATTAAAAATTATTTATAAATTGATTAATATATATTTTAACTACTAAAAATAATTTTATTTGAAATTTTTTATTTTAAATATTTAAAGTAGATATGTTAAATTATGATTATTATTTTAAAAATTTGAAATATAAAGAAATTATAAAAATTAAATAATTAATATTATTAATTAATAGCAAATAATATATATTTGATTAATAAGGAAATGAACACGGAAAAAGAGCTGAGAAGAAGTAAAGTGGACTGAGGCCCCGTTGTAACTTGTAAGTGAGACCGAGGAGTGGCAAATTGGTGGATGAGGCACGTCCATGTATCACATCAATCAAAATTTCAAAAGTATTATGGTGTGCTGCTGCGAGTAAGTAGTAACAATACACACCCCTCCCTTCCTTTTCTTTTATTAGTTTTACCACTCTAAAGGTATTGTCCTCCTCGCTCTTTTACAAATGGAATGGATAATTAACTGTCAGGGGAGGAGTGTGAGTCTTCAACGAATGATCATGGACCCACTTCAGTCATCTGTGTATGATCATGGTTTGAACGGTCAAGCTTCAAATCATTGGTGCTCATGTGAAACATAGGATGCTACCTCTTTCACACCAATCTCCTTTGCTTTTATGTATGGCTTTTGTAAAATTTTCTCCTTGTAGCCGCTGCTTTTTTTTCTTGATAATTTAATTTCTTTCTAAATTAGCCTTTCGCCATCTTGAAGATGCTCAAATGCACCTTTAATTAAATCTATTACTTACCATTGGGAAATTTGAATTTATTGATAAGCCAAACAAAAAGGAAGAAACAATGGTTTCTTGGTAAATTTGTTCCATTCCATAATCAATTGTGGCATGCCAATTTGGTTACTTAATTGTGAAACAAAAATATCTTGATTGCTTTTGGTTCTTAATCACTACGTCATGATTTATGAAATTAGTTAAGGTTAAGGACTTTAATTTTTATTAAAGAAACAATCAAACCATATGTATAGAATAATCGCAAAAGAACACAAAATTAGAATTTTAAAAATAAATAATCATTGGATTAAAATTAATAACATTAAGAACATCGTCGTATGAGCTACATACTCCAAGGACAAACGAGACTAAACAATAGTACATATTGATTAGCGGATTGCAATAAATGTTAGCTATTAGTAGATTAATATAGCTTATTTGATCAGTAAATAATATCAATTATTTTTTAAAAATGTTTAATAAGATTAACTATTTATGTATAAATTCACTTATAAAGATATGATTTAAAATTTTTTATAAAAATATGAAATTTTATTTATTTCAACTTTTTTATATTCATGACAAACGTCAACGCACATATAAGGAAAAAAAAAAGGTTAGATTATGCACCTTAGCCCTAATGCTTGTGTGACTATATTATGTAACTTAGAATGGTGAGATATACTAATATAGAATCAACATAAATCAACAGAAAACAATACCTATCTATTGGGCATTTTTCGATTCTTCGTTTGTGTAATTTACTCAATTATTTTAATTATCAATATGTTTATTTCCAAAGTTACTTTTTTCGTTATCTTTATGTTTACTTTCAAAATTAAAAGAATAAGTTTATAACGATATGATAACTCTTTGTAAACTCTGGTTCAAATTTGATATTAATTTAATTTTAAAAATTAAAATTAAAAATATTAAATCTAAATAATAAATTTACTATCTCTATTTGTATCGAGTAATTTATAATAATTTTTGAATATAATAGTCTTTTAAATATTTCTCAACCAGTGTTTTCAAAATTAATAAATTGAGTTTCATCTGTCAACTCAATTTATTAATTACTAAATATAATTATAAGCTTAATCAAACAACTAAAACCTTTGATTAAAAAATAAAAGGCGGCCTAATTTAAGGCTATAGTCTAGTTCAGTTCCAACCCCCGTTGAGGTTAGAGAGAGAGAGAGAGAGAGTGGTGCAGTAGATCATAATTGTACACTAATGCCTTGCGTGCAACTCCTCTCGCACGCATGTATCAAAACACTCTTTAGCTCCTTCTCTTTTTCTTTTTTTTTTTCTATTGATGGATGCCCCCACTTAGACTCTCCTTCTTTTACTTTTAGAGTACAGTACAGGGACATTTCTGTCAATTTCATTTTGTGTAACCTGAGCCTTCTTAAACCTCCACACTTGATGTTTCATCCTCCACACTTATTTTCCTCCTCCACTCTGTAGTCTGTACTCTCATTCTCTCTCTACGAGCAACTAACAGCAGCAGTAGCCATCTTCGCTTTTCTTCGCCTTTATTAAGATTTCAGTTTCTTACAAGCCGCGTTTTTTTTCTTCGATCTGGTTTCTTACGAATCCTGTGTTTTAATGTAAGGCTCCTTCCCTTTTTCTGCGTTGATTTTTGGTTTGAGGACTTATTGCGTTCGGACTTTTGGTGCTTGATCGTAGTTTTTGCTAATGGATCTGTGGATTTTTTATGCTGGATCTCTCTGTTGCTTTGATTGAAGTTTTCATTTTTCAGATTTCTGCCCTTTGCTGGTATTTAGTTATGTTTATCTGAAGACGGTCGTTCTCTCTCTTGAATCACTTCCTTTATGGCTTTTGCATTACCTGCTGTCTATTTTTTTTTGTTCCTATTGTGTTTGTTGGAGCTTAATTTGCAAGTTTTGTTTTTTAATGGTGAAATTTTCATCTTCGCACAAGAAAGCTCAACTCCTGTTGTTCCAGAACTTTAAGGTGATTGTTACTCGTAACAGCATATGGCCTAATTGGGAGCAAGGAGATCGAATTGCTTTATTATCTTAATTTTTGACACATTTCTATCAGTCGAGTAGACTCTTGTCTTCTAACGATTTATTTTCCAAAAAGAGATTCCTGCTTGTTTGGAGAAGATATTTGCAAGTACTTCGTCTTTATGCTGTCTCTCTGTTTCTGCCTGCCAAGTTTATGAATCTTTTTTACTAATATTTGCTGTTTATACACCTGGGGTCCTAGAATCTAGTTACTTTTGCATTTGAATCTCTTCCTTGATTTCGTGTAAGAGATGTGGTTTTGACATTTGAGTTCTTTTTTTGCAGAAATCTAGAATATTTTGATTGGGAAGTCACTGTGGCGTTTCATTTGGGACGAGAAACAGGATGCTGTGGTTGTTGAGTCTATCTGTTGATGTATATCGCAAAGTCATCTCTTTGAACCTCTATTGCAGAGTGATCCTGTAACTCGTTTTTTTTAACGGATCAAAATTTCCAATAGCCTCCCACTTATTCTATCAATCATTTTCCATGGGATCCACTTTTTTCATCGTCATTCCCTGTTATGTACTCCAGATTAGCTGAACATTGTCCGATCAATCATCTATACGTATTTTGTCTGTTCTCACTGCGGTTGCTCAGCCATTGGACTGATTCATTCGTCCATTTACTGGTCTCTCTCATTTCTATCTTTACAATAACAAGTAAATCTAGCTTTCAGTTGTTCAATTGGCATCGCCTCCACTTGACGAACAGGGAGTGTTATTTTACCATTCCTTGAACGATTGTGTTCTTGGTGTTTTGGTACTTTGAGGGGTTGGGTGAGTAGAATGGTGTGCCAAGCAGCGAGCCAAACAAATTTTCGCGCATTGAAACACGAAAATGGAACTGCTGGAAATGATACGATTATAGTTAGAGTCATAGCATGTTTTCAACCACTTCAGGATTGCCAGGTTAGTGGAGTATAAATCTTATTCCTCAAGCCAACGTTTTTTTGGAGGATAATTACTCTAATACAGTTTGTTTTATCCACTGATACTTACTTTTCCTGTTGATTTGTTTTGCAGGCTGAATACTTCCGTCATTTGCTTAAACCTGTTACGTAGATTTAATTTCCGTTTTCTGTTTTCAAGTTAAGCTGAAGACTTTTGTTTTTGCCAATATTCCTTTAAAACACATCAAGTGATTGCCGACTCCTACTATTGCTATAAGCCATCTTCTGGTATGTAATACTTATATCTCGCCATATTGTTTAATATTGAACTGTATGTTCTCTTGTTATTGGAGATTTTTACAAATCAAATTTGAACATTTTTTGTTAGGTGATTGCTTTGATCGGATGGGGAAAGACTTTGAGACTTGGTTTCCCCGGCATCAGTTTGGTTGGCAAGTACCCAGTCTGAATTCCATGGCTGCTCCGATGCAATCGGCGCAGCAAAATACCTTTCCTTGGGTTTTTAATCCTGGCACTGCCATTGGCGCTAACAACCGAATTTTGCCTACATATCCATTCCATGAGCTTCCTCACCCTCAGGTTGGTCAAACCAATGAACCTCATCGCTGGTTTTATTGTTTGCCTCGATTCAGACGGGCCTTCACACCTGCTTCAGACAGCTACATGAAGCAGAAAGTACCTACTGGTACATCCGAGAATTGTATGGAGTCCATTACGCCTAAGGCTGAAACTGGATCTGTTCAGAAGAGATTCCTTGTTTTTGTGATCAAACTACTTTGATCAGTCGGGTGATCAAACTACTTTGATCTTCAGTTCTGCACTTGGCAATCCCGTCCAGTGCTTCCCTTCCGGGAGTGCAAAACCAAATGGCCTTTTTAATTTGGGCAAAGAAAACGTGGGGGAGAATGAAACTTTGAGACGTGTTTCAACCTATGAATTGGATGAGAACTATGGAACTGGTACGAAAAGCGAGATGCGCGAGGATACAGAAGAGCTGAACGCTTTACTTTACTCGGATGATGATAGTGATGACACGGGGGACGATGAGGTTACCAGTACAGGTCATTCACCTAGTACAATGACAGCTCATTGTAAGCACTGTTGGTACGAGGGAAGCATGGAAGAGGTTGCTAGTTCAGATGGCTCAAGTAAAAAGCGAAAACTGTACAACGGATTCCACAGTGATGTACGATCACTCATGGACACAGCTAGTTCTGTGAGGCGTGTCAGAAATTCTGAGTTCGAGGACCATGCAGAATCTAGATGTGTCAACGGCAACAACTCCTCGGCAAGTGAAATGGGTTCAGAGTTTAGCAACAAGAGAACGAGGAAAGAAAGGATTCGAGAGACAGTGAGCATTCTGCAGAGCATAATTCCAGTTGGAAAGGGCAAGGATGCAGTAGTGGTTCTCGACGAGGCCATTCATTACTTGAAATTCTTGAAGCATAAAGCCAAAGAACTGGGACTTGGTTCTACATGAACTGGGATAACCATAACCTTGTCCTGGTAATTTACTGCTAGACAGTCCCAGATAAATAATTATTTATAAGTCTGATAACTGTGTGAAGAGAATAAACAAGGACCCGAGTGGAGAATGGTCTGGCACAAGATTGAAACTTTCTTCATAAAAAAGAAAAAAAGAAAAATTGCAGATTGAAAGATGGCTAGAACAGTCTGTCTTCAATGTCTGAGGTGGTGGAAAAGAGGAAAATGTTGTGGGTTCTTCTGCAAATTGTTCATGGGGTCGGTCTCTAGAAGGAAGAAGGGGGAGTGAAGCAGGGGCAGGCCGTATTAATATTATTGGGCAGTAAAGGGGAGGTGAATCATTAAGCGGATGTGTCTTAGCGTTTGGGGATAGTGAGCTAGTACGCACATTTGGAAACTAATTATGCGCAAGGGGGACCTACCCCCAACCCCAGGAAAGGAGGACTATAGTTGCAGGCTCAGTAATTAGGTGGGGTGGGACCTGACCCCTAACCCAACTAAACCCCCCTCGTGCTTTCTTCTCGGCCTTTTTGTTTTGTTGTGATGCTTATTTTCCCTTCGCGAGGTTTTACTTACGCGTCTGCTGCACGATTGTGGGCCTGTTTTATCTTACAAGTTGCTGCGCTTGATCTTGTAATTTGACCGTTCAAGTCATGTTTGTGCAAAGGCTTTTGTTTTTGCCTGGTTTGTATGTAAGATTGGGATTTGCATGTTTGTTGCTCATGTAATTGGTTGAATGTAATTTGAGGTTTGTGGTTGTCTTCATGTTTGTGTACTCACGTCGCATGCAAATATTTGTAAAATGAGACAGAGTCTTGAGTTTGGTGTATGTAGGGGCGGATTGGTTTTGGTGCTTCCCATCCCATGTCTCTAATTATCAACTCGTTTTCAGGAAAAAGTAGATGTCCCTAGTAGAAGTGCTGAATATGCTATTGCTAATGTAATGGGATAATTATGGTATGATTTGAGTGGAGGATGCTGGTCTTAATGCGCTTAGCTAATTATTATTTTAGAGCCATACCCATGGCTTGAGCAAGCAAAATACAAATTAAAAAAAAGGAATTGCGAATAGAAGTATGAATAGTTAGTTCCAAGTTCCTTTTGCTTTTTCTCATGTTGCAGGGCTTCATAAAGTATGATGATTTCTTTTGAGGCCTACGTGCTGTTTGGGCCCAAACCAAACCTAGCGTGATCGTGTCCTGTATCTTATTGTTGTGGTGTAGTTGCGATCCCAGTTCCCAATCCCGGTAGAGAAGTGTAGAATCGTGACGAGCCAGCCAGCCAGCCAGCCACCTTAAACGTCCATATTTATTAATTTATTACGCCTCGTCTCGTCTCGTCTCGTCTCTTCGTAGGTACATAAAAAGTCCTGGACGTGGTTTGAGGTGAAAATAAGGGCGTACATAGACACGCACTAACTAGCTTCATTTTACCGATGATGTTAGATTATCACGTGGTTGGATCAGATAAGGAGATATGTTCTAATCTATATACTGCTTTCTTGCTTGGTTTAACCGATTTAGGGTTTTTGTAATTTCTCGTCTCTCCCGAGTTTCCTTCCAATGGATTCTTACGGTTTCCACGACGGCAATATTTTTAACTTGCTCCACGGAAGATACCTCGATGTTCGCCATGTAAATTTCTGTTCATTTGCTTACACCTTGATCTTTTACTTCTTTTTCTTTGTTCGATTTCTTGGGTCTTGTTTTGTTTGCTTTAGATTTTGATCAAGTGCAATTCAAGAAACTGGTGATTTTAAATGCGCTTTGTAGGTTGTTACACTGATTTTCAATCCATACGCTTGTGTTGTTGCTACTCAAGTATCCTAGTTAGCTATTGAAACCTGCCATTTAAATGAGATTTTTTTCTTCTAAACATTTTGTCATACTCGTGTTTAGAAATTGCAGCAGCCAGACCTTTTGGGTTGGGACGCCGAGGCTGTGATTCTTTCCTTTTCCATTTCTTTCACTCTGTACTCTTTATATATATCTGTGTAATGAATAGTATCTCACGTTGGCTGTTGTAGTTAAATTTTTGTCATCCCTTTGAATATGAAGTTTGATTAATGACGTATGTGACAGAAATGCTATGGTTTTTCTGTTTCTTTGCTTAATGTAGGATGTTAACCAGCGCCTGCGGATGCATTCATCATTGATACGCAGACTATCGCAAGACAAGGAATTGGAGGTGCATATGATCTACATTAAGTATTACATTATTGTCGATGAACATAATCTTCTAAATATCGCAGTGATTCTCTTTGCTGGGAGAAGTTCTAACTTTGTATGATTAAAGTATCTGCCAAGCATTAGAACGATGCTGGTGTACTAAACCGAACAGATCTTATTAGCAGTTTATTCTTCTCCTCCAATCTGTCGCAATTAGGTGCCACTTTAACTGCTTAATATGTTCATTTACTCCGCCCCTTATATTTGTTTTGTTCTGCTCATATTTTAGACACTTGAGCCCACAGGATCAGTAATTTAAAAGCTCTATCCCTTTGAAATAGTTAGTGGTTTTCTTCCAGTTTTCCATAATTATGTGTTTTACTAGAAATTTATTCTTGGAATCTCTGTCTGTTTTGATGGTGCTGTCTCTCACATCTACAGGGGCATCAGGGTTGTGTCAACTCAATAGCTTGGAATTCCAAAGGTTCACTTTTGATATCTGGGTCAGATGATACACGGGTACAAACTTCTGTATGCATATATGTATATTTGTAGAGTTTACAGAAGTCCACCTTGCATACCAAACAGAAAGAAAATAGGAGAGGACAACAAATTCATTGAGTAAAGCCATGCATGTGTGTGAGATCTTAATGTTCTTATTTGTGTCACTGCAGCATATGAGACCTACTCTGTTGCCAGGCTTTCGTGGTCTTGGTTAGATGTGGTTAAGGACTATCTAGGTATGCAATAGCTGAGTAGAAACCTGGTTGAATATATAACCGGTTAAAGGTGATCTAGGCATTTTAAAAATGCCTTGATAAACATGGGGTGCGATTAAAGTTTACCAAAATACATTAATGCGCAATCAAATTCTGTGTTCTGGGTCTAACTTGTTGCCTTGTGGGAGAGGAAGTTTCTTGTATGTATTTTCAAACCCTTTTTTTCCTTTTTGTTATTTCTTCATTTTTTCTACACTGCTGGGCAAAAGTGTTTTGAACTGTTTCAAATGTTAGGAAAAGAGAGTGTGGATGAAATAGCTGATGGGGCGGAGCGAAGGATGACCTTGTAAACCTGATGAGCTTAGAACAGGATAGGTTAAGGTAGCTTGAAAATAGATGTGGGAATAAAATGTTTGGTATTTGCATGTTGGAGATTGTGTATGAGTGCAAACCAACATGAAGTAGTGGAGAGACAGCCTTCTGTGGACAAGAAATGGAAGCTTTTCTTTGCTTGCTTTCGTGTAGACATGTGCTTCCATTTTTTCAGTAGAAAATAGTTGCTGACACTCGAGATTTCTGCAGATGAATATCTGGAGCTACACATATCAAAAACTATTGCATTCTATTGATACTGGGCATTCTGCAAACATATTCTGTACAAAATTTATACCTGAAACATCTGATGAGCTTGTGGTGTCTGGAGCTGGGGATGCAGAGGTACAGTTCAAATTTCAATATAAGTGGATGATATTTCCTTAACTTCCTGGAACTTGTCTAACTCCTTTTTCCTGCAGGTTCGCTTATTCAATTTATCGCAGACAATTGCGGGGAGTGTTGATGATAACGCAGTTGCTCCATCTGCAATGTACCAGTGTCATTCTAGAAGAGTGAAAAAGCTAGCTGTAAGATTTCAGTTTGTGAATACATTGAATATCAATATAGTTTTACTTTCCGCATTCGTTGATTTCATCTGTTATGAAGGTTGAAGTTGGAAACCCTCATGTTATTTGGAGTGCTAGTGAAGATGGGACACTTAGACAGCATGACTTTCGTGAGTGTTCTTCTTGTCCACCAGCTGGATCTTCTCCCCACGAATGTCGCAATGTTCTAGTGAGTTTAAAAAAGTTGAAGAAAATTTCAATTATCTTTAATTTGAATTTGGTCTTATGGTGTAAAAACTTTGATTACGTTCTTAGAAAGGTGTGTCTCCTAGTGGCCAATTGCTCTGTATCGTGTAATCTATACAGGCTTTTGTCTGGTGATGCGTTTCAGATCAGTGTGATCATTGTTATTCTCTTACAATATCGTTATCTGCATTTGGTAATGACCATGGGACTATTGCGAACTTGTTACCTCTTGTTGAAGATGTCAGTACAACAATGAAAAACATTGATGATTTGCTAGTTGATTTCCTTTTTAGTCTACTATAAACATTTCGGTATATAATGAAGGCAATCGATATGCTTGATGGCAAGGTTGAAGATAGTGGCTGACTAGGATTACATGTAGAGGAGTTAACATTATAATTCCAGATTCTCTGATAATTTGTTTACAGAATTGACTAGCAGTATGGCTTAAGATGTTTGGTCCTATAAAGAATGATCCAGTTAATTATCAAGAACTTGACCTATCAATTGAATAAACTATGAGGCTGTTTATCTTTTCCTTTGTAACACGTGAAAGTAATTTATTAGCAGAAGTTAAGCTGCAAATGTAAATAGAAGATTCAAAAGGCCTGTTAAGGCAGTGGTTGGTTGTTCATGGATTAGGATACTAAAGAATAACTGACATCTAGTTCCCATATTAACTGCACCAAACAAAATGAGGGGGCTGATATGTATCATCAAGGTTGATAGAGCCTATACTCTTTTTGTATTTCTTTTCAGTTGTTACCCTGTATTTTGAGTAACGTCCATTATCTAGTTCTAATGGTTGTGTGTCACTTACAGCTCGACTTACGTTGTGGAATGAAAAGGTCATTAGCTGATCCTCCTAAACAGACCCTGGCCCTAAAATCTTGCGATATAAGTAATAGTCGGCCTCACTTGCTCTTAGTCGGTGGCAGGTGCTATTTCCAACAGGGAAGATTTGAGTTACTTTTTTTTCCATCATTAATGTGGAAATATTGAAATCTTAACGTTTGATATGTAGTGATTCCTTTGCTCGGCTATATGATAGAAGGATGTTGCCTCCTCTAACCTCTTGTCAGAGGAGAATGTCTCCACCTCCTTGCGTTGGCTATTTTTGCCCAATGCATCTTTCTGAACGTGTGAGTTCGAAATTGTAGACTGTTGTGAATTACTTCTAAATACGCATGTTGAAGTTGACTAATATAACTGATCAAAATGAAATAAATGTCCTTCGAATATGTTGCTATGTTTACTAAAAGGTTTCTTATGGCTCTTGTAAACATGTCACAAGATTATGGTAACTTTTAGTTTTCCATTGTTCTTAATTTTCTTATGATTTTCCCTCTCCCTCTCTCTCTCTCTCTCTATAATACATAACACACACACACACACACACACACACACTCACACATGCACACACGCACGCACACACACACAAATAGAAGAAATATCAACTAGTAGCTAAAACTCACATAAACTAGGAAATTTCAACTTAGGTTGTTGGAATTTTGAGTTTGGATTAGTTTGAATTTTAGGATTTGATTGATGGAAATTGACGCTAGAGTTTTAGGCCTTCATATAGCTGGAATTTTAGTGTGGTAAACAAGGAATGGAGTGTAGGAAATCACTCTTATAAGAAAACATCACACTTTCTAATTGAAAACTTAAGGTTATACGCAAAATTTAGAATATCTTATTCTTGAAGGGTTAAGTACACATATTTACAGAAGTTTTTAGAATCCTTATTCTAGTAGGAAAAGGTTCCTAACTAAAATTTAAAATTTGAATCCTATTCCAATAAGGATTTTTTATTCTTAAATAAGCTTAAGTCCGAAACCAATTAGTACAATATATCTGACATTATTACACCCTATCTAATAAAGAAAACTTAGCATAAAGTAATTTTATTTCATCCCTTGTTGCCCTTTCTATTCCTTTAATACCCATTTTTCATTCCACCAAAATAAAGCTTGTGGTTGACTAATACTCCCTCTTTTACTTTGTTTATTAACTCTAAAATCTTTTGCATCAATGTGTGTTTGTGTGTCTCTACGTGTACATGCCTGGATGATTTAAACAGAACTTGTCATAGAAGATCAAACTTTCTCCTTTCTCTTATCAGGGACGTTCAAGCTTGCACCTAACTCATGTTACTTTCAGTCCAAATGGAGAGGAGGTTCTCCTTAGTTATAGTGGGGAGCATGTATACCTAATGAATGTTGATCATGGTATGTTTCTTCGTCTTGTGAGATTGGATTTTCTGCCAAGATGGTAATGATACTTGATAATCTAATCCTTAGTTTAATTTTCTAGTTGCCTATGGTCTTCCTGGAATTGGAAGCTTAACCTGTGACCTTTAACATTCACAAGTGTAATGGATCGCTGTTGGGAAATTTTCTTTTTTTGTAACTTTTCAATGTTAATTTTCTTTTCTTGTAACTTTTCAAAGTTCTGTCAAATTCCCTTTGTTCTTCCATCCTCACTTAATTTATTAATTCTTTGTTAGACTGGTTGTTATTGGGTCAATTGTTATCGAATTTAGCTGAATGATGTATGAAGTACTTCTTTGCAGGTAGTGGAAATGCCATGCAGTACAATATAGGAGACCTTACAAAGCTGACCACCTTCACTCCGTTGTTTAATGGGCTAGAATTGCAGTGGCTACCACCTGATCTACCCAGAACTATTAGGAGTTCTAAAAGCAATTCTGTGGTATGTTTCATATTTTGGTTTGCTTTATTCTTTATTCTGTTTCTGTTTATCAACATTATCCATGCTGACATGGTTGTTACAGCTTGAGAAATTCAGGAAGCTGATTCAATATGCTGAAAAATGCTTAGAGGAAGGGGCAAATTATTTTTCTGGAATTGAGGCTTGCGACGAAGTTCTGGATGGTGATGGTCGTGGTCATGGTCATGATATTGATCCCATGCTTAGGCATGAAGGCCTCTGCATTCGTGCAGCATTGCTACTGAAGGTTTCTGACAAGCTTTATTGAATAACAGTTTTTCATTTCCTTTATATTTTACTAATTGTGTTTCGTTTGTGCTGTAATTTTCAGCGGAAGTGGAAGAATGATGTGCACATGGCCATAAGGGATTGCTATAGTGCTCGTAGAATCAACAGTTCTTCCTTTAGAGCTCTCTACTATATGTCCGAAGCTTTGTCACAGGTATGCTTATAATAGTAATCTGTCGATTCATCTTTTGCAACACCCACTACTAACTGTGTAGTTTCTGCTTCATTAATCATTCATGTTGCTGCAGACATAGCATTTATTTAAGTGTTGCAATTTTCTTTGAATATGGTCTTTCCAGTTCCATGTATTTAGATCATTTTCCTCATAGGGATGGAAATTGGGTTAATAAGATAACCAAGTTCAAAATTGTTAAATTTGCCCTTTTTTTTAAAAATTTACTTGTTGACTCTTAACCATGTGTGCATATGCTTTTAATTTTGTATGTGTATGTGCAATTTATGTGTATCAAACTTGCAATAAGATAGCAACTTTTGGTGGTTTACATGTATCTTTGACTACTTTTAGTGTTATACAATCACTTCTTGTTACACACATTGTAGGCACAATTTTTTTGTAAACATTATGCGGTAGATGGTTTAGAGAGGTTAATTAATAAATACCGAGCCTAAGATGGCTGACTGAACCTTGCGAAGGGTTTTTTGCTCTAAAAGAGGGACATATAAGTGGCTGGTTGTGCTTGCTGCATATATCGTGATATTGAACTGCTAATGGTACTTAGGTTTCCCTTGGCTGTTATAGCTCAGTTGCTGATTAATTAACTTATTGCAGTTGGGAAAATATAAGGAGGCTTTAGAGTTTGCCCTTGCTGCTCAATGCTCTGCACCCTCCAACACTGAGATGTCTGAATGGGTGGAGAATATCAAAAAGAATCTTGCTTCAGGTTTTTGTTCTGGTTGTCTTACTCTCGCTGGAAATTTTCTTTGAAAAATGAAACATGAGAAAGGATGCAAGTCTTCAGTTATTCAACCATCATTTTAGTACCAGTAGCTATTAAAGTACTTATCTATAAATATTATTCTTTCCTTTCGAGATTAGAACTTCATCTAATTGCATATTTGTTTGACTAGCTGAAGCTGAAAAGATTAATAAGACAAATGATGGAGTTCCAAGGCCTGAACCAAGAAGTGGTAGAGCACTGTCATTGAGTGACATACTTTATCGATCAGAGGCTAATAGTGATGCTTCACAAGATGCTCCTAGGTCTGAAAGGGAAGATTCTGACTATGATGAGGAACTGGAATTGGACTTTGAAACATCCGTTCCAGGTGATGAAGCTCGTGATATTCATTCAAACATTCTTCACGGAAGTCTAAATCTCAGAATTCATAGAAGAGGTGATTCAACTAGAGAAACAAGCTGCACAAATGGCTCATGTGGGTCTCCTTCATCCTCACAAAGTGATCGAACACCTTATCAGGTTCACACTCTGATCTTCATTAAATGTTTTGTTTCCAGTTAGCCATTATACATTAAGAGAAAACAATTTCAGAAAACAATTTCTTGTTTTTTTAGTACCGAACTTGGAACTCATGGGAATGCTATTGTTTAGGTTTGTTATGAAGGTGTTTAGTGTCAAGAAATGGCAATAATTGCTTGTGTTTCTAAGATGGACATACTGGATAATAGCCAATCCCCCTATGGTTATGCCAAGAAAACATTGTCATTATTGCTTTTTGTCTACAACAATTTGAATGGATTGTTAAATGGGTGAAACATGATGGAGGGAAAAATACTAATATCTTTTGGTTTTTAGGAAGTAGCTTAATGCTTTACTCCATACTTGATTGGACAAATTCTCTCTGTCTGTACCTCACTTATGCATGCACACACAGGATTGTTATATTAAAATACATGAAAGTCGATATAGTATCAGATGTATACCTATCCAAGAATCGTTTGGTGAACTTTGGACTTGCTGTCTCAATATTACTTCCTATAAATTTTGGAGTTCTCTATTGTTGAAGCTGACTCATTCATAAACTTTAAATATCTTTCAATCTAAAATTATTTCCTCGTACTTATTTTATGTTGCAGCCAGAGGTAGCCTTTGATATGAAGCAGAGATATGTGGGCCATTGTAACGTTGGAACTGATATAAAACAAGCCAGCTTTTTGGGCCAAAGAGGTTACTTTTGTGATGAATTTTCTTTATTGCATGCCTTTTGTTTCTGCCTTCAGGTTTATCCGTTGTGTCTTGTTTGTCAGTTATTACTAGGGGTCCTGTATAACAATTAACAAGGTGCCTCATTAGATTTGACTTGGATTTTGTTCTTGGGAAATTACTGTGATCTCGTTGATAACATATTTTAAAGTAGTTAATTTGGTTTATGGTTTTAATCAAACAATGCATAGGTGATTATGTGGCAAGTGGAAGTGATGATGGTAGATGGTTTATATGGGAGAAGCAAACTGGTAGACTAATAAAAATGTTACTTGGAGATGAAGCTGGTAATTTGCCCTCCCTCTGGCAATACTATTCCTTTCCCAAAAGTTTATTGTCTGTTGTTGATTAACCTGATTCACCTCCACTTCCCTCGACAGTTGTGAACTGTGTGCAGAGCCATCCATTTGACTGTGTTGTGGCAACCAGTGGGATTGATTACACAATAAAGGTGAGGACAGATGTATTTGGGTTCACCTACTAAGGTATAGTTTCTGATTTTCCTGACATGTTACTGTAGATTTGGACTCCAAAGGCTCCTGTTCCATCAATAGTGGCTGGGGGAGCTGCTGGACCTGAGACTTCTAATGTGTTGGAAGCTATGGAAAGCAATCAGCGTAGACTGTGTCATAATCGTGAAGCTATCCTGTAAGATTGGCATAGTCAAAGACTTTAGCATTTGAATTATTACATAATTCTGACTCATTCAACGTCAACCACCTTCAGTAGGCGGGTTTTTCACTTTTACAAGTTAATTGACATTTATGAGCACTTCTAAACACAAACCTAATGGGCTTTGACCTCAAGAAATGCAAAAATTATCACATAATAGTTACGTTCATCATCTTATCTGTGAGAAAATTAGTGAAGGCCAACTCAAAACTAGCTCAGCTCATCTGTGACAACGGGATTGCATATCTTGAAGTCACAAACCTAATAGGCTTTGACCTCAAGAATTGCAAAAACTATCACATAATAGTTATGTTCCATAGATCAGCTTATCTGTGAGAAAATTAGTGAAGGCCAATTCAAAACTAGCTCAGCTCATCTGTGACAACGGGATTGCATATCTTGAAGTCACAAAGGTAATGCGCTTTGACCTCAAGAAATGCAAAAATTATCACATAATAGTTACGTTCCATAGATCAGCTTATCTTTGAGAAAAATAGTGAAGGCCAATTCAAAACTAGCTCAGCTCATCTGTGACAACGGGATTGCATACCTTGAAGTCCCTTGCTCCCTTTCTCCCCAATTTCATGATATGCATTTCTGTTCTTAACATCAAGTGTTGAATAATCCTTTTTATTTGAGATACATTATTTATATCAAGTTTAGTTGTGCTTATGATGCTTATACAATGCTAGTTTCAGCCCCTTTGAATTATTGGAGCGTTTTCGGATGCACGACTTTTCAGAAGGATCTTTACACCCTTTTGAGTGTGCTCAGAGCTAAACAGAGTTCAAAAATAAAAATGAGCTAATCAAATTTAATACGGTGAGAAGTTTGTGAGTAACAAATTCCTCTCCTTCAAGTTTTATATATCTTACTGAAAGTGGCATTATTAGTATCTTTGAAACTGAATTTATTGTATGTTAATTGGTTTGGCCTTCTGTGTTCTTGTTTCTTCAAGTGCCTTTCCTCCCAATTGGAGGAGCTCCCTTAGCTATAAGCCTGTGACTTCTATAGATTTTTGGACAGCCATTATCTCTTGAAAATTGCAACTCTTGAAACTGCTGACATGTAAAACTTCATCATCCACGGGAAATGCTTCATTTTATTACCTTGAATGACATTTTTGCTCTAATTCATCTGATGTGAAAAAGTGAACTTTATTCAATTTGTTCATGATTCAGCTCCAGGAAAGTATTTGCACAAACAGTAGACGTACTTTGCACAAAATTCATTAGATGTAGGAAGATTAAGTTTGATATGTGTGAATCTGTGTATAATATTAAAGAGGGGAAATGACAAGCTGAGGAATCAGAATACAGAACTGTTTCTTGAAGTGGATAAACTCAGAATGAGCAACCTGCCAAGGCTGCTCGACTTTCCTCCTACTATGTTATCACTTACAATAATATCATATCTGGCACATGAATGCGAGTTCTTAGGTATAAAAAGGTGTTGGCTGTTTTATGAGTCCAAGCTTTTAGTCCCTTGATACATCTGCTGTGTCTTGTTGATGCTTTACGAGGATGTGATGAATTCTCTAGTGACATGTTGAGGTTCATTTGAATGTAGATCTTTGATTTGGATTTAGTTGAGGTCTGACGTACATGCTTTAGATATTTTGTTTGAAGAAACAAAGTATGTTAATGATAGATCGTATGAACTAGATTTTCTTATGTTATCTATGCAAATGCAACCTAGTGGGCTGGAAATGAAGCAAATGTTTTGTTACAGGAGGGGATGAAAAACCGAGGCAACTGATGAGGGTGGCGGTAACAACTAGTTGACCTTGTAAGGGCTAGGGCACCCAACGTAGGGTCAAATCTAAATAAGGAAAAGATGGAGTAATATCTGTTGTTACTTTTTCAAGAAAGTGAAATGTTTCACTCTATCTCTCTTTCTCTCATTTTTCGTTGTAAATTTTGTAGAATAGATCAATGTCTGGTGAAATGCTTGTGTATCCTTTATATTGTACATAATTTTGAGCCAGAAAGAGTTATGATTGAATGTGCAATGCTTTTCTGCTTTTAACCTTTTGTTTTTCTTTCTCACTTCTTAATGATCGTGGCATCAAGAACCAACAAGATCCCCACCATATCAACATTGTTGAAGAAATTGCTACTGAACATATGAACTGATTTTATCACCTGCTCAAGTTAGAAGGATTGTTGGTGCATACATGAAAGTTAATTGCTTCCTGAGTAAAATGAGGAACGACATCCTTAGCTTTTCTTTTGCACGTGCATTTGGATGTGTGGAGATTGGACATCCTTTGAGATTAAGCTACGTGTGAAACATGTGAAGAAGCAGATGTATGACCAGTGTAATCGTGTGAGATCTCGTCTGCATTTGTTTATTGTTCTGTAGTTCAAGTTTTACACATATATTGTTTGATTTTCTTAGGATTCCTGTTCTGACCTGTTTACTTTTTCTTCCAATTATATTTTATGTTAATCTGACTCGCATAATGTTGGTCAAACAAGATGCAATCATAGTATATAATAGTTGGTATTCTTAAATTGTATTGTCTTAATCATACCACGGCAGGCACAGTTGGACCACCTGGTTAGGTCACATAATTAGGCGGCTATTGCTTGGCCTGCAGGTCCCTGACGAAATTCTGAAAACCGAAGCGGAATTCTTTCCTTTTCTTCCATCCTTTTTGGTTCAAAAACGAAGTGTTAGGAACTAGAGAAATTGAAGAACGCTTATTTGCTATGATATAAGTAAGAAAGAAGAAACCTTTGAACGAAGAATTTTCAACTTTCAAGCACTCCATTTCATCCGCTAAGAAAAATTGCAGTCTTTTATTTGACTGAACTTTTATTTGGATATTTGTTCGTTCGAGTCAAACCGAGGAAATGCGAAATTAAATTGTGGAAGTGACTTAAATGGTGTTTGATTGATCCCTCGTAATCGGGTGGAGTGTGGGTCTAAGGGCCCTTTGCCAGTCTACCTGCGGATCCCACATTCTTGTGTGCAAGAATAAGCAGTGCACCCGTAGGTGTAAGCTTTTTGTTACGCTATTTCTCATCCAATCCACTTGGGAACCAAACGGTTAAAAGATGTTTAATTGGTTTTAAAATTTTAATATATATATATTTATATAGTTTGTATCAATCAATGAGTAGTATTGTTATTTTTCCTTTAATTTTTTATATTTTAACTTTACAACTTACTTTGTCCCAACTCTTTATTGCCTCTTACTTTGAATGTGATTGTTTATTAAGCTTTGCATAGGTATAACTTTATATTCTATTTCTGTTTCTGTTGAACTACATCTTTTGATATTATTGGTTTGGTTGAGATTTTTATGTAGCTTAAGTTAATTTCAGGCAAAATGTGGTTATAAACCATCCCTAAAATTGGGTACGGCAAGTTTACATGTCGTTTAGTTGGTTGAATGCCTACCAAAAATAAGAATTAGCAGGTAAAGAAAAGGATTTTTGAAGATTCCATTCAAAATTCTTTTGATGAGATACAAAGGTCATTTCCAAAGTTAAACCTTATTCTTTATTAAACTTGTATTTCGTTTCCACGAGTATAGTGTTCATGTTTCTTATGATCAACACGACCAAGGGTTGGACATATTTCTTTTAAAGTCACGACTGAGCTATTCAAACCAAAATGATATAAACACAAGGCACAAGGTTTCAGCCCTTACATTTTGGTAAAGGAATCACAATTGAATTATGCATAAACTTTAATCCAAGGGTAACATCGTCTAAGAAATACAACATTGAAGGACAGGACATTATAATCTATGAACAATTTCACTATACATGTGGGTGTGTGTGCATACATAGTATTTATGAGCTAAAAAAAAAGGGTTAAGTGTAAGTGGCATAGATGGAAGGGATTGTCTAAAATTTAAAATTTGTAAAAAGTTGTATTCAATCATTTAAATAATCTTAAATTAATTAGACTATATTATTTACTTGTTCCCGTTAGTTTCATGTATACTCACTAGAATTAAAAAAGAAAGAAAAAGAAGAAGCTAAGCCAACTCAGACTTGGGCAGCTTTTGAATTGTCTTGTTGGTACATCTTTGATGAAGTGTATGATTAAAAAGTAAACAAATGACTAGCACATCATATATAAGGACGCTCCCTCCTTGGTGGTGATGGAGTTATCTATATACCTGCGACTTTCTTTCTCTCCGACCAGTAAGCATTAACATATTAGCGTCTCTCTCTCTCTCTCTCTCTCTCGGAAACAAGAGAGACATAACAGCAACGAATATTGCCACGCCAAGTTGGATTTCTTAATTTTCGCATCCGAAGAAGCTATCGACCACTTCAAGAGAAATTGTGTTATTTAAGTTTCAACTGATTCACATCAAGACTATGAAGTTTAACACATCATCGCAACCAAACCCAGAGTGTTGCATGTGTGGAGATTGCGGTTTTTCTTGTGAGCTTTTCCTCTGCAACATTTGCCAATTCAGATCTCAACACAGGTATCTACATACCCTTCAATACAAGAAAGACCATACATTTACCTATATCTTTTCTGGGTTCGGTTTGTCTCATCGTAATTATCACAAAGTTCTTATATATTTCTGCTTTGGAACTCTTAATTCTACAGATACTGTAGCAATCTCTATCCAAAAGCCGAGTCCTATCAAGTTTGCAATTGGTGTCTAAGCCATGATACCAAGGAGAAGTCTCAGAATTCTTCATCGTCAAATAAGAAGAGAAACAGCAAGAAAACGAAGAGGAATAGCAATATTGATCAAGGAGGGTTAAAGAGTCAAAGGGGCAGTCAGCAGTTGCAAGTCAATAACCTCATCAAGAAGCAAAAGTCTCCCCAGAGATCGCCGTCGACGAGAAGGAGGATCATCACACAAGGTAGGTTAGAGGAAAAGCTCAGAAGGACAAGATCAGATTATATATCAAACAACAATGGGATCACAAGGCAGGTTTCTATAAATAAGGTTAGAAGATATAAGCTTTTGGATGAGGTTTCAAGTTGATGGATGATACATCAGTTTTGTCTAGAAGGGAACTGCATGAAGAGAAAAAGAAGAACAAAGAATCAATCATCCCTGACTTCAGGCTCACGAAAAGATTGCCGTGGTTTTGTTTGGTCCTGGGAAGTTTCGGTCCCAAAAGGTGATAAAAAATACAAAGATAATGGTGGAGTTATATGTGTTTCAGTTCAACGTATGGAAAAGGAATCGGAAAGAATCCAGGTTAAATGGGGTTAATTCAGGGGACATGATCTTTATATCTTTCACTCTTTACTTACAGTATTTTGCACAACAAGATCTTGTCGGTCAACCCCTACTATGGTTGTTACCTAGTGAACAAGCATCTTTAGATCCCAAATTGATCGAGGTTGTTATGCCACTATTGTTTTGAGTGGTTTGAATCACAGCCAGATTAGATGTACACACGTATTTACTAAAACATAGAAAAAGGGTATTTAAGTATACATGGAAGCATACATCTTAGATTCTTAAAGCTATTGGTGAGACATTAACAACTTGGAAAATAAGAACCGACATACCAATTAAATTGGTGATGACTAGGGGGTAAACGCCTCTATGATGCAGTGTGGAGATTTCATTTCACTACTGCCAAAACCAATCTTCACGCCAACGTTCAAGGTATTTTCGGCTTTTTCAGTGGACCTATTACTTCAATTAATATAGACTTTCTGAAGCCTCCATATCTATGTATGTTCTGGTCAGAGCGAAAGTGCAATGTATTTGGAGTAGGTTCGTGAATAAATTATATGGTTTTCAGCTGACATAGGCAGTAAAAGTCGATTCATATGACAATATGCAAGGCTGTACATTTTCTAAATTTATTATATTATAGGATACTAAACTAGATTAAGGAGACAACATGAATCAATAGGACACTAAACAATACTGTCATGAAATTCAAATTTAGTTAGTATCTTCAATGATAATTAGATCATGTAAACCAAATTGAAACCTTGACATCAATACTTGCATATTGTCAAGAGAAATCATGAAAAGAAAAGAATACGAAAGCTAAGCCCAATGATTGCAATTTCTTGTATTCTATTTTGGAGCTCTTTCAATATTGCTTTACATTTTTTCATACTTTTCAATCTCGTCTTAACTATTTATCTCTTCACTTTCGGTGAAAAGGATAAATTGAATCTAATTTAGACTCATATTAAAAAAAAGAATTCAAACATTATTTGGGTTTTTGTAATTCGGTTTGGTTTGTTACAACAAATTATTTCATTGAGCTTAACTTGCTTAGACCCATTTCATTATTGTTTAGATTTTTTATTAAAAAAATCACTAATATTTTATGCCTGAATTAAGGGGATGCACTAGACCTTTATTCTCACTAATATTTTATGCCTGAAATAAGAGGATGCACTAGACCTTTATTCTATCTTACATCTAAGTTCGCATTGGAAGGAGAAAAGTCCAAAACACGGAAAAAAAAAAGAGGTCTACCAATCTATATATTATAAAACACATATCAAGGTTACACACCCAATTTTCTATAAACAATTTAGTTTAATATTTTGCTGTTTGTTATTTTTATTTGTACTTCAATTTTTAGCAATTTTCCAAAATAATCTAATATCTCATTTTGATCCTCTATTCTTAAGAGTTAATAACAAATGAGTTTTTTTTAATTACACCCTATGCTACATTCTTAAATGAAGCATAGGTCTACACTCAAATTGAACTAAACTTTATTTTCTTATTTATTTTAATTTCATTTATATATAAGTTGTGAATAAGAGGGTGAGCCTCGGAGGAATTGATAAGATTATTCTTTTATAACCAGAAGGTCATGAGTTTGAGTCATGAAAACAATGTCTTTGTAAAAATGCAAAGGAAAGACGCGTACAATTGATGGTATTCATTAGATCCTTGCAAAGTAGGGAGCTTTGTGCACTAGATTTGCTTTTTATATAAGTTGTGAATGACATAAAGAGAGATTCAACATTGAGGGAATTATTAACAAAATAATTTAAAAGAACTAATATGGTAAAACAATAATTTCTAACTAAAGCAAAATGCCGATTCCATAATCTCACAAAATAAGAAAATATTTTGGGCTCAATGAGCTTTTTTGCCTAATCCACACCTTCTTAAATAATTTTGATCTAATTCACTTTGACACTCCATTCATTAAATAATTTAGCTTAATCCATCTTTTTTTATGCAACTACTCCTATTTTTACTTTTTTCAATGAAATATCTTTAAAAGTTTGAGAAAGGGGCAATTTAGATCCTAATATTTACTCCAAATTTTAATTTAGACTCAAATATTTGGGAACATTAAAAAATCTCAATCTTAGAAAAATAATTTAATCCCCAAATTCATGGACTCTTATCTTCCTATCCAGTTTTCATCTGTTAGAGGTCCATAACACTGTTTGTCCCCACCCAATTGCTTTCTGGCTCCATCTTTGTCTATCTTGCTCTCTCGAACTCTGGCAAAGATGAACAAATATGCAAATGTTCTAATTTAACTTGATGTTATGGATTAAAAAATCATGCCAAGCCTCACAATTTTAACTTCATTCAAATTAAATTTAGCATATACCATAATTGTTGAACGGAGCCATCAGAATCTTGATCATATTGTGTCTTCTATAAGGGAAAAGAAACATGCCTTATGAGAAATAATAAGACGAGGTAGCGGTCAAAGCCTATTTAATGCATCATATTATGTAGAAAGCCTTATACAAGAATAATACGCTAAGATGATAAATTTGATTGACACATTTAACCTTTACAAAAAGTCGAATCCTATAATGTGATCTAATTTCACAAGTTAGATGTGCGAGAAAAAATAAAACATATCAATAGAGATATACAATTATTTTTATGATAATATTCTATCTTTTAGTTAGAAAATATGTTTTTGTTTTAAGTTTAAGTTTTGTTATGTTTCGTCTCATTTATTTATAAGAAAAAAGTAGTCATGGCCATAGAATAAGAGGGAGGCTAATGATTATACTTTAGGGTCTCCTAAGAAAATTGAGAAGAATATATGTGTGAAAGTTATCAACATCAGAAACCATATATAAACATTGGAAAGCCATGTCTTAAACCAACTTGTGGTTTGGCAATTACATTTGGAAAGAATGTACAAGAAGTGGAGGAGAATTCTTTTTTGGTGTTTCTTTAGAGGTAAGAATGAGTGATAAAAAGGATAAAAAGAGAAATGTAAAGCAATCACTAATTAATTATCGTTTTCATGACATCAATGTCAATAAGGATGAAAGTAGTAAGAGTGGATTAAACAATAAAAAAATTTAGAATTTCAAACACTCTATTTAAGGGGTCTATCATAAATGGTGAGAATGATAGATTTAATAGGAAAGGTATCAGAGTTCAAGCTTTATCATAGGCAGTAAAGGTTATTCAGTCAAGAGTACTGAAGACACTGGATGTAATAGTAAGGAACAACATCTTAATATATGTTAGCAAGGGATAAGAAAGGTTTTAGTGATATATCACCACTTATTATTATTGCAATTTTCATTTCCCTCTCTTTACCAATCTCTCTTCTTTATTGGTTGTGCCTTCTGATCAAGAAGTAGCTTCATAAAAACTAGAAAGATTAAATCTTTCTACTATTAAAGCACAAGATTTTTTGTTTCTTGAGTTTGGTAATCAAAGATTATCGCCCTTCTCTTATTAGATTCTTCAAGTTATAGTTAAATTCGCTAGGTTTTGCAATTACCAACCTATCCTTTTTATTCATATTCTCTTACTTTCTACTGATATAAAATAGCTTACTTTGCCTTTGGTTTTGGTCATATATTCTTTTATCTATTATTTTTTTTACCTTTGTTTGTTTTAGTTGCCTTTAGTCTTAAAATAAGCGTTTTTAGTTGTAAAGTCTAAAAAATATTGATGCTTTAAAAAGGAATGTTGGTTTTTGGGATTCTTTTGGCTTGAAAAATTTTGCTTCTAACTTTGTAGGTTTTTTTGATCTTAGCTGTTCCACTTTATTGAGTTAGTTTTGATTTCTTCTATTTTGATTAAGGTTAAGCTGTGCGATCAATTTTCAATTTCTTATATGAGAGTTTCAAGCCTAACTCATACTCATTTAAAACTTTAAACACTTTTTATGTGTTAGTGTTAAGATACATCCTAATTAAAGGAAAAAGGTATATGATCAATCATATCGAAGTGTTTATGTTGTTGTTGATAACATATGCATAGTTCTTCCCATCCACTATAAAGCAAGATCAAAGTGTTTGTTTCATAGTCTATTCACAATCCTAGACTTTAGATGTAAGTTAAATTGACTATATGTCTAATTAGAGTAAATTGAGTTAACTATAATTTATGTATAATTTATGTTTAATTTAAGTGAGTGAAACCATAATACCATATGGTTACCATTTAAAATTTTAAAAAAGTTCGATGTAAGGTTCTAATGTGACATTTAACTACCAAAATCTTAACGTACTAATGTGACATTTAATTGACAAATTCTTAACCATGTTAAGGATTTCATTAGTTTAACGATTAACTTGAATGGTTTTGAAATGTTAGGATTCTTTTTGAAAACTTTAAAATGTTTGAATTTGGATTATATTTTGGTACAAATGTTATGGTTAAAAATACACCTTTTGCCTTTTGAACGTTCTAAAACATTTCAGTTAAGCTAATTTTTGGTGTAGATATTAAGGTTTAAATTTTCCTCTCCCCCCTCCTTTTTATCTTCTTTTACAACATTTTCTTGGTGATGGTTAATAAATTCCTTGGTGTTTAGTTGTTATTACTTATTAAGAATTATTTTATTTTCTTGACAATATTAGTTTATTGTGAGAGCATTCACTAAATCTTCATCCCAATATGGGTTTATAATTTGTGAATATAAATGTATTTGAGAAATTAATTTCCAAATAAAGGCTAAAAATTCATGGAAATATAGGAGATGTTTCATCTCTCTATGTATGTAAAAGTAGACTTCCTCTTTAAAGATTATATCCAACCATATCCCTTCATGGTGTAGACTATATAGTCACTGAAGAATCTTTACTAACAACAATTAACCAACGATATGTAAAAGAGAGAACTAAAATGAACTAGAAAGTAAAAGCCTCTTTTGATAAGTAATTGTATCAAGTACCAAATAGTTCTTTAACAAGTTACTAAATAATAGTTTATGATATTGTTCATTGACTACGTAACAATATGAAGGAATTTAATGTGAAAACAATTTATTCATTATGGGACAAGCTTTATGAATGACCTTAAATAGTGAAAGGACTTATTGAGTAGATATCCTAATAACAACTAGAATTATGAAACCTTATTGGATTGATCTTAATCAATTACTCTCAAGGCGGTGCATTATTTAGGTAGTTGCAAAATTCTATCCTCATATCTGAGAGGGGGGTTGTTTAGTAGTAAGGGCTTTCTAAGAAGCCTCCAATATTTAGAGGTCAAGAGTTTGAATCATGCACTAAGCTTCTAAGCATTGATAATGAAGACATATGATCCTGCTAATATTTATTAAAGTTTGTAATTCAATTGTACGTCTTCCACTTATCTCATCATTATCTTAAATTGTCCAAAAAACTTGTGTGGCTTTTTTCAAAATTTGTTATTATGCTATCCTCAATTTGGTCTTATTTGACGTCTATACCTTAATTCAATATTGTATTTAAATATTATTATTGTTATATTTTGATTGTGACTATGACATTTTCTGAATAATTTGATATTAAATTAAATGATATCCTATAAAAAAAGTGATACTCTTTTATATGATATTTAAAGATGTCTTACATGGATGGAATGTGAGAAAATTGATCAATCATAATACAAGATCTATACATATCTAATTAAATGTGTTTATTTAATAAAGATTGAGTATTTAACCTTTTTTTAAAGACCTATAGGGAAAACGTACATTCCAAACAAAGATACAAGTCTTTTGAGAGATATAAGAAACTTACTAATAAGTTGTTTTAAAATGAGATTTTAATAGGTGGATAATCTGTAAGTATTTGTATATAAATGATTATGTGATTAGTGATGTGTGCTTATAATATTATCTATTCTTGTTTGATTGAAAATTTATTTTTCTCCTACATAAATTTTATTTTATATTCCTATCATTGGTATTAGAGCTAGGTTGGTACGTATTATGATTTTGCTCCTAAATATGAGTTCTTTTTTACTTGCATAATTATTTAAGAGAATTAACATTTTGTATATTGTTGTTTAGAGTATTTTCTTTATCTCCATAACTTGTACAAGATTATTACTCAAATAGTCTTATATATATTTTAAAAAGGATTATTTTGAATTTTCTTAAAAAGAAATTCTGCCACCACCAACAACCAATAATGGTTGTACCAGGACAGGTGCTTGAAAATTTTCAATGGTTAATTAAATTTGATGAATACGTGTTTAGTTATCTAATTCTATTAGGCCTTAATTAATGAGTTAGGGGACTTGACTTATGTTAATTATTTGATAGTTACACGTTCAAGTAATATGTTATTTGATGACTCTCTTATTCAAATGATGTTTTTATTTGAAAATGATTTATTTCTTATAGTGATTTTGGGGAAAAAGTAATACACTTGTTTGAACAGAGACGGTGCATCATTAACCAAGTGGGGTAATTGTTCCCTAGACAATATTTGAGGGCTCATATAAAACTATTTATGCCATGATTCATGAACTTATATTTTTTCACTAATTTGAAATAGTTCATTGGATGTAGTTAGGATAATAGCATCATGTAATGCTTGAGATGTTGGTTAATAAGTATTAGTTGTTTTTAACATAATTAGTAGTTGTTTACAATTTATGCACAATATTTATTTAATTCAATACAATTGCAATTCTTTATTGATTTATATTATGCTTGTGATATTTGTGAACAAATGTGTCTAGATAGAATGATTAGAAATCTTGATTTAATAGTTAGTTGCTTTAAATTAATTTGATAATAAATGTGTCATTCTCACAAAACTCAACAAATGTGAAATTCTGAATGACTAAAAGAGAAGGAAGCTTGAATGAAATCGTGAAAGGTTTTACAGAGAACATGGAGAAAGATTTAAAAAAAAAAATCCTCTTTTGATAAACAAATTATTTTTAAAAGACCTTTAATTTTAAATAATATGTAAATAATTATAAGATTGATAATATATATTCGTAAAATTATTTATCCAATATATAAATGAAATTATATTTTTTTTTCTTAATTTTGTATTTTTTCTTGCATGAATTTGTTTTCATATGTTACCTTTTTGAGGCATGAAATCTTCTATTCCCATTAATCTATTCTAACCCTATTTTCACCCTAATATAACGTAGTTTTATGTACAT
Organism: Erythroxylum shatona; assembly: GCA_027568895.1. Lineage (NCBI taxonomy): Eukaryota > Viridiplantae > Streptophyta > Magnoliopsida > Malpighiales > Erythroxylaceae > Erythroxylum > Erythroxylum shatona. The sequence goes on from JAOSBK010000006.1 coordinate 7,726,783, forward strand.
TTAGACATAAAATAACACCTTATCGATTGAAATAGGGTAATGGAAATTGAGTATTTGAACTCTTTTTTTATATTATGTTACCAACAACAAGACTGTTAATGGCTCTTGCCATTTGATGTAGTGCTTGTTCCAGATGCCATTGTAAGTGTATATGTGCCTTAAAAGGATAACCAACCACCGACCAACTTTCGATTGGTGTTTCTTTGTTGCGCTGAACTATTAGTAGTGCTAGATCCCATTATGAAATGCTTCGCCGTTTTGCCAGATGTAGCTTGTGTTTTATAGAGATTTCTGGTCCTTGATGTCAAATTTCGTTTTTCTTAGGAATCAATCTTTTTTGTTTTTTTTTTGAGAAATAGGAATCAATCCTCTTGCTGATTTGATACAGGAATGAGATACTTTTTCTGGGTTTAATGCACAGTCGTTGGAAAAGATCAACTGAAAAACGACAAAATGAAAAGGGAATTTCTTTTGCAATTTCACAGTTATCATTTGTGTGGAGGGTTTTGATACTGATGTTTAGCATATTTTTCATTTCAGGCTTTTTTTTTTTAATGCATAAGAGCGTTTCATCTTGGTCGGTTTCAGAACGCATGCTAATCAGCATCTTCTGATCTTGGCAGCCGATTCACAAGTGCTCATGATTCATGGCTTCGGAGTTTGAAGGCCGTAGACATATAATTCAAGCGGAAGGATTCGTGAAGATATTGAAATTATACCCATGACCCAATCGTTATGTAATAGATTGAATACATTAGTTTTGTGAATATTAATTTTAAATAATAATAATTATTATATTATATTTATTATTTTTATTCTAATATGATAAGTCCTTGATTAAATTTATACACTTGCTATCATAATGGAGATTATGATAATGAGAGTCAAGTATTTAGGGTTTAATCTAAAAGTATTCTTGATCATAAGTTCATCAAATAAGGACTTTAATGATCTGGTTAAATCAATATGTATGTAATAGTATCTACTGGATGGATATTAGTAAATCTCATTTACTAAGTTACATATATAGATGATGCATATGGAGATATGATCATTAAACTTACCAAAATGAGAATACTCAGTGATTAATATTACCTATGAACTGTCAACTGGAATATTCTCATAAGGATTTAAATTTATAATTTTCCTTTGACCTGAGATCATCATAGTAATCAATAGGTCATTTATTATATTTTGATGTTGGACACTTAGTGTGTAAAAATGCTAATTGAATGATCATTGGATATAATTAAGTATCTATCTGATTAGTGGTAAGTCAACATAGAATCCATAGACTCTAGGTAATGACTTTGAGCTCTATATTAGCATTGATCTTAATGGTTGTTTCAAGACCTTGGCCAGGGCGATTGAATAAGTGAGGAAAAGGAGTTTCTTAAGTCATTCACCAATTATTAATGCTTGACATATAGCGTAGTTGGTTATTTAATAGGATTTGACAGTTAAACTATACCAAAGGATAATCCAGAGTTGTAATGATGGAAAGTAATAATACATTATCCTTAATCAGGTTTTGTCTTTATAAGATTGTTACTGCACACTATCCGGTCGTTGATGAGTGTTGTTAGATGCCAACATTGATTAGTAATTAATTGGATTAATTACTACCGGCTTAGTAATGAACTTATATGGTTACATACTTACAAGTATAATATTTCATGTTTATGATTATTTAATTTATTATGAGATAATTTATTAAATAATATATACAACATATTATTATTTTTTGCTAGCACAGAAAATATAATTAATATTGAAAATTCTCTTGTACAAAATAAATGAATAAAATAAAATAATTTTATTTTATTTCATTTTATAAATAATAATTATTATTTAAAAGAGGCAAAAAGCGTCAGATGGTAAAAGGCCTTGCTGGTTTTGTTTTTGGTTTTATGTTTAAACCAAAACAAAATGAAGTGATCCGGGTGGTTTTTCCAAGTTATGAAAAAAACGTTACAGCATTTGCAAAGAAGATAGAGTGAATATAGATACTCTTTCATCTTTGGTATGTTGAAATCAATAAGAGAAAAGAAAAGAAAAGAAAATTATATTATCTATTCTTGAAGAAATAGTTCTTTAAATTTAACCATAATCATATCAAGTATTGAAAGCGGGTCGTATTTTTTAATATGGAGTGCATAGAAACTTCGTATTTTTAAAGATTTACTGTCGATTAATCCTCATAAATTTCAAGTATTTTTTATTTGTCAATTCGTGCTATGAGTATGATTCTTATACACAATAAATAAATTTAAGATTGCAATAACATTTTTTTGTCTGCTGTGTATGTGATCCATCAATTGGTATCATAGCCACTTGTGTTCACATCATACTTGAAAAATGCCAATGTAATGATTTGAGTATTTTGTTGTATTACTTGTTTTAACACGTGAAAGTTGTTTATTTAATATGTATGAGATCATCTTAGCTTCACTTTGAAATTGGTTTCACAGAAAATGGAAAACTCATTAAATGCATTCGATAGATTTTTTTTTCATATTTCCATGGAAAACTCATTAAAGACTTTTGTCAGATGTTGTACGCATGGTTTAGTACAAAGAGAGTAAGAAGACATACTCTTTTACTTGGTCCAAACGTTGGAATTGAGATCATATGGTTCTGGTCATCGGCATCTGTCATGATCAGTAATGTTATTAAAATTGTTTTAATAACATGAAATCTTGACCCTTTAAAAATTATTGAGTTTGTTTTGATAAAATATATGATATTTTATCAAAAAGAATTTTTCATCAAGTAGATAATAATATTTATTTTTGTTTACAAGGAATGACCTAATAACCAGGTGACCTGCAGTTCAGATACAAATAATATTTTCTATTGCATATGATGTATGTGTGAGTAAAAATTACTTAATTTTATACTTTTGGCCTAGACTACCTTGGGAGTATAATATTAATTAATTCTCCATCACTTGGGTGGATAAATTAAACTATACTAATAGGAATGACCTGAAAACCAAGGGACTATAAAGTATTGAACCTCCTACAAATTTGATATGATAAAATAAAAAATTTATCACTTTTTAATTATGCACGAGTAACGACTTGACAACCAAAAGACTCATTCATGTTTTAAAGATTTTATATCATTTAGATAAAAGTCTATGTCTTAATGATATATAACTGTGTTCTTATTTTGGTGTTTTCTTTTTATTAGATTTCTCGAAATGTCTATTATATCACTACGAAACATTCTTGATGTTGGGACCTGATTTCGGAACCGAACTCCAATCGAAAAACGAAATCACAAAGCGAAGAACAAAGTGTCGGAAACGAAAGAATCAGAAACTAAAATAAAAACTAGGAATACTAAATTGAATAAATGGTCGAAATCAAAGGTGAAATACAAATCGAATTGGAAACATAAGATGAAAGAATCGAAAGCGAATCGAATATGAATCGAATGGCTCGGAATCGAAAGCAAACAAATCAAAAGTGAAACAAAAACTTAACTCCGACATCCGTGAACAAATATTTTAGAAAAGCGTCGCGTTAGAAACCATTATGAGATTTAATCTAAGCCAGTTCGAAATCGGTATAAATTTTTTTCTTTTTCTTATTCATTTTATTCAATCTCATACAAAGCAATTTCAATTTCCCCTATTTGAAAATTCATCCTCAAATCCAAAACTCAATTCCTAAAATACTTCTTATACATTCATACGTATCTCATAATTCATCTTTTAATCAATTCTTATTTTTCTTTTGCCAAAAGACACTTACTACACATATCCAGAAAATCCACAATTCATACACAATAAGCACTTCAATATTTCAGCTCAACATCACAATTCATCGGACCTCCTGTCCGGAATCCCCGTGTAAACAAACACAACCAATCATCATCACATACATAGCACTTCAAATAATTTTCAAACGTCAGTATCATCGGATCTTCTGTCCGGAATTCATATCACATTCAATCACATTCATATCCAAGTCACATTCATACCTCAATTCAATACACACATTCATAATTCATTTACATCATGAAATAAATGCTTATAAATAATTAATGGCATTCCAAGCCATATACAATACCAATATCAAAATCCAAATTACACAAAATACAAGATATGCAAAATCGA
>JAOSBK010000006.1:7731008-7741820 GCA_027568895.1 Erythroxylum shatona
AAATGTGTATGTCACTATTAATTATGCATGACGTGTATTTTTCTAATTTCACAATATTTTCATAAATTACTATTCTAGCCTTAACATGGGTATCGGGATGTTACATTTGATGATTGAGAAAGTAAGGAAAAGAGAGGTGAAAGAGCCATAAGAAGTTAAGAAGTGATTTCGGAAAGTGTAAAAGGACAAAAGAAGAAAATTAAAAATTGGTGGAAATATTGTAAGCCATGATCGTGGCCTACAGCAGGGTAAAATGGGACACACAAAGTTTAGTTTCATTTTTTACCATTTTACCTCCATTCAACTATATATTCATTTCTTACTTTACTTTTTCACCCACTTACTTTATCTCTCTAAGTATAGAACCCCCAAACACTCTCACTTCTCTCTAACTAAATTCCAATCTTCCAGTCTCTTCCAACTTCAACCTACTTAAAAGCTAGTATGTCGCTCATTAAGTAGTCAACAAAACGTGATCAATCATAGAGACGAAACTAAGTCTTGGGACGAGGGGGGCAAAGGAATAGGGCAGCTAATTAAGGGCACCTTTTTTGATCTTCTCAGATGAGGAAGGTAACCACTTTCACTCTCTTCGCAATAAGAAAATTATGGTTCCCAAGTATTTTCATTTTGACACTTTAAATATACTAGAATTAAGAGTCAAGGTCAAAAATTTAGCAGAGAGAATTCAATAGGGACAATTTATTTTAAGAGTCAAGGTCAAAAATTTAGCAAAGAGAATTCAATAGGGACAATTTATTCAATTTCAATACCCAGTTTACGAAGAACTTATCTTAGAATTCTTCACATCCCTTCAATTTGAATCCAATAAACTTAGAGGATTGTGGTTTAGGTTACGGGGAAAACCTTATGAGCTTAATTATGAGACTTTGTATGAAATTTTTGGTCTCCCTAAATCATCTGTAGTGGATTAACACGATGATTTTCGTGTCACCTCCTACAAGACTGAATTAACTAGGTTAGAGCGTTTCGATGTTAAGAATGCACACAACAACATCATCAGGAGCCACGAACACTTATTGCTGGACAAATTCATGTGTCAAATTGTTTTTGACAAAATGGAAATCAACAAGTGTTCGACGAAGGAACTTTTCCAGTTGTGATGCATAGACCACATCATCCCATTTTGCACAACCACCCACATCTTTAACTCAATTATTGCTACTCGATGTAAGAGGAGCAATAACTTAGGAATGAGTTTCTTGGTTTCAGTCATAGCTAATTACTATGGAGTTAAGTGCAACAAATTCACGATCTACAGTCCTAAATTTATGAACCATCATCATCTGTGGTGAGCTGAAATCCTGAAGTCCCATAATATGGAACTTCGGGATATTAGTGCCAAGACACACATCATGATCAGGACCGGTCAAGTGAGTTCAAGTGCTCAGCAACAATAAGAAGAGGATTTGACTAGCGAGGACTCTGAGAAGGAAGAAGACACAGATGAACCGGGTTGGAAGAATGTGCTCGATATAATCTCCGCAAACACCAAGGTAATTACAGATACACTTACGGAGAACTCTGGAAGAATGAAGGAGATAGTCTGAACACAACAACATTAGAGTCGGGATATACATCGTATCCATCATTACTTCGAGACTCAAGGCGTCCAACTGCGACCTCCAACAATATCCCCGCCTCTATCACCGTGAGGCTTATTTCTAAGCCTTTTCTTTTAAATTTAGTCTTTCTTTTATTTTTTTTTTACTTTAATTTATGTTTCTTCTTTCCGTGCATGTTCGTTTGCCTCCTTCTCACATGAGGACAATGTGTTGTTCAAGTGTGGAGAGGGTATATGTTTTACTTTGAATATGAATTTTGCATATTGTATGATAATTTGTTAGGTTGCATTTTGTGAATTGTGTAACTTGTGTCAATGGCTTAGATGGATTGAAATTGACTTAATTTTGAACATAGTTTATTAGGTTGTGAAGATTCATTAGCTCGCAAAATTAGTGAATTGTATTCTTTGGCTAAATATGCAAGTCAATTAGAATTTAGTGTGAGTTTGTCACCCTCTAAATTGTCACGTTCATTTATAATTTTAGGTCTTTCGACTAAAGTAGCTCTACTAGTATTTTTCATAAAAACGAGTAGCTAAAGCAACAAGGTAGGCAATAAAAATGTTGTTAATTTTAAATAAATACTTATTATGTTGGCCTTCGGGTTATGAATAGAGCTAGTAGCTAGTTGAGAACATGATATAGCTGAGTAACTAGATCGACATGCATTATAAATGTGTGCCTCCGCGTCAAAAGCTATAATGACGTTTCAACCAAGTAGCTCAATAAAAACACAACTTAGGTGAGTAACCGGATCTACATTTATCACCAATGTTTGCCTCCGAGTAAAAGAATAGGTCTATATCCACAAAATAAAAAATAAAAAATGTTTTCTAATATAACTTATCAAACTGGTAAATATCTTGACTTTTCCTGAAAACGTACTTAGGAGTAGTTACAGAGTTTGAATGACTAAATAATTATTAATGTGTGTGTACAATTGAAAAGGGTAAGTAACTTGATATTTGGGTTTTGATTAATATGTATGTTTACTCCAAAACCCCCAAATGTGGATTTTGCATGTTAATGATTTAAAATAGAAGGATAGTGTTTAAAGTTAAATTTATTTTATAAAGTTTAAGTCATTATCTCATTATTACATTGTGTGCTTTGTGATTTTGTAAGCTTATTGTTTTCTTTGTTTGAGAACAAGCAAACGTTTAAGTGTGGGGATGTTAATAAGTGTAAATTACATCTTATTTTAGGGCTTAGTTTGATATAAATTTAATTGTTAATTCAATAGTTTAGTATGTGTTTAGGTTATAATTGCGTTTGTTTGTTAATTATTTATATTTTAAGTGTTTTATAGGTTAATACAAGTATTTTGAGCTTAAATATTATATTTTTAGGTACCTTGATGTGTTTATTAGCGTTTTAGGGTCAACATCGAAGAATTGAGAAATTTCAGAGACATTTAGGCTAAAACAACGGCCCACAATTGTGTCACAATAGGCCACGATCATGATAGAAGCCCAAGATATGGCCCACGAGCGTGGGCTTGCGTCGGACAGACACGCAGACACTCAAAAAGATCAACTTTCGAGGGATTTTTCAGACCTTTCGAACCTGAAAAAAATCCTAGGGTTGCTCAGAACACAAACGATATCTAAAAAACAAGACAAAGAGGCAGAGGGAGAGCTTTCGGCATTAGCTATCTTGAAGAAACCCTAAAGAGATTTCATCGAGAGATAGAGAAAGAGAAGAAGGAAGAGAGAATAGGAGAAGAACCTGACTTGACGTACTTCCCAGATAAGGAGTTTCTCGATGTCGCTGCCTCCCATCGTCCGTTCATATCGTATCTCCTGTTTATTTTCAAGGATATAATTTTGATCGTACTATTCATCCTCTATACGATGAACAATCTTATAAATCTTCTCCTACAATAGTTGTTCTGGTGTACTCTTGATGTCTTTGGTTTCTTTTGTTGTCACCTTTATCTGAGGTGCATCAAATTTGTTGCAACTCTACTCTCCTTTATTCATCTCTTGCCTCCTCTATAAGGGAATCATCTCTCCCTGAAGGGCCTCTATCTCTCTCCCATTCAGTGTATAGGATTTAGTGGCTTCTCTAACTAACCCCATATATCTTATCATTTCAATATTAACAGTAACCAAAAAATAAGCTATATTTATTCCCTAAAAAATATTGGACGTACCTAGGTTCTTTTCCAATTGCATCAAATAAGATCCTCCACAGATGGATCCCTTCCTTCTATTGGCCATCTGCTCCAATTACATGGAAAATTAGTAACCTAAGCTATATGGTCATCCCTTTATATACTTCAAAGATAAAAGACATTTGTAAGGGTTAACACATCATTACTCTCACTCTTTCAAAAATTATTTAAAAAATTATTTTATGTAGATACCAAAGGAATGGAAATATGATATGAGTACTCTAACAAATAGATCATATCCAGTATTAATCTTTGAAATTTCAGAGGAAAATAATCAATTAAGTCATTTCATAATTCTGTTATAGAGTTCTTATACTCTTCTATCTCCACATGTTTAAGTGTAAAGAATCCTCATTATATTGCAAAATCATTTAACAACATTTCTACTTGATTTCCCCAAGCCTAAACATAATGGAATTTTTTTATCAAATTCAATTTTCAAATTCATTATAAAGGTGGTCAAAATTTCTAATGTAAGTTCCATACATGAATGATATGGAATATCGAAAAATATACTTCATCTTGAATTCTTTATGAAACTTTACACGTCTCTTTCTAATCCTATTATTTCCCATGCAACTAAGTCCATTTTATTTTGTTATTCAAAAGATTAAGGTTTAAGGTATACCTACTTTTCCAAATGTTTAGGCTTAGTGAAAGTGACCATACATAATCAATTTAATGGTGGATGGATTTGTGATATTAGTGAAGTTTTATTCAAAAAGACAATATGGGGGATAGTTTATGAACTACTTGATTTGATGGTAATTGATGAATAAGAATGGGACTTTCTACTGCTCTCCACCCTCTTCTTTCAATGTTATAGTTATAACTGCAAACCTTATTGACAATGCTCAAATAATAGTGAGCCTCAGAGTCACTAGTAAGGTTACTCCTTTGTAACCGGAAGGTCACGGGTTTGAGTCACAGAAACAATCTCTTTGTAAAATGCAAAGGGAAGGTTAATGAAGAGTAAAGAGAAGAAGTAGATATAATAAAGAGAGAAAATGTTTATTAGTTGAAGATTAATCATTTACAACCACTAGACTTTTAACTACTTACGCCAGAGGTTACTTCCTTACCATCAATCTTATTACTCATGTCAACATTGCAATCCCTCGCTAACTTTTATGATGTGATTCTTCTTATTCATTCTTTTTGGAAACATTGTTGTATCTTTTCTTCTTCTTCTTCTTCTTCCTATATTGATCTTCTCTTTTAGTTGTAACATTACCCCCCACCACACCCGCGCAAACACCCCACCCCCCAGCCCACTTCCTCTAGAATCTTGTTTGCAAAGTTCACAATTGGGTAGTGTTGTTAAAGATCATACAAGTACCTCCAAGAAACATCTGAAGTATCATTTACTGACCATTGTACCAATATACAGACCACTGACTTATTGCAATATTTCACCTTTTATTTATATAAAATAATAATTGGATGTCAAAAATATATTGCCAAAGATGCTACAAAATAAGGTTGAATTGGTTTAGATGATGAAACATATGGTTTTAGCTAAGACATATGGAAAGTGGGATGAATATAATAATGCTCTAGTAGTTGCAATTTATAGGTAATATAACCAATATGTTAAATAATTGTAAACGGCGCAAAATATAAGGAAAAGAACTTTTGATTAAGATGACAAGTAACATTTTGTTGGTGATAGGTTTATAACTTTACACAAACTGAATCACCAACCTAGAACTAATGATCAGTACATTGTTTATCAATTAATTGCTTCATGCAATTTTAAGCACTTTCTATATGAAAATAAGTCAACTTCACAACTCCTCCTCGATCTCATAAAGTCTATTAAACTTGCGACACCTTCAAATCTCATGCTAAATAGGGAAAATGTACAGGAGGTACATAGCCATGAATAGCCTAAAATAAGGAACATTTTATCACAGAATGAGGGATGGTGTTATACCACCATTCAATTAATGATAACTAGCGCTCCCACTGCCTTAGACAATCTCCTATCATACACCAAAGATAGGTCTCTAAGGTTCAACTTAAGATTATTTTGGCCATCCAATTATGGATGATAAGAGATATAATTATGTAAAGAGACTACTTTAATTTTAAAGAAATCAAGCCCAAATGTTTTGGTAAAAAGTGGTTCTCTTTCTTTGACTATTCTCAAAGGCATCCTATGGAGTTTATACACATTATCAATATGAAGATGAGTTACCTGAGCAACTATCAAAAGGTGAGTAAAAGCAATAAAATTTATATATTTCATAAAGTGATCAACCAATATCATGATAACTGTATAATCTTTCAATTTACGTAACCATTATATAAAGTTTAAGCTTACATAAGTCCAAACTTAGTTTACAATTGATATTGGTTGAAATTAGCCTATAGTGGCTTTGGTTTCATATTTATTTCTTTGACATTTATCGCAACTATGGATGAAACCTCTAATGTGGCTTTGCATTTTTTTCAAAATAAATACAATTGAATGCATTTGTAAGTCCTTACTAAACCTAAATGGCCCCCAATTGCTGATGCATAAAATAAAGAGTTAATGTGAGTGCATAAAAACTGAATTATTTCCTACTGTTAACCTTCCCTTCAACTACAAAATATCATTCACCCAGGTATGGACTAACTTAAAAGATTAGCCTAGCTTTAATTGCTGAATGAGTGGTTGAAGTCCAGAATCATCAACCTAACTTTGTTAAATTTGAAGAAGCAAATTAGTTTGAATGTTATAACAATTGCATGATAAAAAATCAATATATTAAGGTTTTAGGGGGATTCGATCATAGATCCTAATTTCTATGTGAATTCTCCTATCTCTGTGTTCATTATTGCTTCTTATTTCTTTATTTATTTTAGTTTTTAATTTTATTTTTATTAAAAATATAAAACAATCCTTAGGCTAGATAATAGGGAAAAGGTAAGTACTAGTACTCATAGTCTTTGTGGAGTGACTCGTACTTGCTGATACTAGTTATAGCTATGTCGTACACTTACAGTTATTAAAATATTGAATAACACAAAATAGGTCAATCATTAGATATAATTAGCATAATATGAATATATTAATTAAGATGAGATCATATTTCTAAACTTAAATTAATTATTTCTATTAATTATATTAAGATGAATAATTAGATTGATTCCTAATTAATATATAAGAAATTTTTTATAATTAAATTAATTTTATTTTAGTCATATTGGAATTTATAGTTAATTAGACTCCTTTAAAGTTAAGAAAAATGTTTTCTTAAGTAATTAAGAAATGTTATTTTAGTAATAGTATGGTTTTCTATAAGGAGGAGTTCACAAAGAGATGTTTGGTGCAATATTTATTTTTTCTATAGTTGTACCTTGTATCCTTCGTTAGTTATAATCAAATTAATTAGTAAGACCATATATTAAATATAAAAGGGTAAGACTTTGAAAGAGTCTACGTTAATTATTTTAGGGTGTGATGCTTACTTAAAGTATATATTATCCAATAAGTTTATAACTAAATTACTAATATAAAGTAATGAGATATTTAAATGGGTTGGATATAATCATATATACCCCATTAAACAAAATGTTAGTTTCAATACTAATAAGAGAATGGTTTTCAAGATAATTAGTGGGAAGATGATGTTTGAATATTTCAAATCTCATGACAATACATCCAAATGGAACTAGAGTTTTTGTAGATACATTTGAATATATAGTTAAAAGGTGAAATTTTCACTTTCAAAATAAATTTAAAGAGTTTATTTTGGAGATAATTATGGATTCATCATATTTATAAGAAGGATACTAAATTCTTCTCTTCAGTGGAAGCGTCTAAAGACATTGTTAACAAAGAATAACAATTCATATTTTCAATTGTTAAAGACATCATAGTCTAAGAATAACTCTTGTTAGATATGAAAAAGTAACAACTTAATTCTAAAAATTAGATATATAGAGATATGTAATATTTATGAAGTATTATAAATATCCATTATTTTATATATGAGTTAATATTTCAATTCAATGTCCTATGGAAAAATAACTTTAATTTGGTATGAGTAAATCCTAGTTAAGATATATTTTACTTAGACTAATATCATCTTGATTTGAAAAGGTTTTAATATAGCATCAATTTCTAATTATGTCTTAATATATTTTTAATTTAGTCAAAATAATCATTTGAATCAAAAACTTCTTTAATAGACTTGATATAGTTCTTTTCATTATTAAAATAGTAATGTATTATAAAAATTATAGTTATTTAGCTTACAAAAGGAGCTAAGATCTCATCAAATATCTTAGTATATATTTGAACCATTTCTCTTAATTACAATGATGAACGAGATAAAGAGTGCAAGATTTAAGAAAGTACTAGAATTATCTCGCTAAACTATTGTCTTAATAATAGTATGATAATTATATGATAACAAGGCATAAGATACTTCAATGATTGGCTTAGTCCTTATGAGAGATTATTAGTTTATGTCCTAAAATCAATCAACTAGTTATAAATTTTGTGACATAATTAACTAAAAATATTATTTATCTTACGTGAATTTATTTAATTAAGTAACATATAAGATAAAGTTCGTAGGCTATAAAAGTATGATAGGATTACAATTATAAGATCCATATTACATTTATGCATTATCCTTAAATAGTTCTTAGTCATTTCTCTATTAAGATTATACATTGATAAAGTAAAAAAAAAAACTAGCACACGTTATGTTTCTTTCTTATAAAGAAAGTAGTTGATCTTATAGACTAAAGTACAAAGATATTTAAACAAATTTATGAGTACTTATTAGAGAATAAATTCACTAAATTGTCCTAATTATGAGAATCCCAAATAGAACATCACTTGCTTGTTTATAAGTTTTCTCATTATAATGATTGTGTAATTGATCCTTAGACTTGATATTGTATAGATATCTCATATGAAAATTATTATATTTTGATGCTACTTATGACTTATTCTATTTAGAGTAGCCCAGTTGATAGTATTTGAATATAGTATAAACTATATAAAGATAGATGAATAAGTTAATAAAATATGGTTTTTCTTAAAGTAATTAGAGAGGATGTTCCAATATTCTTGATTAATAATGATTTGAGAAATTCTCTAATTAGAGTGAATTAAGATTTGAAAAATGATGTTTTCAAATATCAATTATAAATTAATTGCTAATTAGCATGAATGAATACGATTGAATTTAATTAGAGTAGACACTAATCTTATACTATGTGTCTAATTGGAATATTGAATAATGAAAGTATTATATTATAAGTAATTATATGTTGACAAGTTAAGTCAAATCACTTTAACATTCTTAATATTTAAGCACTTATGGTATGTTACTAAACATCAATTGTGATTTATAATTATAAATTATTTAATTAAAAATTTAAAGATAAATTAAACATATTTAATTTATCTAATTGTAATTATCAATTATAATTATAATTATAATTTATAATTTATAATTATTTTTAAAATATTATGAAACTAATGAGTCACATATAAAAATTTTTAAAAAGAGAAAAATAATTCAAGTTAAGTTGAACCTAATTTTAAAGTTTAAGAAAATTCAAGAATCAAATATGAAATATTTGATTTTCATAAATTATAATTATAATTAGTGAAAAGGAATCTTAGACTGTTTTTCTTATTAAAAAAAGACATTAGGATATAGCAGTTTTACCCTTTTTTTTAAAAAAATGTTTGAGTTATTTTTCTCTACTTTGTAAATATCGATAGAAATTAGACATGTGAACAACTTGTAGTTGACAATTTAAAAAGAAAATTTTGTCCAAAAATATGAATAAAGTACATTTTAAGTTATTTAATTAAAGAGGTCTGATCGAGAAATTGTAAAAATATTTTTCAATTCAATTACAATTAATTTTTCAACAGATTATATATAAAAGTTATTGACAAAAGCAAAATAAAAAAAATGCTATGTTAAAATATAGTATTATTTTTTCAAGTACTCTCACAATAATTTATAATTAAAATTAACAACAAATAAGATGAGTGTTAATAAAAATAATTAAAAATTAGTAATAATAATTGAAGTATTTTACTTTAAGAATCCCCGATCAAAATTATAACATTATGAATCATTATCATAAATATTTTGGTACTATCCTTTAATTATAGTGTGATGATGCATCACTGTAGAGATTTTTGGAAGTAAATTTATTTCGTATATGGGCAGAAATGGCGTGGAACTCAAATCTAAAACGTTCTATAGAAATTGAATGAATGACAGTGTCTGTTTAATCACCCGAACTCAAATCATCTTTGAAGGCATTTGTTTTGTGCCTGCCTCCTATTATTTCAGCAACCAAACGACAGGAATCCAGGTACGTCAGAAACACATAAAGATCGAGAGGTTTCGTTTCCCGCCAGCTGACGAAGAGAGTGACAGAGGATAAGAGTACGGGGTCAGCGCCTCGCGTCGGATATACCCTTCTCTTTTTTATGCCCCGTCACACTACTACACTCTCACTCTGTCTCTTTATTTGTATATTCGGGTGGCTAGTGCCTATCTTTATACGAGGGGGATTCTTTATGTTTGTGGTTACGCTTGCGTGCGTTGTATTACTGTTAAGGCGTTGGGGCACCTTCTTTTTCTCAGTTAATTTTGTTTATATATTTATTTAAATTTTATATAAATATGCTAAAAATAAATAAAATATTATAAAAATTAGTTAATTAGAATAGAAGATTTGATTTTTAATATAAGCCACTTTTTATAAAAAAACATATTTTTCTTAAACTTGTTTTTATACATATACTTATCTACGATTCACATAAATACATAATTGTGTAGTTAAAAATTAATGAAATAAGTTTGGAAGAAGTTAAACGGGTGATCCTGTGCCATATATAATACTCATTTCTATTTAAAATAAGTATCGTTTTAGATAGATGCACACTTATTAAGAAAGTTAGTGAAATGTTTGATATACCCTTATTAATTGTATGTTGAATTGCCTTAAAAATGTAATCTATATAATTAGGATGTGAGAGAAATTAAAGGGTAATTTTGAAAATAAAATTATAAA
>JAOSBK010000006.1:7743441-7760638 GCA_027568895.1 Erythroxylum shatona
ACCTCAAAAGAGAAATTTAACTAGAGTCAAATTTGTCATACAAATCCTTGACTTTGTTTGGTGCATTAAACAAGGAGGTAGCAACCTCCTTATATAGGTAAAAGACTTATCTCAATTGTTGCCCCCAACTAATATGGGACAACAAATGAGCCAAAACTCAACAATCTCCACCTTGGCGACTTTGATTGACCCCACAACCACACTCCACCTTAATGTAGATTTCCTGAAAATAACATAACTCTCATTACCTTCAAAAAAAAAATATAACTCTCATTGTAGAGAATTATCATGCTTTATAGCATCATGCTCCACCATAAAAGCATACATAATCAGAATAAACCAATTCCAAGCCTTTTACTTCGACACATGTCGAAAATAACCTTGCTGAAAAATTATGGTGCAATTTTCATGTTTGACTTTCCTGAAAGTTCACCAGTTATCGACATAAATTCCACCACACACCTTACATTAATGCCAAACTAATGCCCGTGTACAAACTTGTGGACTCGCTAACAGTAACGAATCCTCTATCATGGCAACTTTGGGATTAGCGGCATACCATGAGGATGTACATGCCCTTCCTTTTAGAGAACAAGATCATCATCCATGAGACAATGTTAGCGACATTGTCAGTCTTTTCATTAACTGACCCAAAGTCTCTTGCCAAACCCGCTCTACCTCTCGAATAATTTTTCTCCACGTGCTCAGATTGTTCATATGTCCAACATACTACATTTTTCTTCATGGAGTTCTTCTTCTGATATTCAGCTACCATCAAAGCTGAGTTTTCAGGAGGAACATTTCTTCCACCACTCAGTCTTCTCTCTTCTGAAAAAAGTTTTCCGATAACTTCAGAAAAAACTATCTTCTCATTCCCATAAATCAAAATCGGTTTCATGTGTTCATATGAAGGTGGAAGAGACCAGATGAGTCTTAAAACTTGATCCTCATCATCTATACGAACTCCAATTGCCTCCAATTCAGAGACGATCCTATTGAGAACACTTAAATGATCTGAAATTGTAGTACCTTCCCTCATCTGCAGTGTATGAAACTGCTCCTTTAGGTACACCCGATTTGAGACGTCCTTTGTTTGATACAACTCCTCGAGCTTTTCCCAAAGCTCCTTTACTGTAGATGTTCCATGCACATTCGCAAGGACATTCTTAGCCACACACAATCGTATCCCACTTGTTGCTTTCAAATTCAGATCCTTCCAATCTTTATCGCTCATACTAGATTTGCCTATACTGATATCAAGGATTTGTCTGCTTTTCAATGCTTTGTGTAACCCCGACTGAATCAAAATATCCCTGATTTGCACTTGCCACAAGCTAAAATTGATTCTCCCGCCGAATTTCTCCACTTCAAATCTAAGAGGATTCGAAGTCCTATTTCTTGATATTTTTCTTGTGCTTTTCTGCCTTGATAAATTTTACCGTAGAAATGAATAGTACATTAGGAAAATTCTTAGGAAAGAGAAGTGGATCACAACAGACACACTTAAATACCAAGTATTTCCTTAGCCGAAACTTTCTTAGACATGTACTACCACACTAAAACTTCATCGCACCAAATGAACATTTCTCAAGAAAATCTTTTCTGATGTGGAAGATCAATCAAAATTGCAACCACAGAGCAATACTTAGAATTTTCAAGAAAAACACGTCTTGGCTCTGATATCAATTGTTGAGAATTTAGACCTTCTAAACCCACACCCAAGGATATTTGATAGACCAAAATATCAAAAAATAACAATACAAGAAAATTTACGTGGAAACTCCTAAACCGGAGAAAAATCAGACATTGAGAAGAAAATCCACTATGTGAAAAATTCTTACAATAACACAATTTTTCCTCTCACCCAATCCCTTAATACACCAACACACTCACAAAGAAATACCCAAGACAAACTCTCCAACTCTCACCTCAAAAGAGAAATTTAACTAGAGTCAAATTTGTCATACAAATCATTGACTTTGTTTGGTGCATTAAACAAGGAGGTAACAATCTCCTTATATAAGTAAGAGACTTGTCTCAGTTGTTGTCCTCAACCAATATGGGACAATAAAGAAACCAAAACTCAACAATAACTATCGTAAGTATCATTATAAAAAAGAAACACTTAATAATAATAGATATAAGAATTATATATTTTATTAAATAGACATATATTATGTATATTCTTTTTATTAAAATTTTAATAGAACTGGGAAGTAAAATAGTTTTTCAAAAATGTGACAAGTGCGGTACATAAGAAAGGTAACTAATAGAAAAGATATAAATACATACATAAGACTTTCAAATCAATATCAGCTTCAGAGAAATAATTGAAGCTAAGAAATGGGAATGTTGGCAATTGATAAAAAATGGGATTCCAAAGAGAAAAGAATTAGAAAGATTTACAAAACAGATACAATTATATGACTAATTAATTTTGTTAAATAAGAAATTTTATTTTTACAATAAAATTAGGGACCACCGTTAATTAATCACCGCACATTTTCCTTATCAAAATTGGAGACGGTAGATGCCAAATTGCTTGTCCCACGTTACCCAACACTGTTATCTTTTGCTTCGCCTTTTTAAAAGACATGACCTACACCCAATCCTTTGGCTCGTTCTCACGTATGCGTTTAATTTAAATTTTCTGCTTTACATTTACTGTAATGAAGAAAAACGACAGCCAATTGGCCTTTGTTATTACACAACCGCAACTATACCCAGAGAAAAGTAGAAACCATATGAAAGAAGGGGTTTTGAGTGAGACATGTCTTCTTGCAAGCAAAGTCGGGAAATTACGGCCACACCCTCCTCCTTAGTCTCTTATGTCTTCTCTATGAATTAATTATAAATATCAATTACTTCTTCTTCTTCTTATTCCTTTTTAATGCAAAACTTTTATCACTGACGTTTTCGCTTGTTCTGTGGTGGATCTGTTCATCAAGAACCGGTACGTATATCGCTATCTCTTCCCTTGTGAAACAAATAAAAGAACTATAGAGAGAGAGAACACAGAAATTTCAGTTGGAAAGAATGGATTTTGAGGAGCACGAAGACCAAGAAGAAGAAATGGGCATGCCGATGCCGCCGAGTTATGACTCGGTGAGCAACTCCTCGCGGACCAAAGTGGGTCCCAGAGGAGGAGAAGGTGCATCCACAACCGGAGCCAGAAAACCAGCAGGAGGAGTCAGATACAGAGAATGCCTTAAGAACCATGCCGTTGGCATCGGTGGTCATGCGGTGGACGGTTGCTGCGAGTTCACGGCCGCTGGCGATGAAGGCACTTTGGATGCCCTCAAATGCGCCGCATGTTACTGCCACCGCAATTTTCACCGGAAGGTGGTTGACGGCCCCGAGGGATTGTATCACCATCAACCGCAATTCTCTCCTTACTATCGTGCGCCTCCTCCTGCTGGATACTTCCACCACCTGACACAGCCACCGTCTCGTCCTCTGGCACTACCGGCTCTTCCAGGGGGAGGTGGTGGCAGTGGGACAAGTGGCGGGTACTTTAGGGAAGAGGATGACGTGTCGAATCCCAGTAGTAGTGGTGGTGGTGGATCGAAGAAAAGGTTTAGGACTAAATTTACACAGGAGCAGAGAGATAAGATGTTGGAGTTCGCGGAGAGCCTCGGCTGGAGAATTCAGAAGCATGACGAGGCTGCTGTGGAGCAGTTTTGTGCTGAGAATGGTGTGAAACGACATGTGCTTAAGGTTTGGATGCATAACAACAAGCACACTCTTGGTAAGAAACCCTAAAGTTTTCGGGCAGTGCCTAAAGCGAAAACAGACGATAGGAACGGGTCCAAAATTGTTATGTCTCTACAAACAAGGGCGGAAGATAGTAGAGAAGGAGACATCACTGTGCAGTTGAGAGGTTGGGATGCCAAATTCATTAGGGTATTTTGACTAGGGTTCTTAACTGTTTTGTCTCTTCTCATTTTTTGGGTTCTTGGTGTAGTTTAATCAAACATTTTGTTTAGCTTTTTGTCTTCTCAGCGCTGAATGTAGGATGGATTGGATGCTGATCATGATGATGCCTCTATATTTGTGATGGACGACTTCCATAATGCTCATAATCAGCATCTTTCTGCTAATTCATGTAGTTTTCTTTCTTTTTCGTTGAAATGAAGCAAGTTAAGGGAACTGATTCAAATGCTATAGCTGTTCCTATCTGCAAGACTATCAGTAACTTCTGATGAATTCCAGCTTGCATTTCGAGTCATCAGTCAGTTCAGTTCAGTGCGCCCTCTCTCCAGTCCCATCAAAAGAGAAACAGCTTGATCAAGCAGATTAGAATCAAGACGTTTGTAGGTATAGAGTCGTGTGATGATGATCCGTTCAAGAGAATTCTTGGCTGAATCAAACGTGTTTAGCATGCAAAGCTGCAATTTTTTGTGTCCATTCACAACTGTCAAGTTCTCCTCTTTCTCTCCTATTCTCATCGATCCCGTTAACTTTTACCTGCTTTTTGTCTCCTCTCTCTCATATTAATTCCTATCAAACTCCATTTATACTCCACATGTTTCCTGCTTAACAAAGCTCAAAGCATCGAAAAGGAATGGGAGCAAATGTGGTCTGAGAATAGGTGGACCTAAACGTTCTTCATGTCCTTGATACCTCGTCCTCCATTAATTGCTCTCATTCTCTCTCTCTTGCGTACGTCTTCCTTTACTACCTTTGCTTCTTGTTTTCAAGGTTAGTTTTCTTCTTCTCCGATTCTTTTGTGCAATAATGGTTGAGTTTTCCTATGTGCTGTTAAAAGGCAATACTAAAGTTTGAAGTGGTTATTAACGTAGCAGTGGAGCAGAGTCTTTACCAGTTTTATTGCAGATTTGCAGACCTTGTGATTGTCATTTACTCGGGCCAAGTTCTAAAGCATCTTTTAAATCAGTCTCTTTTTCCTTTCTTTCAGTCACCTTTCTTAATTTTTTCAACCTTAAATCATTCACAATTGATCCCAACTTATTGGCTTTCGGGTCAAGTCAATTGTCATCTAATGGCAAAATTTGATCAGATGATAAGTTTAATCACTCCAACCTCACAATTAGATTAAGGCTAATACATCTGTTAAGTAATATTATTAATAATTTTATTTAGAAATAATAATGCCATGTTGACATGGGCCTATCAAATCTCAAGAAAATGGGCATTAATTCGAGTTTGAAGAATTAATTATAATTTATAAAAATTCAGGTTTAACTTTATTTTTTTATTAGGACTAATCCCAATTCAAATTTTGATTAAATTAAATTAAAATTTATTTTATTAGGACTATCAACTATCGTCGATATATAGTCTTTCATCGTAGTACTTGTAATCATATTAAATACAACACTGAGTTTTCAGATGGTTGTTGCAGAAACTTCAAATGTTTGACAGATGCGTTAGAATTAGCTTCTACCCATATTTGACTCCAGATAATACACAATGGACAAATGGCTATATCATACGATACCACACATAGCTCACAACACACAATGCATCGCCCTCCCATGACTTTAAAGCGCATTAAACAACACATACCAGTCATCACACAAGGCGCTTACACTATAAATACGTTCTCATGCAATAACTTCATTGTATACTTTCACTCCTACTCCTATAATTATACTCCATCACTTAATTAATACGCATTAAATATGAACAAATACCACAGTTGCATCAATTCAAAAAAATTCGAAATTTTACTACTCCTAACTCTGCTTTGTTTTGTAGTAATTCTTTCCAAAATCAAGGAACTGGATCATGCAAACAGTAATATATACATAATTAAATATCTAAAAATACAAATCTACCAAATAATCAATCTAAAAACTTCTAATTAACAAGCTATTTTCACTAACTTCTTCTATTTTGGTGCACTAACAACTTCTAATATCTTCTTACAAATATATATATATATCTTAACTTTCATAATTTCTTGAATTATCTCAACCTAATATTCCTTTCAAAAGTTATATCTATTAGGCTAACAGGTCCAATTACACAGAACTTATCTTAATGACATCAAAAAATAAATATCAAATACATTATTTTATAAGCATTAAACAAAATTTTAAATATCAAATTCTATTAAGATTTTAAAGACTAAAGTAAAAAAGAAATTTAGCTCATCAATACATACGATATATATAGTGGACACTAAAATTTTTTAAGGTATCACATAACCTACCTAAAGAAATTTGTATCTACACTTAGTTTGTTTAAAGCCGATCATTAGAAAGCAAATTAAGAAAGCACGTATTCTCCATGAAAAACTATGCTAAATTGAAAGCTCATGCATATCAGTATGAGAATCAACTGTACTACAGCTTATAGAGTGTCAAGAGCCAACGTGATGCGAATGTGTAGTGGGAAAGTGGGAACTAGTGGCACATGTACCACAATCTACTAGACAAGTGGATGTTGGAGAAAGAAGCTTGCTGTCGGAAAAATGATCTCAAGCTCGGTCTCATGTTACTTCCGTTTGCTGCTTTTGTTCTGTTAAGTTGAAGGACATGTGGGTCTCTGTCCAGAAAAAAGAAACGGAACAATAATAAATGGTCTGACATTACAGCTAATGTGGGGTTATGTCCTGATGGTCACAGCTGAATGAAAGACCAAACCTTTTTTAAATACTTTCGTTGGATTGCATTTTTCCGTGACCCTAATTAAATCAACTTCCATTCACAATCCAGTAAGTTTTGTTCCCATTTTCTCCATTGATCGCATGTTACTATATCGTGATTGTGACGGAGCTGAAAGGAAGAATAATTAGTTAGGTCTATGGCTCTTCTTCTAGGCAGGCATTGTAGGGACACAGTTGACGATGTAAATCTCATGGAACTAATCAAGCATTCAAGAAGATGATGTGATACTGAAAACCGTAAATGATTATATCAGGTTCCAAGACCTTGTTTTAGAATGGTGACTTGTTATCTCTAGATAGAGCAATTTCACGTCCTATGTTCCGTTGAGCTAATACTCGAACAATTTCCTGCACGAAGCTTGTAAATTTAGCAAGCAAGTGCATTACGAGACTTGGAGACCAGTAGGAGAGGTATTTCTTGCGCACGTTACTTGGCCAAAATGGTAATGGCCAAAATCAACGAGAAGTTCCACATAAAATTAATTTAATGAGATAGGAAAAGGAAGTTGCTGGCTTTAGTTAGGATCTTCTTCATCTGGAGAGATAGAGAGAGAGAGGAAATGCTCTGCAAGTGGGGAAAAAATGACGGTACTGATTTGTCTTGGTCCTTTATCAAAAGATTCTCCAGAAGTGAATTGATGGACATGAGCTTTCTCGTACACAAAATGTATTGAAAAAGCACGGACAGACACAATGGTTAGGCGAAATAGAAACACCATATATATGTCGCAAGTAATGGCTGCTTACATATATCGCAATCACTTGTTTCTCTTTATGACATAAATTGAGATGGCTAGCTGCATATTTGAGTATTATTCCATCTCCTCAAAAAAATTATCAGGAGAAATGAAAACGAACCTGCACCTCAATTCCAGTTAGCTATACTTAATCATGAACATTCTATGAAATAGAATTGTACGGGTTTGTCTAAGCTATATATCCATTGCCTGTTTTATTAAAGGTTTACGGTCAAATTTAGGGTAAGATGCGTCTTATGATCAGATTTTCCCCATGTGTTTTGCAGTCTGATTTTGGAAAAGTGATCAATAATTAGATGTTTGAATTTGGTTTCTTTATTATGTTCTATTCTTTGTGCTCATCTGCTTTTGTGTCTCGTTTCCAAAGAATATCTTTCTTTTCTGTTTTAAGTTTTGAGATTTCCTCTAATGGTTTGTGAATAATTTGTAAGTCTTTGTAAATATTTCGTTGTTTTTCATTGACTTGTATGGGTAAATACGTATACATTGATAGAAGAGTTGTTTCTCTATCTGAAAGGAAATAGAATTAATAATAAATACAAATTACATATAATGAAGAATTTGAAATTATAGAGAGAATCACTCACTTAACATGTGTAGGTGATTATGAAGAGATTTACTCTCTGTCACGCCCCCACAAGCTAAGCGCAAGAGTCCTTGAGCTAGTATGGACCAGGATAGGTAGGACTTGAAGCTTGTAAAAATGATTAAGAAATGACTTTTTAGCAAGAGAATGAATTAGCACATTGATCGACAGTATGAATATGAGAGACATGAATAGCTTTCTGCAATGTGTTTCATACGTGAGTGAAAGACTAGATTTGAGCAAAGATAAGTAGCTTCCATATTATCACAGTAAACATAGGCAATACATTCAGAGAGATGTCCAATTCTCCCAAAAGATGAGTTAACCAATTAACTTCAGCGGTAGCAGTAGAAATGAAATAATATTCAACCTTTATAGATGAGCCATCAATAATTGATTGTTTCTTAGAGCTATAGGATGAGAGCTAAGATAAGTAACACATGTCGAGTTAGAAACTCAAGAATCAACATCTTTAGCCTAATCAGCATCCACAAATAATTAAAGATGAGAGCAATTTTGAGAAGAGAAAATAACCCAAAATCTAAAGTTCTTTAAAGTAACATGGCACTCTTTTTACAACTGACCTATGATTAGTAGCAGGACAATGGATGAATTGAGCAAGTTTGTTGATAGCAAAAGAAATATCTGACCTTGTAAATGATAAGTATTGAAATTACTCAAGAATCTGCAATATTAAATGGGAGGGAGAGCCATCATCATGACGAAGAGTATCAGTGGTCAACATAGGAGTTAAAATGGCATTGGCATTGATCATGCCTATTCTGAGAAGAAGATCCATAAGATATTTCTTTTGAGAACGAGAAAGACCATTGTTAGTCCTTGTAGCTTCAACTCCTAAGAAGTAACTGAGATCTCCAAGTTCTTTTACGAAAAACTGAGAGAACGACTTGAGAATAAAGTCTTGAATTGCTCTTATATTACTTCCTATGATAACAATGCCATCTACATATACAAGAAGATAGATGATAAATGAAGTTCTTTGAAGAATAAAAAGTGAAGTATCACATTTTGAGTTTAGGAAGCCAACACTAACAAGAAAAGATTTAAGTTTTGTATACCAAGAACGTGGGGCTTGACGTAAGCTATAAATAGCTTTGTGAAGCTTGCACAAATAATTAGGAAATTGAGAATCAATAAAACCTAGTGGCTGGTGCATGTAAACATTATCATTAAAAACACCCTGCAAGAATGTATTATTCATGTATAATTGCTCTAAAACCCAACTATCAGATATAACAATACTCAAAACCAATCGAATTGTTGCTAGTTTAACAACAGGGCTGAACGTGTAGTGAAGTCAATACCTTAGCGTTGGTGAAGTCCCCTAGTAACAACTTGAAATTTGTAGTGGGCAATGGATCCATTAAGGTTCTTTTTAATTTGATGCTCCCATTTACACCTAATAATATTTTATGTAGGTGAAGCAAGAACAAGTGTCAAGTGCAATTATGAAAAAGAGCTTGGTTTTCCTCTTCCATTGTACTACTTTAATGGAGAGTTTAGGATGCTTTTTTTTAATGTAGAGGGTTTAGTATAGACAAATAGATCAAATTGTGTAGATATAATAAGGAGAGAGAAAGGTTTTTCCGGTTTGTGAATATTATTTTGGGGTCTAATGATCGTAAGGGTTGGTGGTGGGGGTGGTTTTTTTATATGGAAATAGAGGAATGAAATGAATCACTTACCTGAGAAGCAGGTGAGGCACTTATATCCAAAGATGAATGAGAGAGTTGATTATCTATACGAGAGACCAAATCATTAGTGTGATAAGAACGTGGGTGATGATAATGAAGTTTGTGCTGAGAGCTTAAGTTAGAATCTAGCACAAGTCTATTAGAAATACGTACCAATGTAGGACATGGACCAGGAGGTTTTGATTGGAAACATAAGTCGTTAAAAATAGATTGAATAGGTCATGTTATAGAGTTAAACTTAGATAAGAGTTCATTATTAAATAGAGAATAAGCAAAGGAATTGTTTTTTTGAAAGGGAAAGACATCATCAACAAACACTATATCTCTTGTTACAAACATTTGATTTTTATTTGGATGAAAGAAATACAAAGAATTATTATGAATAGAGTACTTGATAAAAATGCAAGGATAAGATCAAGGTTCCGATTTATACTCAATGTATGTTTAGAAGCCATAGGTAATCTAAACAACCAAAAACTTTGAGGGACCCATAATTATGGTGATGGTGGAATAACTTATGGTATGATGTGTCAAACTAAAGTGTTGAAGTAGACATATGATTTATGAGATAAATTGTAGTGTATAAGGCCAAAATTAAAGGGGATTATAGGCTTGGTGAAGAAGAGTGAGTTCAGTTTCTATAATGTGATGGTGTTTTCTTTCAACTGAACCCACATGTTTTGGTGTATAAAGAGGGGAAGTGAGGTGTTTGATTCTATATTTTGAGAGTATATGGTACGATGGTGTGAGAAAATAACCCTTACTGGCTACAAGAGGAGGAGAGGGAGACCTTACAAGAACTGGAGGGAAGTGATCAAGAATGATATTTTCGAATTGGCCCTTACTAAGGCTATGGCTAGGAATAGGAAGGTTTGGCGTAAGCAAATCAAAGTAAACGACACCATTTAAAGTCCTCGCGTCTAACCCCCAAAAGTCAAACTATAGGTCGACAGCTTTAGCCAAAAATTTACGACTTATAAATGCAAAAAATTTTCACTTTAAAACCATAGGATGGTCATACCCGCAGGGTCTCTTAGTGAAGACCCCTAGCAGGACATGTGACAAGAGGAGTCGATCTTTACAGTGTGTAAGGTATTAGTAGTTCTGGTCTCCTCCAAGTATTTTCCTTATTTTATTTGTTTGAAAAGTCATTTACTGATTGTGGTTGAGTGTCGAGTGTGTTGATTTATTTACTCCTTTATTCAGCATTAACCCCTTTTGTACATTCTACATTTGAAATTTATTTACTGATTGTGGTAGTGTGCCCCGTGTATTTTGTTATTTACTCCTTTTTTTCAGTAACCACTCCCTTTTTGCATTCTGCATGTGGGTCTAAAGGAAATAACCTCTTTACAATGTAGAGGTAAGGCTGCGTACTATCAGACATCCCCAGATCCTACTTTATTGCGGGACTTCAAACTGGGTGTGATGATGATGATGTAGACATTGATACTCTCTGCACTATCTAGGTATATAATTTTGATTTTAGTATCAAAGAAAATTTCAATCAAAATTTTGAAGTATTAAAATATAAGTGGTACCTATTTCAATTTGAAAAAATATAACCAAGTCTACTTTGTAAAGAAATAAAAAATAACAAAAATTTCAAAGGGATTTAATAGGAGCAAGACCCTAAATATCAGTTTATAAAAGTTGAAAAGGTCTCTCATACTTAATTGAGGAGATGCCAAAAGGAATTTTGTGACTTTTATTACATAGGCATAAGTCACAATAAATAAGAAATGAATTTGAATAAGAAATATTTTGAGATGATAAAAACGTTCGTTGAATCAATACAGAAGGGTGACTGAGACGTTTATGCCAAAGTAGGGATAAAATATGTAGATTAGAAAATGGTTGTGATGTTTTATTTGTTGATGTTAGATTCAGCCACTCATACAAATTGTTTTTACTATAGCCTTGGACCAAGCATGCCTGTGTTCAAATCCTTTACAAGAAAATGGTTGGGAAAGAAGTCGATAAAGGTTTTATTTTATCCACAGAAATAAAACAATAAAATTATATTTCTTTTAATAGTAAGTGCATCAAAACATTATTGAGTGAAAACTTGGCATTAGAAGAATTTAAAAAAGAAGAACCAATGTGAGTGATTGGAATGTTATTAACATTCCCAATAATGATGCCCTCACTTATCATACAGTGCTTCAAATAAAACTAAAGTGTCATGAACTTTTATGGCAACCTTAATTTCCTTATACTCATCACCAAGTCTATTGAAAGTATGTACAATAACATCAGTTTCATGTAAGGTATGACTAATCAGACTTAGATCATCAATGAGGTTCTTGACCTTGTTCATATATTTGGCAACATACATTTCATTCTTCTTTATGCTCATCAAATGAGAGAGAAGAGAGCATATGCGAGTTTTGGAATGGTTAGAAAAGCTTGTTTCTAAATTGCTCCAAGTAGTAATAGAAGTGGAGCAATTGTTTATAGTAGGATCTATGGTACTATGAATAGTCGATAGGATGACTAACAAAATTGATCCATCTTGGAAAAGACAAAAATTGCAAACTTAGTCAATTTTGGCTAAACGAGGGCGGGATCCATCAACAAAGTCAGATGAATTATAACCATGTAACATATTGGTCATTTGTGATTTCCAGGAAGTGCAATTTCCCCTATTGTTCATTAGTTTGAAAGGAAATTGAGAAGATACATTTAGAGAGATTAGATTTCCAACTAAGATAGAGCCTTAAGTTGTAGATGAGTTAGTTGTAAAAAATAGATGGTATGTTATTTAATGTTTTAGAATAAGAAGAATTGAGCAAAGAGGACATAATAAGTTATAGATAGAAAAGACAGATGAAGGAAAGGAGTTCGATCTGTTCAAGTTAGAGACAACTCTGATACCATGAACAATTTATAAGTGTTAGTGAAGATTTTGTTTTTTATTAACTTGTACGGTCAAATATATACACCGATATTAGAGTTGTTACTTTATCTAAAATGAAATAGAATCAATAATACAAATCACATCTACTTAGGAATTTGAAATTATAGAATCACTTTATTAATGTATGGAGGTTATTACAGCGAGAATTACTCTCTATCAATTTGCATCTTTAGTAATAAATAAAATGTAATTAAGAAAATGACCATTTATTAAGTTCCTGGAGTTCGATTTTAACAAATATTATTTTGTTGTGGTTTCAATGACTTGACTATGAATGAAATGCCTTGTCATCTCTAAATGAAACTAGACTTTAAGGACCTAATCTCTACTTATTTAACTTAGGTTCATTTATTATAACCTATCACAAGGTTTTATTTTGTTACTAGTTAAGTGATTTTAAATTTTGTACTGCAACTTAGTTTTTCAATTAAGATCTCAATAGAATTCTAACAAATAATTTATGTGCACTTCATATAGTAATTTTTTCAAACATCTTTTGAATGCTACACTAAATCATTTCATCGAATAGATGATAGGCTATCTTAGTTTTTCATTCAAGTGTGTATACCAAAGGACGTTCCAGTTGATGTTTTGATGACAACAAAACATAATTACTACTAATGTGTTTATTATTTTGATGAAAAGAAATATTAAAACAAAATGAAGTCATAAACTCAAAAGGATAGTGTATGTATTTGATAAAGAGAAGTTGAAGTTTGTAACTAATGAAATGAAGATTGAAATAAGAACAAAAGGAAATCAAGGCTCGTCAAGGTCATTTCACATATTGTATATTTATTGTAAGTCACTTTGTTAATTTGATGATCTAAAAAGGTCACCATGCATAATCATCTCTTCTTACTTCATTGCATAAGTCTTTACATTCATCAAGATGCATTGAAGTTTTTGATTTAATATAAAAGCTTCTTAATCATTCAAATTATCTTTGGGGAATATTTTAGCAAGTTTTTCAATCATATTTGGATTAAACAAATTAGTTTTGAGCATTTGAAGTTGTTAAAAAAAATCATATGTTTAGCATAATTGGTCAACCTAAATAAGTTAGTGGTCCACCAATGCAACTTAAAGTTATTAAATTTGATGTATCGAGAGTTTGTAGCAATATTGGTTAATGTATTAATTGATCAATGTGTTTTATTGTTTGAATAATATGTGTATTGGCCAACCAATAATCCAATGGCTAGTGAATCTAGGGTTGTAAATGCATATACTAGTTGACCAATGTATCAAATATAACTGTTGTAATAACTAGTTATTACATTGCGAGAGTTAACTGTAGCGATATTTTTTGGTAAGAAATAAAGTGACATAGATACTATACATTGCATGAAATGAGG
Organism: Erythroxylum shatona; assembly: GCA_027568895.1. Taxonomy (NCBI): domain Eukaryota; kingdom Viridiplantae; phylum Streptophyta; class Magnoliopsida; order Malpighiales; family Erythroxylaceae; genus Erythroxylum; species Erythroxylum shatona. The sequence goes on from JAOSBK010000006.1 coordinate 7,757,413, forward strand.
GTCTAGAAAAACAAAATTAACCCTTTTCCAGCCTATACTACAAGTATATATAATACACTGGTTACAGAAGATAATGACAATTTTCCACCAACCATTATAATTATTCAAATCCTAAACTTATCCAGATAAGATTTGCAAATGTTTGAAGTAACATGGCTGTTGGGAACAGGTGTATTAAGACAAGTAACTATCAACCAATTTAACAAACTATTAGAGAATAATTGTCCTTCTAAGCGCTTAAATGTGCTACAACCTGTATCGAACTTGAATTCTCAGCTTGTCACAATGCATCAATCATCTCAATTCTAAATGTGGTTACATTTCTTTGAAATGGACAATTTAAGCTTTTTATAACATTTTGGTGCTTTATCTAATTTCTTGGACATCTTAGTTATATCAATTACTTACAACATACCACCACCATGTTATAGAAATTTTGAAAAAGTGTGTTAACCAATTATCGAAAAGAGGGTTTAATAGACCTTCAAGACTAAAAGAAAGTTGATGTCCTCATCGATAACAATTGTTCCAAATTTTGACAACTTGCTCCCAAAGGTAGCTAAGCTATCTCCTTTTGCGTTACAAAAGACTGACACAATATGTCAAATAAATACATACTAAAATGACTCCCCTATGCATGTCATTTTTTTCAAAACTTCATTACAGTGACCCCTATTATCTATTTAAATCTGACCAAATATTATTTATCTTGCTTTTAATAGACCAACCATAAGAGGGATTACAAATCTATCTACAACCCCTCATCATTATTGAAGAAAGTGTTTTTGACCTTTATCTTGACACCTATGTGTAGCCATTAATTTTATTTGTCAAATATCCTAGAAGTTCCACTTTTAGATGTCTTTTCCACCACTAACAGATTGATAATTGTTACTTTAATATTGTCCTACTCTTCGAATAGCAATGCATTCAACTTTTTCTTTCTCAGATAATCCCTCAAATAGTATTGTTAACTATATATAAAGCAAGTGATATTATGGTAACCATAATTTTAAGAGGATTGGCCATATTTACCTTTCTCATTATGTCTAACAATGTGCTTTTCTATAACTTTGCCATCTCAATTGTAGTTAGAGAGTTTTTCATTGTCGTTATTCGGTCGCAAATCTACCAATCGATCTACTGTAATAATGGCACTAGGTAGGTCTTGGATAGCTTACATATGCAACTCAATTTGTACCTAAGATTGAAGTGATGATAGAAAGTTGAAGAGTTTTTCTTCTTCAAACATATTACAAATATCCAACATTGAAGAGATGAAAACCTTGACATAATTTTAGATTGTTACGTCATTTTGTAACTCCTATAATGCTTCCCTCACTATCTATAAGGTATTGCAAAGTAGGAATTGCTCCTTTAGTTCTTGCACTAGTACCTCTAATATCTTAATTTGTGGATAACTAGCATTAAGATCATCATTGACCCTTGCTTGCCACCATAATTTGGCATCACCTATTAAATGAATTATGGTCAACATCACCTTATTTGCTTTTGACACTTTTACAGCATGAAAATATTGCTACATATCATATAGAAAGTCCTCTAACATCTTGGCATCCTAAAAACTATAGAAATATGTCAATTTTGGGATGTTCATCCTTGTCCAACTCATTTTATTGTGCTAGATACTATTAGTTCGAAGAAGTACCAAAGCATCCTCCGTTACAGGCACAAGCCTATTTGCCTCTCTTGAAATATCTTTTAATCATTTTTGGATATTTTTTGACACCTTAGCCATAACATTCAGCTGAGCAATCATAATAATTCCTTTTCTTCTAGGATTGCTATAAGAATTTGCTAATTAAGCCTTCCTTTTCCTCAAATATCCCATGTTTTTACCCATCATTGATCACTAACATTCCTTTATGGTTTCAACTTTGATATCAACTATCATAGGCATTTATTTTGAGGCTAATTAAGCGCCTTCATTTTCTTGTTTCATAACTTACTTCTTCGGCTAAGCTTTAAGTGAAATTCCAACAAATATCTTATATGCATTTCATTTAGTAATTTTGTCAAACACCTTCTAAGCACTATACTAAATCATTTCAATGAAAAAAATGGTAGATTATCTTATTTTCTCTCCCAGAGGCTTAGAAAACTTAATTAGGCAAAATAAAAATAAAAGGATAGTTACGAAAAGCCCATAATAAAATCCTAACCAAATATAAGTATATTGTCACTCAATATGTTAATAATGCCTTTGAGACATATTCGTAAATAAGTTGTAAGCATTCTCTTCAAAGATATTTTGGGCAAGAAATAATATGAACACATATCTTATATAATTAGGAACTTATATTGATAAGTCAAAATAGATATTACATGAGATGAGGATCGGATAATGCCTTTAAGACATTTTCACAAACTTGTTATGAGCATTCACTTTAGGGACATTTTTAGGAAAGAAATAAAATGAATAAAGATCCTATGTAATTAAGGAACATATATTGATGAATCATGATAAGTGTAAATTATATCGTATTTTAGGGCATAGTTTGATATGTGTTTAGCTGTTAGTTCAATCGTTTAGATTAGAATTGTGTTAATTTGTTAATTATTTATGTTTTATGGGTTAGTATAAGTCTTTGAGATTAAATATTATGTTAATGAGGTACCTTGATATGTTTGTTAGTGTTTCAGGGTCAACATTGAAGAATAGAGAAATTTCAGAGACATTCGGGCTGAAACAATGGCCCATGATTGTGAAAGAAGCACCAGAGTTGGCCCACGATCATGACAGAAGACTCGAATGTGGCCCACGATCGTGGCTTGTAGGGCCACAGTTGTGGCCTGTGGTGATGTTGTCGCCTGCATCCAAATATAAAAGAATTCACTTTTGTTAAAACAAATTAATGTAGTAGCGATAAGCGGACATCGTTCCCACGAGGAATTTTTAACGGTAGAGGTTAGCGACAAATAGCGAAAATATAAAGGGGGATTTGTCCAAACACGGCAATATCAGAAAATCAATAGAAAAATCACAAATCGAAAGCAATAATTAAATTTGAAAAATCAATGAGAAAATATCTTGGTTTCGGGTCACCGATGTTATCATGCTATTATGGATCCCCGACATAAAATTGCAATCATTAATAAACATTCATTGGGGAAAGTTTCTCTTAAGTGTAATGACTAGAAACATGTATCCTAGCATTCTTATTAAACAATAACCTAGATACGATCGTAGGTATAATTGAATAAT
>JAOSBK010000006.1:7774030-7787859 GCA_027568895.1 Erythroxylum shatona
TAATCAAAAAAGCACAAAAGGTCTAAGCTACGAGAGAGGTAGAATCGGTACCTCCTAAGGTAGCTTCCATAGACTCCACATCCGGTAAGGCCTCCAGTGGGGCCGCTGCTCCCTGTATTTGCAGGGGAGCCTCTGCATCACTTGAGGTGCGATCCGGTGGGAGTGGCTCAGGGTCGACATGGCCTACTGGGGTGGGGGACACCGCTGAGGCCTCAACACCCTCCATATGACGGAAAGGCGCCTCAGGAGAGGGTTGGCAGTTACCTAAAACATGAGGATCGCATGCCATGGCGGTATGGGAGGAAATATCAATAGCTAAGTGATGTTGCTGTGGGGTCGGTTGTAGAGGGGTAGGGGTAACCGAAGCTGCCCCTGTCGTGGGGGGGGTACTGGATCTTGGAGGATGCATCAGGATGGGTCTGAATAAAAGCTGGGGTAGATCCTCGGAGAGTCTTCCTCGGGGCCTTCTTGGGCCCAGTTGATTTAAATACTAAAGCAGTACTAGGCTGCTTGCCTTTGGTAGCTGTGGCCTTGGAGGAAGTAGATGGCCATAGGCTGAAAGGGTGAGGCGCAGGTGGGCCCTGAGTAGGGGTCTGAAGCTGACCAGCCTGGGAGTCCTGACACTCCAACAGAGAGAACCTCAAGCCTCCCGATGGTGAAATCCCCCTATCCTTTCCTGGCACGTCTCCTCGATTCTTCACTGCCCGTGCCCCTCTGCGAGTGACCTGCGTCCACTCACCATAGCCGTTAGGGGAAGAAGTCGTTGCGTGGGTGCCGATGGGGGGTGCAGGTGCCACCGCCTTTGCCGTAGAGCCAGCGCCCAGATCAGCTGCAGGAGGAGAAGACGCCGTCTGGGGACATGTCTGCGTCGCATGATCGATTCGGCCACACGTAAAGCAAATATGTGGAAGCCCTTCATAAGCTAGAAGGAGTGTCTCTCCATCCAGGACGACACTGTGACGTAGCGGGGAAGCAAGATCTACATCCACGGCCAGACGCGCGTACTTCCCGAGAGCCTTCTGGATAGTGACGACGTCAATGCGGACTGTATTACCCACCAAGTTGCCGACTGCTGTTAGAATTTGAGGATGATAGCGGGTGATGGGGAGATTGAGAACTCGAACCCACACGACCGCACGGGTGACGAGTCCATGAGAGGGCCGGAAGCTGGGCTGCCATGGTTGAACGGACAAAACATGTCCGAAGATCACCCAAGGCCCCTGCGTCAAAGCTGCCAAACAATCGTCTTCCGCTTTGAAACGGACAAGGAAATAGTCGAAGTCCAGGTCGACTACTTGCATTGGGTTCTGTGGGTGCCAGAGGGAGTGCAGCCTCTTGCACAAGAGCTGGAAACCGATCCTCCGGCCGAGAAGCTTGACAACTACAGCATGTTTCCACTGGTCATCCAGTTTGGTGGGGAAGGAGTCCGAGAGGGTGATGCCTCCCCCCTGGTCAGGCGAGACTGTGATGTCACCCTCGGCTATGGCTATAAACTCGTCGTCAGCTCAGGCGGTGGAGGTGCGTTCTGGGTTGGTGTGTCCGGTCACCGCTGCGTAATATGAGGGGGGAGGAGGAGGGGCGAACTCCTCCTCACTATCACAGGTGCGGACCCGCTTATGGAGCTGTCCCGCCTGTGCAGGGGCCTCCATAGAGGCTGTGAGAAAATGGCCGGAACAGAGAAGACAGGAGCGAAAGGACAAAGCCGGAGGAAATGAGCCGCGAAGGGCGGTAAACGCTGTACGAAGGAAGCCTGAAGTTCGTCATCTCGTCTCACACTAGAAAGTTTCTCACACTAAACTTTTTTAAGCTGTTTATTGAATAACAATTATGAACACTGTTCACTTTCCATATCTAGGCTTGGAGAGGGAAGTTTCTTCCAAAATTATCCTTAATGTATGTAACCCCATTCTCTTTAGGCTCCTCCTATATTTCTATAGCTTTAAAGCCTAGAGCGTGGAAAGCAGAAGCGGACGCTTGGTAAAAGTTTACTTGGCTCTACTTTTGAATTATTATTTTATTGATTTTGTTCTGTAAAATTCATCTATTAGCTTGGGGTGGAAAAAGAGAAGGGTCTTTGACTGTTGTAGCCAATCTATTGTCGGAATCAAATGTTCATAAATATGCAGACAAAGATCACTTGGAAATCCAGACATGAAAACGAACTCCTCCAAAAAACAAAAAAAAGATGAGAATATCATGCATCTGGAGGAAGTTTAACTTATCTTTCCTGCATTTGACAGTGGTCCATTTATATCATGGACAGAGGAAACCATTTGCAGTTGCTGTTGGGTTTGCTTTTAGTTCAGTAGACTTTGAAAGAGCAACCAAAAATCTCAGCTTATACAAAACAAACTAAAATGGAACAGGGATCACCAGAAGATTTTATATGGTCCATGAATAACCAGGCGAGTCAGGATTGATAACGACTTCTTATATCCTGTCACAATCTCCTTAGCCATTATGATATATATATATATATATGTAATGCTTGTCATCGGTCATTTGTTTGCCGGATCATACCTTCAAACTACATGACTTAATTAAAGATTCCCAGAAGTGCAGGTTATATTATGAACATCAGCAAGAAAAAATCAAATTTAACCTGATGATGGAGATGACTTCAGTATGATCTTTGAAACAAAGCTGATGCAAGAAAATTCCGTTACGCTGTTGAAAAGAATACAAGCAACTCTTAACTACGAAACTGAGAGCTTCAGTCATCATAAAAGTACAGCGTGGATGAAAGGAGCAAGAGAACTATTAAGGTAATGCATTTAGTATTTTATGTAATCAATAATTTAGCTAGGGAGGGGAAGTAAATTAAAGTTGGCGGGGGTGTCTGTGTATTATTTCATGCCTACATAGATGGTATGGATACCTCTGCAATATAGGGGTGAAAGCAAAAGGTGTGCCAGTGTTCTTCTATTTCCATGTCTTTTTCTTTTACCAACAGATACGGAAAGATTCCCAATCTTATAATAAACCAGGCCGAGTTAAGATATCTTCTTACATAATAAATCTGCTATTTTTTCCTTTCCCTTTTTCCTTCTTCTGTTTCTTGTTCTTAATCCAATGAATATGTATGTATATATAAACAGAAGTCTCTGCCTCTGACTGTGCCGTGGCAGGCTCACAGTCACCAGTCAGAAGCTAGCATTCATGGCGAGAATAAAAAATATGATGCACAAATAATAGCTAAACTAAGTTATCTTAGCTGACGGTTCTATGCAGGGCATAGGAATTAAAATGTTACTGTCGTACCTAGCTAAAAATCAACTTCTTGTTGTTAGAAGATGAAGCTTCAGATCTATCCTACTTTTACGAGATCTTGATGTTGTCCTTTTAGTAGCAGCAAAGAGTTAAAAGGCCAGAAAACCCTTTATTATCAACTTGATGATCATTATCAATCAGCACTATATACAAGAGGGCTAATCATGATGAAGATTTTGAGACCAGGAGCTCTGAGCTCCGCTCATATTATGGTCCCCATTGGCGTGATACTTAACTAGGTATTCAATAGTTATCAGGAATAAAGTAACGGTCTGTATCCATTTAAACGCAACTATAGTCTTAGTTTAAGATTTGTACTGCAATGACCATCCCTAATTAGTCAAAACTTGGTCTCATGTGCCATCTTGTTAATTACCTTTCAGGTGTACTCTACCAAGCTTTAATCTTTGCACCAATAATGTACCAATTTAAAAGAGGAGAGGACATTAAAAGTGGCTATTATTCTTATTCTATAATAAGAGATTCATGTTTTCAATGTACATTAGATAAATAAATAATATCATGTAACAATTGGTAAATTAGATGATGTAATAAGTAATGTTTTAAAATCTTAAAGAATTAGTAAATTAGTCACCGTTAAGACCAATGTTTTAAAAATCAGACCGAAAATTGAACTATTAACACAAGAGATTTAAAGTTTAAAATATTTATCCGATATTAGACTATCATAAAACTAGTAAAGATCAAGTAAAATTTAAAAAATTAAAGTAAGATTAAAAGAGATCGTCCTTATTTATAAAAAATTTGAAGTTTAATTAATAAAAGAGATTGTTAAATGAAAATAAATTGATTTATTTTAGTTTATAAGAATTTATTAATTTATAAAAATTGATTGATTATTTAATAAATTGATCAATTTTTAATAACAAAAGTTATTAAAGTAAATCAATCTGAAAAATTGAGAACCAAATCGAAAAATCTAACAATTTTAAACTTTTAAGATTAAACTGATCGAATTAGTTTAATTTTTTAATTATTAATTAAGACTCTTAAAATTCTATCTTATTACCCGAACTGTCAAAATTGGACAGAACACAGGAGCTCATCTTGAGACCCAATTTTAAGAACAGCCTCCAAGCCTTCCTCGTCGCTACGCTATAAATCATGATTCCTTGCGAGGACTGGCAAAGACAGCAAGTTAAATTTGGCTGCTGAACACATGGCTTTTCTCAACTCCCTCTTAATACCACCAAATGACTTTGGATTCTAATAAGGCCTAAAATTATATGGAGTGAATCATAATCTGATTAACCATCATCTGCTAGTGCTAGTAACCATCATTCTTTGCTTTAGATCGTTGATCTCTCCACGACAAGAAGTACAGTCCAATGTTGATATATCTTGAAGCTCCTCCTCCCCTGTCAAAAGCTTTTATTTATGCAGCTTTGAGACGTTAATCTACTATTCCCAGTAATTGATAATTATATATTTACTGGTGCCAGTGCCACACATTGTTCCTTCATTGGAAACTTCTTCAAACTGAAGCCTTATTTTTAACATATGCTTTGACAGCTTTTCACAGTAACTCATTTACCATATTTTCCTTCTTAAAAGAAGGCATGAAGGCTTTCAAGTACAGGCTAACCAAATTTTAAGAAGGCATGAAGGCTTTCAAGTATAGGCTAACCAAAGCAAGGAACAAAGACCCTTCTGCAGCCAGTTATTGGCCTAAAACAATCAGTACTCACTACTCGGTAGGAGATTTGTTTTCTTGTTTCGTTTTACTTTCGGTAGTAAAATTAAGAACGAGAGGGGGCCCCGCCTTAGATTAGATCTAAAAGCCTGAGAACGACAAACTATGCTCACCTCAGCAACAACTAAAATAAAAGAGGAGAGTTCAATTTCATCCGCTATGTGCTATCTTCCCTTTATCCTTCCTTCAGTATTCACTGCACAACAACAAGAGATAGGTTGGGAGGGTCAGGGAACAGTGGATCGTAAAATATTATTATATTACTGGAAAAGTTGCATAACGCGATCTTGTAGCGCGTGAATGGAAACCTATCTCAGTGTGCCATTGCCGTACCGGATTAGGAGCCTTTTTCATTATTGATATTTTCATTGACTTATATAATATGTACTAATTGGTTAATTTCGTGTGGAAATGTGTTGGCTCAAATTCAAGAGATATAGTTTGATTTCATCCCTTACTGAGCGGGTCGGTTCTCCTTTTCCATTTTAAAAAATGTATTAATTGGAGAAGTGTTTTCCACTTTTCATTAATAAGTCAATGATTCTCATTATCTTAAATTGATCCATACCATACCAATTCTCCATTGGGCTTTTGTGAAAATGACCTCAAGTAAAGGTTGTCATACGGTAGTTTCCCACTCCCACACACCAAATATACAAATTCGTTAACCATTCGTCTACATAAACCAACTCAAAAGCTTGTAAAAAATGGAGGGGGAGAGCCACTGGGTATTGCAGATGAGAGAGAGAGAAGCACGGAGAATCCCAATGCTCAATCAGTCCATACGATCAGACAATCACAGCCAACTCTTCAATCAAACTCTCTTTGTCACCCATTATACAAAAATAAATTAAAAACACCCAACTTCAACTTCAACTTCAACTTCAACTAAATCCCCCTTTTCCCATCCCTCCCACACTCGCCTTTTTCTGCTCTCTCACACGCATTATTTCTCTCCTTCTCTCTCACTCTTCAAAAGCCTTTCCTTTTTTTTTTTTCCCCCTCTTTTCTGCTTTCATGGTCTAAAAATCTATTCTTTCTTCAAACTTCCAATCAAGAACAACCCTTTCTTCTTCCTCCTTTTATCTATCCAATTTTTTTTTTTATGGTCCTCAACAACAAAAAGCTCAGATCAGGAGTAGCGGAGAGCGACCAAGACTTCAACAGGGAGGATCGCGCTCAAATGTCCGAGGAGGACGACCGATCTCCGCTGTTCGATTCCGTCCGTCCCACCGACTTATGCTCCATCAAGACCCGAACTTACTCTTCCGGTTCGAGTTCTTCTGGACCCAGTTCTGTCCCCGACCAACAGGCGCCGTTTGCCGACCAGGTGCTGGAGAACGTGCTTGAGAACGTGCTTTGGTTCTTGACATCACGGCGCGACCGTAACGCGGCGTCATTGGTGTGCAGGTCATGGTGTCGTGTGGAGGCGCTCACTCGATCCGACCTTTTCATTGGCAACTGCTATGCCGTGTCCCCTCGCCGCGCCACGTCACGGTTTACCCGAGTCAGGTCCGTGACTGTCAAAGGAAAGCCCCGGTTCGCTGACTTCAATCTCATGCCGGCGAATTGGGGGGCTCACTTCGCTCCTTGGGTCTCTACCATGGCCAAAGCCTACCCTTGGCTAGAGAAGGTTCACCTTAAGCGCATGTCTGTTACTGATGATGATCTCAATCTTCTTGCCGAGTCGTTCTTGGGGTTTAAAGAGCTTGTGCTTGTTTGCTGTGATGGGTTTGGTACTGGTGGCCTCGCTATTGTTGCTAGCGGATGCAGGTCTGTTGGTTTCTTTGGAGCATGTGCTTTTCAATTTTTACACTCTCTGTGTGCGTTTGTTGTCTTCTTAGATCTGATTATATTGTTTATGTTCAGGGGTTGCGATTCTGTCGTGTAGGACAATATTTGAAAGCTTTTGTTATAGTTGTTTGTTTTACATAAAGACGAATTACAAACAATTTTCGGAATCGATTTCTAGGTTTTGATCTAGATACAGCTTTTTCGATCTTTATCCGTTGTCAGTTAAATTTTTTTGATGGTTTAGTGTTGTGGGAATCAATATTTTGGATATACATTGAATTTTTTATCTCAATACATGTCTTGATGACGGTTCACTGAGTATTTTGGATAGCGAGTGAAGTTTTTTGGTTTGACTATGGTTTGCAATTTGAAAAGCTGCTCCTTCATAGGTGGACTTACTGCATTTTATGGGTTGTTCCTTTGACGCAGACAATTGAAAGTGCTTGATCTGATTGAGTCTGAGGTGACAGATGATGAGATTGATTGGATATCATTTTTTCCAGAGGGTGAAACGAGTCTTGAATCTCTGATTTTTGATTGTGTGGATTGCGCCATCAACTATGATGCATTGGAGAGGTTGGTCTCAAGGTCCCCTTCTTTGAAGAAACTTAGGTTGAACCGATATGTATCAATTGGGCAATTATACCGCCTGATGGTCCGAGCTCCACAGCTGACACATCTTGGGACAGGCTCGTTTAGTCCCTCAGAGGATGTGGCCCAGAGTGAACAAGAACTGGATTATATTTCTGCATTTGCTGCTTGCAAATCCTTAATTTGCTTGTCTGGGTTTAAAGAGATAGTAGCAGATTATTTACCAGCAATATACCCAGTTTGTGCCAATCTCACATCTCTTAATTTTAGCTATGCCAATATCAGTGCAGAGCAGCTCAAACCAATTATTAGTAATTGCCACAAGCTTCAGATTTTCTGGGTATGTTTTTATTATTGAGTTGTAGGTACATTGAAAATTTTCTCTTTAGCTAATCTGAGTCTGGAAACTGCAGGTACTGGATTCAATTTGTGATGAAGGGCTCCAGGCAGTGGCTGCAACATGCAAGGATCTCCGAGAGCTACGAGTCTTCCCTTTTGATGTGAGAGAGGATTCTGATGGCCCTGTTTCTGATGTGGGCCTTCTAGCTATTTCAGAGGGTTGTAGGAAGCTTCAATCTATTTTGTATTTCTGTCAACAGATGACAAATGCAGCTGTTATAGCCATGTCGAAGAACTGTCCTGATCTTGTGGTGTTTCGCCTCTGTATAATGGGCCGACATAGGCCTGATCGTGAGACTGGAGAACCTATGGATGAGGGTTTTGGAGCCATTGTCACGAATTGTAAGAAGCTCACTCGGCTTGCTGTATCTGGCTTGTTGACTGATAAAGCTTTTGATTATATTGGACGACATGGGAAAATGGTAAGAACCCTGTCAGTTGCCTTTGCGGGAGACAGCGACATGGGTCTGAAACATGTGCTTGAGGGTTGCTCTAGATTACAGAAGCTTGAGATTAGAGATAGTCCTTTTGGAGATGCTGCTCTTCTCTCAGGTTTGCACCATTATTATAACATGCGATTTCTTTGGATGTCTTCTTGTAAGCTATCCCGTCATGGTTGCCAAGAGATTGCTAGGGCGTTACCCCTTCTGGTGGTGGAAGTGATTGAACGTGAAGATGATGAGGACATGGATGATAATATTGGGACATTATACATGTATAGGTCTCTTGAAGGGCGGAGGGATGATGCACCAGAATTTGTCTCCATCTTGTAGGCATCCTTGCCAGTGGAAGTTGTTTCAGATGTTCTTACGGTGGCTGTTATTGGCAAGTGACATTTATTGCAAGAAAGTTGAATCAGGTGGGTACCTTTTAGATTACCCACAAGGTCTATGTAACCTAGTCAGAGAAGGTTGAATGAACAACTTCTGTCCTTGTACTGTGCTGTTAATGATGACATTCAAAGCAGAAATCTCTATGAACGGCCACATTTCTTCTTTATGTTGGTTCTTGAGAAATAGAGGGAGTTGATGCGGAAGATGGGCTGTGTAAGGTATTGGACCAGTGGATCTTGCTGTGTTCTAAGTTTTGTGTTTCGTTCTGTTTTCATATTCATTTAGTCGTAACACTTGTAAACAAGGAGGCTGGGAGAAAGAAGGGTTGGTGTGGGTGATGTGCGTCAAACAAGAAATGGGGACAGGGCTGAATTGCAGAATTAGGAAAATGAAACTAATGGAGGCTCTATTTTTTTAGCAAATTTTAGCCACCAAAATGAAGGGAGAAGAATGAAACCAAAAAAAAAAAAAGGAAAAGGAAAAAGCAATAGGAACAATCTCCCAGTCTTTTGAGGAAGTTAGGCAGTCTTACTTTGATTTACAGGGTAGCTAATCTGAAAAGCTGTAGCTGGCGAGAACTAAATGCCCAAGGACTGATACAACTCTACCCCCTTTCTTTCTCAATCAAGGTTGTTTTTTTCAGATGTGTTGTTGTAGCAGCACCTGACTGTTGAATTTATTATTGTTATTGTTAGCCAATGTGAGATGATATAATAAATGCCAAATATGCATATATGCACTTGTTTTTAGCATGTTTTTTTCTTTTCCTGAATGTGGAATGATCAAATTGACAGTGAGGTCCATTAATTATGTGTGGAAAGTATTGTACCAAGTACACGTTGCAGGCCCCTCTTCCCCTCTACTGCGTGCGTGGGGATCCACTCCCAATTTGCCATCTCAGGTTCAGGTTGCGCCTCAGACTCGGCTCCGTTCCGATCTTTTTACGGCTTATAATAGCAGCTAAAATTACCCTCTTGGTGTGCTCTGACTTGTATCATGGATTCGAATGAGGCCTTTTTCTATAGTTGGACGTGGGACCGGTTCTTTGATGATTTGTCAAACCCCGGGCTTGGTTTGCGTTTGCATTGCAAAGCGGCCAAGCGAAAGTGTACCAGTGCAGTGATATGCTCTAAATCTGCCGCCTTTAGTTGTTTGTCTCTTTGGCAGGAGGTAAAATCAGGGCATAATACATCAAAGTGGGATCTGACTCAGAATTGAAACCAAAAGGCGTTCTTTTCCATTATTTGTTTGCGTAGAAAGTGGAGCAGAGCTAATATGAGTTTTCTTCTTACAGCCACAATTGCTACTATACCTCCACCTGCCTTCAATACAGGTTCAGGCCAAGTACTAGTGTATCTTTATCATTCTCCAACTTAAATCATGAGTGTCATCTCAGGTCGGGGTTCCTAATAGCTTTCCAAAGCTATGCACTTGTTTTTCAGTGGTAAAGGATAAGGGGCGTGAGTGAACCTGCGCTTGTGGGTTCAACTCATTTTTAAACCTTTAAAATAACATCTTTTATTTGGAGTTTTCTGTACTTTGTTCTCATCTTATCCAACTTGCTTTGTGGGAATAGTCCAACTCTGGATGGCCACTGTCCAAAGACTGCAAGCCTCTGCTTTTTTTCTTGAATTCTGCCCTTCTTTTCCCCCGTATATTTCTTTCCACTTTGTCCCCAAAACTGAAAAAAGTTGGGAGAAAATAATTGATTAAGACCTTACAAATGGAGGACCAGGACTGGGACAAGACCTCAGAAATATTGGCCCTTGGATTTGTCAAGCGCCGAATCCATCTCTCTGATGGACCTGTCTTACCTACTTGGACAGCTCTTTCTATCATTTCGGAGATGGATAGAGAAACAGGGCTTAGTAAACCCTCCTAGTTCTTCCCTCCTATTTTGTCTAAACACATGCCTGGCTTCCACTGTTTGCTATATATATATATAGAGAGAGAGAGATAGAGAGAGCTTTTATTCAACCCTTCCATTGGAACTGATTGGTGGATGCCCATCTCAAAGACGAAGCCCTAGCTACCAGATCGATGTGAGATGGGATACGTAAATGTCTACCAATAACAAACCTGTTGGTGTCAGCAAATATATATAACTGTAAGATATAATAATAAGTTGTTAATTAATAATGAAGAAATAATGAGGGAAAAGAGAGAGAGAGCGTCCAAAGTAAACATAACAAGTGAATATTACGGTGGCAGGTGATTGAAAAAGCAGAGTCCCAGTCCCAGTCGCGTTGCAGTGCAGTGAGAGAGTGGATGCTTATTGAGAAAAGCAAAAAGAAGAAGAAGAAGAATATACAGACTGACAGTGATTATGAATTTATAAAAACTTTTTTATGTTAAGCTAAGCACATTCATGGCTGAACTAAGCACGAGGTCAACCACTAAGGTATGCTCTCTCGTGTTGCTCCACTTCATCAAAACTTTAATCCTTTGCTCTGCTTTTCTCTCAAGTCCAAGTATATGCATATATTATAGAATAGAACTTGCGTGTAAACAGCGGTTGCATGATCTTTTCTTTTGACAAAAATGAATCAGTGGAGACTTGTATTATTAATTGGTTTCTTAGGATTGAGAACAACAACGTTCCGTTGCCGACATTGTCTTGGAGAATGGACAATTAAAAATGGATTTGGTAGGAGGAAACAAACAGAGGTAGAGGCAGAGGACATGTGACCGCCAGACATATAAAACCTACGCCTAGAGTTATTAGACAATTATGCCAAACACCTAATTTTCTCTCTTTGCTTGAAGACGATAGGTTAAGAAAAAGATAGTTAACTAATTCTTTTGGAAATTATGGACATACACAACATGTACAAACAAAACCCCTTTTTCACACAAACCTAACGCTTTTGACTTTACTAGGATGCCTACATGTGCCTTTTCTGTTTATATGAAGAAATTGCGAAGAAAAAGTCATTAGATTTTGCCTAACTCTGTATCTTGGTAGTTGCACAAATGCATTTAATTCCACGCAATTTCTTGATCAAACTATATCAACAAGGTATCAAATGTCAAGGCCTCAAAGCAAGAGAAGATCAAATATCTCAGGGAGATGGAGATATGCTATTTGACGAATGAAGATGCTCTCCATTGTTCTCTTTCCCATATGCAGCCACGCCTGTCCCTATACTGTCAAAGTCACCATATAAAGTTTGATTCTATAACAAATAATATTGAAATTCTTTGGAAAACGATTCAAAACTAAGCATATGCCTTTAAGTAAATAATAATAATAACTTCAAGTTCAACGTCCTCTTTTCATAATATAAAATAAAAATATGTTTATTTTGCTAATTATATGCTTAGATAACTGTTTCTCCACTATCATTTTTTCATTGCCTTGCAATGCCATGATTACTATATGTACTACCCTGAAAAGAAAACCGTGTTTCCCCCCTTTTTTTTTTGGTTGGTTGGTATAGGTTCATGCATAATCTGCCATTAACCATACTTTAATGGCAGGTCTAAATCACAACCCTGTTGTAAGTTGCATAGTTGTCGCTTGTCCAGGGGGATGGAACTTCTTACTTAGCACATGATGATTTGTCTCTCAAATATTATTCTGATACTCAAACTATCAAATTATTATTAGATAAGAGTTTTTTTTTTTTTGAGACTTTAAAATCTGTGTTCCAGAGAGTGAAAATATCAAAATGCCTATGTAGGGAGGTATTGAGAAAGACAAGTGCATTTTCTCCTCTATAGCTAATGGCTCTTTCGAGTCCTAACAAAAGAGCCATGGACTCTCCATGCTTTTCATTTCCTTTCCATACACTCCAAAGTATAAGGTGGGGGGTCATCATCATCATCTTCTCCTATTTTTGCCCATCTGATTGATAGGGGAAATCACCAAATGGATAGACCCCCACATTGAATCTTTACTGTTTTTGTCTATTGTAAAAAGGAGCAATGAATTGCCTCTTGATCAAAGCCTTACAATTTTATGATGATTGATCAAGCAACCAATGGAATGGCATTTCTATAATTATGATCCTTCGTTCCTTTACGTTCAAAAGTTTTATGCGGAAGTTTTTGGAACAATTCTCAACCATTTGCTTTTTAGTGGACAATTTGGAGAAACTTATGGTAAGATATATTTGCGCTTGGGATCTTAAAAAACAAACCACCTTTCTGTGACCTTTTTTATTTTCCTTCCATCCATCAGAGAATGGCCTGAAAAAGACATCTACGTTTGGTGGGGGAGTGCAATTATATTCGCAAAGGCAAATGCATGGCCAGCATTTGGGTCAACATCCCCTGGTAGAGGCTCTTGGGCTCACGGTTCAAAAGAAAGGCCCCAGAGCCCATTAATCGATAGCGATGGTGGAACTGGAATCTCCCAATCATTTCTCCTTTAGAATCAGAAGATTTCCCCCCCCTCCTTTACTCCTTGCATCTCTATTGTGATGTGCAAGTGTAAGGACATGAAAATAACAGTTTCTGCTGAATTAAGATCGGAATCTTGAGATCTTTATCCTCCACCAATCTCAGCCCCTGGAAAAGAAAGTGGTGTATGATCACCTTGCGTCAAAGTGGCCTTTCAGATAAAGTAATGCGTCAGAATTCAGGCTCAACTGGTCAAAAGAACCTTGAAAAGAAACCCTTCATTTTTTGCTTGGTGGTGGAGCCCAGTTTGGTCAGGATCAATATTTGACCTTTCTCCAACCGTGTTGACGTGCCATGGACATGTTTAACTATATTCAAGCTTATTAAAAGTTGTACTCGATGCACTTAAGCTAGGAGCAAAATCACAATGATTCAGAAGATATTTGGGGTCAAAAGGCCTTTGCATCTATTGTTTACAGGATGTTTGGTTTAAAAGTTGTAATAGATAAGAAATATAATAATTATTTTTAAGAATAAAAAAGAAGAGAATAAAATATAATGAGTATTATTTTGTTTGGTTTATTATTAAAAAATTTCTATGTCAGTATTTAGTTTAAAAATATAAACTTAGAATAATAAAGGAATAAGTAACAAAAGACTAAAATATTATTATTGTTATTATTATTATTATTATTATTATTATTATTATTATTAATTTTCTACTTACTATTATTTTTATTAATATTAATTTTATTAATTATTAAAATTTTTACTATTCTTCTTCTTATTCTTATTCTTATTAATTTTCTTCACCTTCTTCTTCTTAATATTAATAGTATCACTATTATTATTATTATTATTAATTTTCTACTTACTATTATTTT
>JAOSBK010000006.1:7794787-7809644 GCA_027568895.1 Erythroxylum shatona
CTCCTTTAGCCACTGCGATAGTCTTCTTCGCCTTCTGTTTCGCTAGTTTATACCTTACTCTATTAATAATCTGCTCCGCCTTTGTTACACTTGCCAACAGATCTTTATAAGCTCCCTTTTTTGCCTTGACCGTCCCCTGGATCTTGTCTGACCACCATCATGATTCTATTCGCCCCCTTCCATGTCCTTTAGATACCCCTAGTAGTCTATTGGTTATCTCTCTCATTACAGGGGCTACTCCCTACCGCATCCTATTTACATCCCCACTCGCAGCCCATGTTGTATTGTTCCTGACCTGAGACCTAAAAAGCTGTACCATATCCCTTTTGAGTCTTCCCCATTTGATTTCGCGGCCTAGCTTGGTAAATTTCTGTGCCCTCCATCCTTTGATTTCGAAATACAAAACTAATAATTTATGTTGGGTTGAACGACATGTGGCAGGGATTGCTTTACAATCCTTGCACCATGATCTGGCACTTGTCCTGACAAGGAGATAATCAATTTGCGTCTTGTTCGTGCTACTCTGAAATGTCACCAAGTGCGCTTCACTTTTCTCAAATAAGTAATTTACTATAACTAACTCATATGCTATGGCCATGTCTAATAAATCAACCCCACTATCATTTCTAGTGCCATATCCAAAGCCCCCATAAGTTCCTGTATAACCGCCTAAATTCGCTCCTATATGCCCATTAAAGCAATAAACCATAAATTGAATTCTTAAAATTATAAAAGAGTTGTAAGAGGCTCATTCAACCTCTAAGGTCTCACAAAATTTAAGTTGAGATCTTATAACTTACATGAAGCCTATTTCATAGTCATTTTTGAATACATGGCAAGAGTCTTGTGCTATAGTATTAGTTCCATTTCATTTAAAACATATATCTTTTCTTAATGTAATATCGTGCAGGTGTTACTTCAAATATACTTAATGTTTACCTTAAGTTCACTTATTTACTCTTAAATTCATCTTTTTGAACTCTCATTTGGTGATTTAAGATAGATATAGTGACCATATAATCACTTAAAAGTGATTTTCTTTTACTTATTATCTAAGTTGGTATTTTTGGTTTAAGTTTCTTGCTCTTACTTTTAATTATCACCTTGATAATAAACTTAAAACTTGCCTTATCTCCAATCATCATAAATACTAGAGGTTATTGACCATGTGAGAGGGCTAATCTTTTATCTATCTGATATACTCTTTGATTTATATTGTCATATAAAGTAAGCATATTTTAGAATCAAGTACCACAACATTGTGTATTACATAATAAATAATGTCAACTTATATTTGTAGTTGAACATGAAAACAGATTAAATGAACGTATATAGAGAAATGTTGATCAGTCACATTTCAATATATAGTATTCCTAGTGACTTCACATGCCCAATGTATGTATCTTGAGAAATTGGTTTTTTCATTGGGCATGCCATTATATCTTGTGTTGATATATACTTAATTCTTACTTCTTCTTATGTAACTGTATCTTTCACATAATTGTATTTAATATCTATATGTTTGGTTTTACGATAAAATTTGGAATCTTTGGTATAATGATTGTTATTTAACTATCATAGTTGATTATTACTGGATCGGTCTCGTTCTTAGCGACTTACAACTTAACCAATAAATTCCTAAGCCACATGAATTCTTGTATTACTACTAAAAATGTTATAACTTTAACTTATATTCTAGATAATGCAACACATGATTGTTTCTTATTTTTCCATGATATAGCACCATTGTTGAGTAAGAAAACAAATTTAGATGTATGTTTTCTTCTCATCTAAATCTCTTTTATAATATGCATCTATATACCCTTGTATATATAGGTCGTTGCCTTGATAACAACACATAATCAACAATACCTTATAGATACCTCAATATTCTCTTTACTATTTTGTAATATGCTTGCCTTAAGTTTGATTGATATCTGCTCACCATTCCAATAATGAAATAAATATATATCCTTGTATATATCATTGCATATATAAGACTTCTAATTGCACTGGAACATAGAACTTTCTTCATTTGTTCCATTTCTTATAATGTGGATGGATAAAAGTTCTTGTTGAGCTATTTGCCTTTAGCAATATGGTTATCAATTAGTTTGCAGTCTTATTTATGGAGTCGTTTTAAAACCTTTTTAATTTTAGTCGTTTGAGGAGGGAATAATTATCTCTTTGAAACATCTCTTGAAATATTAACCCTAAGAATATATGTGGCTTCACTTATGTCTTTTATCTCAAATTTAGATGACAACTAATCTTTGATTTGTTTAACAAACTCACAGTAATTACAAGCAACCAAAATTTCATCCACTTATAAATATAAAATCACAAATAATATATACATAGTGGTCTTCATTAAGCATATGAAAATCATATTAAATAATTATACTATGAAAATGATTGTACTATTGCCTTAAGGACTGCTTTAGACCATAAATTAATTTTAATAACTTATATACTTTATGTTCTTGGCTTGTCTCAATGAAACCTACATATTATTTATATAGATTTATTCTTCTAATTATCCATTTAGAAAAAGCAGTCTTCCCATCAATTTAATGTAATTTAAGATCCAAAATTGATAATATAGTTAATTAGATGAATTGAAACAGATCTCACAACAAACAAAAACGTCTCATGATAATCAATTCTCTCTTATTATGTATATCCTTGAGCTATGAGGCATGCCTTGTATCCTTGGATACTACCATCAACTTTTCATTCTATTTTAAGAACTCATATGTTCTCAATTCTTTGTACCTATCAAAGAGATCAACCAAGTCTTATACTTGATTTTAGCTTTAAAAAAGTCATTTCTTCTTTCATTTCTTTCATTCATTCTTCTTTAACATGACTAGTAAGAGCCTTATGTACATTCCTTGGCTTATTCTAGATAAATATATGGAATTTTCCTTTGATGTCAAAATAACGTCAAAGAATTATTCCATTGCTATGAGGTGAATGAGGTTTAAGAAAAACGTATTCATAAATATCCTGATTACTGTCACTCAAATCATATATTATAGATAATCTTTAGTGAGTTGTGACCTTAATTATCCTTGAGTTAATTCTTCAAGTTCTAAACTACTCCTATTCGGATAAAGTCCCTCTTCATGATTCCTTTCAACAGAATCATTCTAATGAAAAGTATCATATAAACATACATCTTTTTCCTACTTCACCCTGCTTTGGAAATTTACTTTATAAAAATATGAAATCTAGTTATCAAATTTAGTTACTCCTTTAGTACCTTATTTACCTATAAACATCTATCCTTTTGATAGTTCAGAATATTAATAAAGACAATTGCTTCTCTCTGAGGCCCAGTTTCTTATATTTGTGAGAGAGATCATGAATGTAGGTAACACACCCTTATGATCTTAAAATTTCCATGTCAGTTTTTTTTACCTATATATATCTCATAAGAAATGTTAATAATTGATTTTATAGTAGTTGAATAAATGCATAAGTGATTGTAAGCAATGTATCACTCTGATAGATGATTAGTAAATTTCGTTATTCCATCATAAACCTAACCATTTCTAGTAACATTTTATTAGGTCTTTTCATAAAACATTTTATTGTATGATTTGAGGAATAATTAATTGTCTTTCTATTCCTTTTTCATCACATATCATCTTGAACTTACTAGACATGTTTTCTTATTCTCAATTAGTTCTTAATGCTTTTACTTGCTTGTCTAATTGATTCTAAAAAAATTCATATACTTTATGAAAAAATTTAATGCTTATACTTATGAGTAATCAACCATATGTGATCATACTAAGTATAGTTATTAATAAAAGTGATGCAATATATAGTCGCACATTGTGCCCTTATATTCGTTAGACTATAGATGTTAAGATGAGTTAAGTGTAATGGATAGGAAACTCATGTTCCCTTTTCAATTGACATTTTTTTCATTTTACCAGCTAGACAATGTTCACAACAGGTAACTTTACTTGATATAAATCACTTAAAAGCCTTCTTTGGTTAATAATCTTATTTGATTTTGACCAATGCAACATAGTCTAGCATGTTACAAAATTGCATCATCATTAAAATCACTCATTGATGTAAATAATTAATAAATCATGTTATTATTTGAATAAATAACATCCAAAATAATAAAACCATCTAATATAGATCCATTATCACAATAAAGGGCTCCATGATATAAGTTCAAATCACCATTGTGGAAATTTACATCAAATCAAGACTAATTAATACCAACATAAAAAAAGATTTCTTTGAATCTTTAGAGCAGACAATACTTTATGCAAGATCAAGGATTAACCACCACACATGTCTAATTTGCATGTTCTAATTGCTAGTATAACAACTCTTGATTTATCTCCTGCATAAATCCAACACATTCATATATAATTTTCTATAATTATATAAAGGCATTCTTATCCTTTGCTTTATAGTTAATTTCTCCTAAGTCTACAATTTATAAATGATAGAAGTTTAGTCAGAAATATAAAACAAGAGATATTCACAAATTAAATGTTTGTAGAATAAGATTGTACCTTTTGGGTTTGCTATAACTGTGAGCAAAGTGATTTTTATTACCAAAATTAAAGCATTTAACTTTTTTTTCATACTTTATTTTTTAAAAGGAATTTTTTTCATAATGGTCCCACTTTGCCTTCCTTGAGCCTTGAGTATAGTAGGTATTTAAAAAAAACCTTTTATCCATTTGAGCCCATTATGATGCTTTACACTTCTTATTCATAGCTTTATGTGAGATAGAACCATCTGTATATAACCAGAGGACATCTTGAAGGTTTCAAGATGTTCTTCTTTTAGTATAAGATGTCGTGTAGCATCTTACATTGTCTTAATGCTCTCATTGTAGTTCAAATGCATCTTTATATGCTCCCAACTAAAAGGAAATGAACATATCACAACTTGCACTTATTGCTCATTTGATAATTCATACCCATTTTTACATAACTTGCTTATCATATGTGATGTATGTCTTAAATTCTTTGGCATTGTGCAATCTGATCGCTTCTTATATGTGTCAAATTTGCTAGTGAGTGACCTTACTTTGGTCACTGATTTACCTCCAAAACTTGTAGCTAATGTGGACCATATGTTTTTAGTAGTTTCATATTTTTAAATCTTATGCACTACATCGATATCTATGCTACTCAACATAATATGATATGATGAGTTCTTTTTTCTCCATATTTTATAAGCATCACGTTCCCTTTTATATGGGTCATTTTGCTTTCCTTAGAACATCTATAGTTATGTTTAATGGGTATAGAGTCTCTTATTCCTCCGGAGCATATTGAATTTTTATGCTTCAGATTTCAAGATTGTCACTTTTTAATTTCTAATCTGTGTTGAGTTCAACAATAATATTTTTGATGAAGTAGCCATAATTGGAATACAAAGTTTCTACATGAAGACATATATATTATAGGTGCACGATAATGACATGTCACACATACATATAGTGAATAATCAAATTTTAATTATCATGAAATCGAAAGAGCAAGTATGTTCTCAATCATCATTCGTGTGACAATTAAATACCAGTTATCATACTCAAATATAATTATCAAGAAGAATTTATATAAAATAGATATTGAGAAATTGAAAATATCAAGTGTGGTATATTAAATGAACATAATATATATAATTCAATATAACTTAGTTCAACAAATTTTTTTACATAACATAAGCATCACTTAAATGTAAGGAACCTTATATGGAATATAATCAACTAATTCCGTGATAATATCCTCAAAGCTAAATATATAATATTTTTAATTATTTTGATGGGGAAACCAATAGGATACAAAATCCTAATTAATTAGCTTTTTCAAAATTCTCTCTTAAATATTATCACCAACCAACTAAACATTTTTGGGCTTGGCATATCTAAATTTTAGAGCATGCTAACTATTCATTTTCTTGTTTTAATAAAATTTAGAGTAACATCATGTAATTTACTTCAACATATGTGAAAGCCAAACAACCTTTAGAATACAACTTTTGTATTAAGTTATTAATAATAATAATATGTTTATGAGATCTTCTCTGGACCTATAGTGTATTTGGAATAAATGCACTAATATAATGATGGCTTGTCTCATTTATGTTGCAGTTCGTATAAATTTGGGTGTACATATCATAATGAGTATTATCTTGAAAAACAAATTTTCAGAAAATAGTAATAGTTACAAAATCTAAAAATCATAAAATAAATTATTTTACTAACATAATAATAAGCTCATGCTCATAATGAAATTATGATTATTATAATTAACTCAAAACACCCATTTTCAATCATTATTGAAATAATTAAAATGTAATTAAAATTGTTTCATTTTTATTATAAACTCATTTGTAATTATTATTGAATTAATCAAATTAAACTATGAATTTGATTTAATTAGAAACTAACTTCTAATTATTATTCGGCCAATCATAGTAAAACTTTTAATTTAATTAGAAACTTATTTTTAATTGTTATTAAACATATGAACTTAAATATTTGAATTCAATTAGAAGCTTGTGTCCAATTATAATTGAACTAATCAATTTTAATAATTATAAATTATAATATGTTCATAAACTTATTTCTAAATGTTACCAAATTAATTCAAATTCATCATAATTGCAAACTTAGAAGCTTGTTTCTAAGTAAAATATATCCTTTAATTAGTCATATTATATAGTGTGTGTATATATATATATACACGTACACGTTTCTCCTAGTTGTATTTGTTACTTATCTAATCCCCTAAACCAAAATTTTTACGGCCCAAATCTAGAAAGCATTCGACCCATTTATCTTTTGTTGTTTTACAACTCAATGACACCGGCCTATAGTTTGTTCTTGCTGGCCCATAATTGGTCATGAGCCAGGAGTCAAAACCCAAGTCATGCCGGTCACTGGTTCATGCCTTTGCCGACAATTCGTTTTAGGATTTGTTTTTCCAGTAACTCATCAGTTCTGGGTTTACTAATGTCCACTGTTTCTGTTCATTCAATCTTCAACAGATTCAATTCACGTAAAGATTTAAACACAATTAAAATTGCAAAGCTCGAGGAGTATACCCCAATAACATTTGAAAGTAAGCCAAGTTTGTTTTACTTTCTTTTTTAAGGCAGCCAAAAAAAATTTAAGAAAACCTATGCCCTGTCACACAAGCGAGAATCCTGTTCTTGCCAAAATTCAAAGAATCCTGTTTTAATCCTGAAACCTCTCTAGTTGTTAGGCGTTTGAATGGATCATATTTTTATTAAACCAGTTCTAATAACTTATACAATAAATTAAGGATTTTTGAGACAAATGATACCTTTATATTCATCTATAAATCACAATATAAGTAATTAGTATTCTTAATAATGACGTCATTCATATAATCCCGAAATATAACATTTTTTATTTATATTTTTGCTAATTTGATCATAAGAGGTCAAATACTAAAGAAAAAAATTCTGTATGTGGTTCTGCAAGTTAGATAAAGTGAAGCTTGTGAAGTAGACGATCACAAATTCTTACATTTTTTTGATAAAATATGGAATCGGTGACGTCCCCCCCTCAATTCATATAACTTCTTCCAAGCTTTTGATTATACTAATCACCAATCAATACCGGAGAGTATACAACAATAACTACATATCTTAGTCATAATTCTTCAATTTATATCCATGCCAGTAGAGACTCACAAGGTTAAGTCTAAACTACCTATAAACACATAATAGGTTAAACTAGATGAAACCTACCATAATGGATCGAAAATTTAGGAAAGGTCGACAAATCCACACAATATTTTAACCCTGCTTGCTGCATACTATTGCAAAATTAACATTATTTGATGGGCAGCAAAAATAAGACCAAGACCATACTTATGTCGACTTTGGTAGCAATAAAATTGGAACAATTTTTGTGAATACAAGGCGCTATGCAAATCATTGCCGTAAATCAGAAATTCCCCCTCTACGATGTAGTAGGACACAAGATTCAACCTTAGGATTAACGTCTTCTCCACTAGCTTCAGTGTACTCTAAAGAATGGAGTAGGAACTATCTCTAAGTATTAAAAAACAGTTGAAGAATGGAGAAGAGAAGATATATGATTTTTGTGTGTGTCTTGCACTGTACAGAGGGGATGGATATATAGGAAAAACAAAGAGAACATTATTTTGCAACAGTCATAAGTATGGATGAGAATGATAGAGAATATGGAGAGATTTTAGGAAAAGTGGGAAAATACTAGGTCAAAATAATATCGTTTAGTAACTAAAACAAGCATTAAAAACATACCGAAAATAAGAATTAAACCAAGTGAGCCCCAAAAGTTTATGTCACACATGCCACGCAACATTCGAGCTAGACTAGGTCGAGCAACATGGGCACGTGTGTGTGGTATCCATACCCTCCTTAAGAGACTTGATTCAAAGTCTCATAAAGCACACTAGTATATAAACTAGGTTTAAAGTCCATTACTCTTTCAATGTGGGATACAAAAAAAAAAAAAAACAAGGAAAGATAAATGTTCTAAGTTTTGAAACAGCACCAATAATCCCCCACTTGGTCTAAAACTTGAGAAACAAATTTTAACAGTTTAGAGAAAGATAGGAGAATAACCAAGTGAACTAAGTTTTGAACCTAGAGTCCAAAAATTTGGAGACAACCTGCTAGAGAAATAAACAGCCTCAAAATGTCATAGTCTTATAATTGTTCTAGAGAGATAACCCAAATGCTATCATAGGAGGATGACTAGCCTCTCACGACCAGGTAGGTGAGTTCATTAAGTATGTATTGCTCACACCACCCAAATTTGGGCTATGGAACTCACTAAGGATTAAACCATCCAACCTCATCAAACGTTATGCTAAGGGATGCAATTCAACAACTAAATATATCTCAGTATTATTCCACAAACAAAGTACAAGTAAGTAGTCACCACTTGACTTTGTTTGACCCATTGAACTTGGTTTTTCAAGATAGGTGTCCATCACGAGGTTACTACACAATTGTGCTCAACCTCATCCCTTTAGCAAGCTCTGAAAGTAGTTTCCTACTTAAAGCTTTTGTAAATAGATCCACTAAGTTTCTCTCTGACTTGACCTAGTCTAGAGAGATTATACCATGTCTAATCAAAGTACAAGCAATTTTATGTCTCAATCTGATATGTGTTTTTTTGCCATTATATGTATTGTTCTTGGCAACATGAATGGCAGCCTGCAAACATTGATGGAACACAAAAGGAATTGTTTTTTTTTTACCAAAGTGGAATATCTGCTAAGAGATGCCTTAGCCACTCAACTTCCTGTCCTACCAGCTCTAAAGCCATAAACTCAACCTCCATTGTTGATCTCGTAATACATATTTGCTTGGATGATTTCTAAGACACAATAGCTCCCTACCAAGGTAACTATAAAGCCCATAAAATAAAACAAACAACGGCCCATCTTATTAAACCATTAAATGGAGGAGTATAAAGACAAGTAATCAACTGGAAATAATCATTAAACACTAATGAAACAACCTTCTTCTTCTTCATTTTTCCCTTAACCTTTCTAGCTGGTAAGTGTATAAAGCACCACTTTTCTCCTGCATTTGACACTTCTCTCATAGGTTCCCTTCTTATGTTTGTTTTATAGAAAATTAGGAGGAAATTGTAGAGGTTAATAACTCCAAAATTAATTAACACTTAGGTAAATTTCTAACTACTATTTTATGTCTTTTCATGATTTTTGATCATCCTAACCTAGTTTATAATTGGATTGGATGTTGTGGTTGTTTGGGACAATAATTAAAGTCATGGAAAGGAAAAAATGGTGAAAATGTGACTAGAAAATGAGAAAGAAGAGGAGATTAGAGAAGAGGAGAGGGTGAACAAGATGGTATTTATGGAAATTTAAGTTGCATGAAGGGGCAAAATAGGAAATGCAAATAGTGAAGGGTAAATCTAGAATTTACTTCCAAGAAGGGCATTTTTGGTATTAATTGAAATGAATGAGGGTAAAATAGGAATTTTAATTAGTTAAGGGTATTTTAGTAATTATGATGGTTAGGTTTGTAAGGATATTACTTTTATAATTAAGAGTAAAGTGGAAAAGGAAATAATGTTAAATTATTAAGTGTATTTGAGTTGAATTTTTTTGTAAATTAGTCAAATAGAATTTTTGTAATGTCTAGGTCCGAAGGCCCGATTAAGGAGTAAATTGGACTATTAATTAATTGAGTCCAAAATCGAGGTAAGGATAACCTTAGACTTTTTTTTTTAAAAAATTGTGGGTGAGGGGTGCAACACGAGGACTTCCCAGGAGGTCACCCATCCTAGTACTACTCTCGTCCAAGCACATTTTATAGTGAACAATATTTAGTTACATTTATAAATAATGTTTGTTTATTTTGCAACAATTAATGAAATACAAGGCATTTTACTTTATATTTTGTTACATTTATAAAGTGTATTGCTTGTTAATTCAACAGAAAATGTGTTAAATAGAGATTGGTTGATAATATGTTGTGAATAATTAGTGAAAAATCGAGAATTGGTGGCTTGCCTACATTCAATGGCCATAGATTAATAGGTTGTTTAGAGACAAGCAAGCGATGACTAGGTATCTATCCGTGGAGTAAATACCAGGGCATCCTGAGTCTCAGGGATGCCCTGTACTGATGGCTAGATACAGGAGCAGTATCGAGATATCTTGAGTCTTAGAGATATCTTGTGCCGATGGCTAAATACTAGAGTAGTACCAGGGTACCAGGAGAGATTGAGAAATTGAGATACCTATGCTAATATTTATATATTTAATTATTTTTCCACCAGGTGAGAGATTATAATGAGTTGAGATGAGCTGACAGTTCATTGAATGTAAACCTACTAGGTAAAGCAGGGTTAGTCAATGCAGTTAATTTTGGGATAAAGCATAAATAGTAGTTATAAATTAACATTTTTGTTAATCATTGTTCGGTAAAATTTTGAGATGTTTGTTAATTGTTTGGATTTTACTAAGCAATGTTGTGTATCTTCATATGATATGAATATTTAATCTCTTGACTAAGTTTAATATATATTTATATATACATTGAGTTATTTGATTTTAAGGGTACAATTGGTTACCTTTACTGAGTAGGTAGCTCACTCCTTGCCACTATTTTTTAGGAGATCGAGAGATTGCTGATAAATCTAGTGTATGGGACTGACAGAGTGGAGTTTAGGTAGGGCCAACAAATTAATTGAGTAAAGTTGTTTGATTGAATATTTTTTTGTGATAGTTCAGGTAGTTGTGTTCTATATAATATTTTTATGTCTGACAAACAATCCTCTCTTTTGGAACTAATGAGAAATTTGATGATCAATTATTTGCTTTAGTCATAGTAAAGATATGACTACTGGTAGAGTATATATCATCACTCTTTGTAACCCAGTTAGTATTGGAATACCCCTTCAATATAGGAGGATGACCACTAAAAGATATTCCATAATGCATAGTATCTATCAAATATCTCAACAAACGAATTAATGCGTTCCAATACTCTTGACTAGGATTATAAGTATACCTACTAAGTTTAGTCACATAGTATGCAATATTAGAACGAGAATAGTTCATCAAGAACATCACACTACCAAGAATTTTAGCATACTCAGCTTGGTTTACATTGTCACTAAGATTTTTCTTTAAAGCAACACCAGCATTATAGGGAGTTTGGACTGGCTCAACATTATAGTAACCAAACTTCTTCGAATTTTTCTCAACATAATGAGTTTGGTTCAACCTAAAATCAGAGTCAGTCCTATCAACTTTGACTCCTAAAATAAAGTTTACAGCTATAAGATCTTTCATATCAAAGGAAGACTTTAGTAGACTCTTGGTAGGATCATTGAAAGATAAGCCAGTACTAAAAGTAAGCATATCATCCACATAAAGGGTTATGATCATATAGCCAGTGGTATCATATTTCACATAAATGTAAGAATCAAAATCAGAAGAGGTGAAACCATGTTTGAAAACTTTCCTTTTAAATTTCTCATGCCACTGCTTGGGAGATTGTTTACGTCCATACAAAGATTTGACCAACTTACACACCTTTTACCCTTAGCCAAGCACTCTAAACCCCTTGGGTTGGATCATATAAATTTCCTCATCAAGATCACCATTCAAGAAAGATGTCTTAATATCCATTTTATACACATGAAACTTAAATACCGAGGTAATAGCAAACAATATCCTTATAGATGAAATTTATCAAAGAAGTCCAATTCTTCCTTTTGTTTAAAGCCTTTAATCATAAGTCTTGCCTTAAACCTCTCAATGGTTCCTTCAGGTCTCAATTTCTTTTTGAAGACCCACTTACACTCCAAAGGCTTACAACCTTGAGGTAGATCAACTAAAACCCAAGTTTTGTTAGACATGATTGACTCTAACTCACTATTTATAGTTTCCTTCCAAAAGGTAGCATCCACATATCTTATTACTTCCTCATAAGTTTTGGGATCTTCCTTAATAATATGAATGATTCTAAAATCATTATCTATCTGATCAGGTCTTTCCACTATAAATGAAGTAATAAAGTTAGAACCAAAGCTGGTAGGTACTCTAGCTCTTTTTCTTCTCCTTCGTTCAACAATTTCCTCTTCCTCTATGTCATCGTTGGTAGAAGAACTAGGGACAAATTCTTTGGGAGCTTACATACTTACTTTTATGGGAAGTATATCCTCAAAGAGCACTGCATCACTCGACTCCACAATTGGTCCATAAGTACTAGATACTAATGGTCTTATGCCCAATTTTCTTCCTTTTATATTTAGGTAGAGCAACCTTAGCAAGACACCCCTACACTTTTAAAAAACTCAATTTAGGTGGATAACCTTTCCAAATTTCATAAGGGGTTCGATCTAGTTAAGTTCGATCTAGTTTATTATGAGAAACTCTATTTAGAGCATAACAAGTTGAAAGAATAGCTTCCTGCCATATAAAGTCAGGTAAACTTGAGGAAATCAACATTGCATTCATCATATCCTTAAGTGTTTGATTTTTCCTCTCAGTTATTCCTTTTTTTCATATGTATAAGGGGTTGAAAGCTTATCAATAATCCTAAATTTCGCACAACAATAAGCAAATAAATCACTACTAAACGAACCACCTCAATCAAACCTTAATCTTTTAATTCTCCTTTGTTATTGGTTTTAACCTCAGCTTTGTATTTTGTAAACACTTCCTCTGCATCACTTTTATTTTTCAATAAACAAACCTTAGCAAATCGAGAACAATCATCTATAAAAGTACTATAATATCTCATGCCTTCTTTACTCACACAATTCTTAAAATCACCCAAATCTGTATGCACCAAAACCAAAAATTGTGACTCTCTCTCGGTCGTTGACTTAAAAGGTTTCTTAGAGTGTTTAACATTAATACAAATTTGACATTGCTCCATTTCATTGGTGATCTAGTTAGGCAATAAATTTAAGCTTTGCATCCTTTTAATTGATCTGACATTCACATGCTCAAGTCTAGGGTGCCATAGGTCGAGAGACTTAACAATATAAGCAGAAGAAGTAGATGCATTCATTTCAACATCAAGTACAAATATGCCCCCATTATAAAAACTTTTACCAATAAAGTTCCCATTCCTAGTCAAAACTAGCTTATTATAATCCAAAGTAAATTTAACACCGGCCTTATTAAGTGAGGCACCAGAAATCAAGTTTCTACAAATATCAGGAACAAATAAAATATTTTTTAAACCCAAAACTTTTTTAGAAGTGAATTTGAGATTGACCTTCCTAACTCCTTGATAGGAATTTTGCTAGAGTTGCCCATCTACACGAACTCACCATCGGAAACATCATTCAACTCTTTGAACATATCATTGTTGGTGTAGATGTGGTGTGTGGTTCCTGTTTCAATGATCCACTAGAACAAGTTTCCAGCAAGGTGGACGTTAGACACTATAACAGTAATGACCTCCTCGTCATCACCACCAGTAACTTTGACCACATTAACTTAAGGCTTACCAAAACTTTTCTAGTTGCCCCATTGGTACCCCTTTTGGTTTCCTTTCCCGAACTATTGTGGTTTTTGTCCTTGGCCTTTCCTCTTATGGTTGATTCTAACTTGGAAAAAAGCAATAGGATGGTCTGGCTTATGGGCCAATGGTACGAATTTCGTACCGTAGTGGACGAAAATCTGTACCGGTACTGGTACAAAAGTACCGGTCAAAAATTTTGGTCGGTACCGGCTGTTTTCTGTCAGTACCGACCGGTACAATAAAAACCGGAAAATTCCAAGTGATTCCAATAATTGTAATATTTCTAGGGACCTAGTTGCAAATAAAAAAAATTACCCTAAAAATCTACCCCCCGACCTTCGTCCTCCAGCAGCCTCACTCTCTTCTCTCTTCTCGCTGTCGCTGTTGTCCGTCCGTCTCCGCCGCCCTCTGCCGACTGATCCTTGCCATCTGTCTCTCTCCCACCGCGTCGCTGCCCCTCCCTGGTCTGGATCTGGACTCCGGTGGTCTCCTCGAGCCTTCCTCTTCTCGTCCATCCTTCTGTCGAGTCTTCGCTCTTCTCCCTCGCGTCGTCGGTCCTCCACGCCAGCTTCAGCCTTCTCGTTCGTCCTCCTCGACTCTTCGACACACCAGACGACGGGAAGACCACCTCCGGAGCATACGACCCGACGTTGACCCGGATTGGTACCGAAGACCCGATTATTTTTGGGGTGTATGTTTTTGATTTTTGTTCCATTTTTCATGCATTTTGAAAATGATTGCTTCTAATTGTGTTGGTTGTTGGATTTGGAGAAAAAATTGGAAGTGAGTTTCGGTTGATATTGTGTTAGATTTGGGGAAAAAT
>JAOSBK010000006.1:7833382-7856017 GCA_027568895.1 Erythroxylum shatona
GAATTCACGACTACACAGGACCATTTCATTGGAAATGTGTAGTGCGTCATGTTTTCGGACTTACCCAAACCATTTCTGATGTGCTTATATGCTCATGATATGTTTGAACAAGTGTGATGCATTCATGTTTTTGTGACTTATGGATTTTGGCTGAAAGCCTAATGAAACATATGATTATGAACTCAAAGAAAGTTTTCTAAGATAAGTAAAAATGTTTTCAAAAGTTTTGTTTATTTTTTTATTATAAACTGTTTCCCACAAGCTTTCAAGCTCACCCCCCTCTCTATCCCATCCTCAGGTTATAGCTAGAAGATCAAGTGTTCGAGAGCCTAAAGGAATTGCGATATTTGCTACTTGTATTTTTGTAATTAAGCCAATGGTGTGGCTTTTGAATTGTAAACAAATTATTTTTCGAACTCGATTGCTTGAGTAATGAAATGATAGATGTAAGTAGTTCAGTTATGTATGTATGTTTTCATTGATTAAGAGCAAGTTGGTTTTGATGTTTGATTGTCATGGGCACTCCACTATTGTGGAAAGATGCTTAATAAGGGTTCATGGAAAGAACCTTATATGGAAATAGGCTTAAGTGTTATTTATGACGCTCAAGTTAAGTAGGATGATTTGTTAGAAGTTAGGTTCCGAAAACGGGATCCAACATTTGTGGTATCAGAGCAAGCGGTTGGGCTTCGGAATCAGGCGGGTCCCAACATTTGTGGTATCAGAGCAAGAAGATGAATCGGTGATGTTTAAGGAATTTTCATAGGATTAAGCTCACGTTAATGATCCAAAGTTGGGTTTCGGAAACGAGATCCAACACATACAAAAGATGTTTGACATATTTTCTAACAATAACAAACCTTCATCTCCTTTGCAAATACTAAGTACCTATAAGACACCTTCAATTTGAATATTGATTAAATGTTTTTATACTAATGGCATTGTTAAAAAATATAATCGAAATACTTAGTTTTCTATTGATGCATTCATGAAAATGTTAACCAACATTAGGCTTAGCATTTGATATTCATAACTTCGTATATATATATATATAGTGAAAGTGAAAGTGAATATATACCAGCTGCATAAGCAATGAAAGTTACATACATTTTATTTCTACCCATATTTGTTTATCCTGTTACAATATCATCATACACATATTTAATTAGTAACTTAAATGCACTTAAAAAGAGAGGTTATCTACTCAAAAGTTGTTTCCAAAATATAAGCCAGGATGATTTGCTTCAATTGCAAAATTTTGTTCATTTACATTTCAATCTAGAAGTAATACCTCTGATTAGATCTAGCAATAGATCACTAAGAAAAAATTAGGGTTTGTTGATAAGAGTGTTAAAATGTTTGAGTATGATTTGATTGAGTGAGTAATTTCGGATGGTAGATTATATGGTAATATAGTGGATTTTAAATTCAATTTTGAAAGATTTGATAGAAGTATTTATATATGTTACATCCCCTTAGGAACTTGTAAGGAAATATATGATAGATTATAGGACGAGTTGATCGAGTTAGATCCTCAACCGCATTTTAGTTATGGAGTTATAAAATAGATTGAAGAAGTAAAGAATATGAATAGATTGATGATATTCTTGATGGAATTGTATGAAGGATATGATCAAATGAGATATCAGATTGTATTACATACTTCTTTACCTACTATTAACAAATATTATTTGATGATATTGAGAGTAAAAGCTTAAAGAGATGTTCAAACAAATTTTAAATGCCTGAGATAAGTGATCAAAATGAGCACATGAAATAAGTAATCAGGTTATCATAAAATCACTCATAAAAAAGGGATAAAAAAGAAGTTTTTTAAGTCAAAGAAAGATAATGATCACTGTGATTATTGTGATCAAGATGAGTACACAAAAGATAATTGTTTCAAATTGGTAAGATTGGGTTAATGTTAACATTATAAAGCTTACTGTTTAAAGAGGAATTAAAAGGAGAAATTTTCAAGCTAGAATAACTGAGTGTTACAGTAGAAGACATCATACAACACTTTCAATGCAAAAAGAGTGGGGAGATAACTATTTCTTTTGTTGGTAAACCTAATAATTCTATTTTGCAGGTTTTAAATGTAAGGTCTTGGATTATTGATACAAATCCTAACCTAATTGTTTTCCAAAGCTTAATTAATCTTGATAGAGCTTTCTTGAAATGCAAGGTCTTGGATTATTGATATAAGTCCTGACCTAATTGTTTTTCAAAACTTAATCAATCTTGATAGAGCTTTCTTGATTTACTTACTTGACAGACTAACCAACATGTTGTTAAAGCTAGAAATGTTCATTTAACATCGAAATTCCTTCTACATGATGGACAAGGGATATTTTTCTATAGAAAAAATTAATCATGCACATTTTAAAAGTTTGTGTCTGATGGAATAGCTACAGAAATTACATATAAACAACATTACATATCCAACACGAAATGAATAACATATAATAAGTTCAATTTTTTCATATAACATTATAGAAATTACAAGATATATTAGTGAGTAAAAGTAAGTTGTATAACAAGAAAGAGTGGAAAAAAATTAAATCATGTCCAAACCCATCTACATTACACACATGAACATAGTTAGTATCCACCATTCTCATACTGTTAACTACATTCAGTGCACAACCCAAAGAATAGTAGAGAAATTATATTCAACAAAAGAGATAACAAAGAATGGTGTAAAATGCTTACTACAACTACTACTTTACCTGGTTTAAACACAAACGAGAACAAAGAATGGTATGCGATAGTTTGTAGCTGGTGCGAAAAGGAGCAAAAAATGTTTGTAGCTAGTCTGAGAACACTTTGTCATGAAAAGAGGAGTGAAGAAAAGGTGTGCGACATGAAATTCCAATCTAAAGGGCAACAATTTGAATAGGTAATTTAGGGTTTAAACCCTTTTCTTTTAAGTTCTTTAATTTGCTTAATTTTACTTAATTTGTTTAATTAACTCTTATGTGTATAATTTTATACAGTTGCAATAAGATGTGTTTAGAATTTCTGTCTTATGTGGCTTGCTATATTAGCAATGTTAACGAAGATACAAGCATTGGGCTAAATCTTAAAAAAAAATTAAAAGTTTGAATATTTAATTGTCATTTTTTAAAGTTTGAGCTATAATTGCAAAATTGACTAAAGTTTGAGATTTTTTTTGTAATTAACCCTTATAACTACCAAATTATTATCAAATCATTGGTACAAAAATATTTTAGATTTCAAATAGTATAAAGAAATGTTTCTAACGTGAGTGATGCTAAGAGAGTATTCAAACCAATTCTTTTGAAAAGAGAAGTTTCTAGTAGGATTTTTCCTACTTTATTAGAAGAAAAATGTTAGAAACTAAATTTAAAAAATTAAGATGGAATATTTGCAATAGGTAAACATATGAAGATTAATTAAGTTATAAAAAAATAAAGGTCTAAATTTGTGTTTAAATATGCAACCATAAAAATAACATGTTTAAAAGTAAAAAGAATTAGGATCTTTTTATCCAAAATTTGATTTTTTTATTATCATAAAACTTATAAAATTTATAGTAAAACCTCTAAAGATATACTAGTAAAAATAAGAGTAAACCTCGTATGTAAAAATAAAAAATATTTTAATAGATGCCAAAAATAAAATAATAAAAAGAAAAGTTTACCTTCGTTTAATCATAAGAATATAACTTGTTATAAATTTAAGAAAATAGATAATATTACAAAATATTATAAATATAAGAAAACAGATAGTATTGGAAAATAAAATATTGCAAGATTTAAAAATATTTTCAAACTTAAATTTATACCAAAAATAATTAACAAAATACAAAATTTTAATGATATCTAATTTTAAAGAAAACTCTAAAAAATTATCTAATAATGGATATAGAAACAAAATTTTATAATTAAAAGAAATTAGTAATTTAAAAACAAGTACATGATTTGAAGAAAAAATGGGGGAGAAAAATAAAAGACAAAAAGTTTCTCTAAAATTTTAGTTTATAAAAATTTTAAAATTCATTCAAATATTTTATTAGTTGTAGAAAACAACTAATTCAAATTTTTATGAAAACAAAGAATCCTAGTGAGATTAAATGATAACCACCCTAAACTAAGGTGACTCTTTATTGCTTAAGGTTTTGTACCTAATTAGGTTATTTGTAATGTCAAAATTTGCAACTTGCCTTATGAAGTGGGTTGAACCAAAGACCCAACAAGAATAAGTTTCACAAAGACATCTAAAATAAGTACCTTGGTAAACTTGTCAAAAAGTTAGTTATAGCCATATTAAAGTGTTCTTGATAGCTTCTATACTAGCATTTTATGAATAAAGTTTTGTATTGATATTATATGTTGTTCGATTTCTGTTTCCACATTGTCCAATCTACACTCATTCTAATGAGGCAACCTCTAGTCAGAGGGCTCAGGGAATACCAGATCATGTGCGTAGGAAACAAATCATCTATAAAAGATCAAGGAAAACAAGGCAAGATTGGAGTGTAAGTTCTAGGTATGCTGGCCGAGATACATAAGCTCAATCAGAGGATCCAGATTGATCTTCATTAGGTTTGGTGTAGATGCATTTCACAGTTCCATCTCGTAAGGTCTTCAGAATAAGTGGAGTAATGGTGTGAAAGGAGTACCTGTAAGGGGTATGAAATACTTTTTAGGAATTAGCGATCTATTCAATTGACATTAACTTTTCAATCTCCACCGGTGGTAATTGCTTCACGATCTAGATAATGGTAGTCTAATCATAAGCTCTGTCTGCTACCATGTGCAAGGTATCAGAAGTAGATATTGGGAAGTTGAGATATATGACATGATTTTGCAAACAATAGATCATCTGGTGGTGAAGAGTAGCCATGATGGTTAAAGGATCTTGCTCTACTCCAGTGATCTAGATCTGAACTTGAAGTCGTTCAGACAAAATGAGATCATCTAGCCTAATGATGAAACCAGGGGCGATGGTGAGGATGATACTTCTATTGTTGAAAGTTATCAACAAGGTACCAATTATTGTATTTTGGTATGTTATATAGGTAGAGTCTAAAAGAGATATCCTAGCTGTAGCAGGTATTCCCTTTCTTCTACGGATAGTGAGAACAAGATGTATAGCTCCAACATATAGGTGTGTATGGTTCTACTCTCTCCAAAGAGAGATGTGCTCATTTGGGATCTCGAGCTTCACGTACTGTTTTGTTGGAGTTGCTTACAAACCACACTATTCTAAATGAGAATTCTGAATAATTTCTTTTATTTTAGGATGGTATGTGGGGGAGGATAGTGTATATACTTTTTGTCAAAGAACAATCACGAGAATATAT
This sequence comes from Erythroxylum shatona, assembly GCA_027568895.1. Classification (NCBI taxonomy): domain Eukaryota; kingdom Viridiplantae; phylum Streptophyta; class Magnoliopsida; order Malpighiales; family Erythroxylaceae; genus Erythroxylum; species Erythroxylum shatona. The sequence goes on from JAOSBK010000006.1 coordinate 7,838,715, forward strand.
ACTGTAGAGACTGAGCAAAGGTAAAGTATTATTAGAAATATGGTTTTCTTTCGGGAGATGAGTTATTTCTACAAGGTGTTCTACATGATTAGATAGAGTACGCTTCACACTAAAGGAAGATTAGCTATAGATAAGGTAGAAGAAAGATAAACAAAGTCACTTGGTAATGAATTCATGTCTTTTGATACCTTGCTACTCACTCTCATCAAGAATATTGTTCTTCCTCTCCTAAAAGCTTGATTTTTGTATGATGGGGTCTATCTTACATTCTTTCCAATTACCCAACCCACCTATCCTTCACCGACATATCTTATTCCACAAATTAAATAATCCAATTCGTAGGAAAAAAATAATGGAATTATGCAAAAACTGAAACTGTTAGGAGTTTGGCTTAACTATAAGAAGATAAGAATACATCTTAATCCATTATTAAAATTCTACTCAATCTTAATATTTTATTAGACACTTTTTCCATATTATTCTGGGCTGCCGTTGATGTTTACATGTAGCAGATAAACCTAAGATTTATCCTCTGTTATTCCCGTTTCTGCTTGCATATGGAAACAAAACTACATAATAATAAAAATGGAAACTTGAAGCAGCTTGAAGAAGTCTCATTGACTTAAATTGAAGAAATCATCTTCCATCCAAGAGAACAAGTTGTGTCTACGTTTGCTGCTGTTCATTTCCCTGCCATTTCCACACTATATCCTTGAGAGAAGGTTTCAACTCCTGGTTACAGAATTGCTTATACTCCAATGTATCTCCAGATGTTTTCTTCAGCTCAACAACGTAAAAAGATGGCGTCACTTCGAAGATGTCAGCATCAATTGCAAGTTGCCCTTTTCTTCCTTCTTTGCTGCCTTCTAATTTCACTGTTCCATCTTCCTTCCTCAAGTTGAAACTCTCTGAAATGGCTATTTCTTCAAATTTCGATACAATAGTGGATGCTGGTTTAGTGGTGGTGAATCTTGCCTCGAGCTTCTGATCCTTGTCTTTCTCAAACAAACCTGACAAGTCAAATCCTTTCGATAGAGATATGATGTCAAAGGCATTGTAACAGGCTGGTTTCACGGGCTGTTCAGGCATTGTTGAATCCACAATAGCCTTGTTCTCGGAACTACTTTCGCTATCTAATGATGACGATGACGATGACGGCTCAAAAGCTGCCCGAACATCTTTAATCATCTTGCTTCTGGCTTGACCTTGAGGTGAAGATGGAATATCAATCTTCTTAAATCCTTTCTTAAACCAACAATTGTCCACTATTCTCGCGATGGTTATTCTCGTGCACGGGCTTGGATCGAGAATTCTTGACAGAAGCTTGCGTACCTCTGGATGAAACCAATTGGGACACCTGAATTCTCCTCTAGTAATCTTCTTATAGAGCTCGATGATGTTAGGTTCGTGAAAAGGAAGAGAGCCAGCCAAAAGCACGAAAAGAACAACCCCACAAGACCATATATCGGTCTTAGCACCATCATAACCCTTCTTGCTTATAACTTCCGGGGCAACATACGCCGGAGTTCCACAAGTTGTGTGGAGGAGACCATCTTGCCTCCTTGACTCTGACAAAGCACTCAAACCAAAATCTGAAATCTTCAAACTGCCATTTTCGTCGAGGAGGAGATTTTCAGGCTTGAGGTCTCTATGGTACACACCTCTGCTGTGGCAAAAATCAACAGCGCTAATAAGTTGTTGAAAGTACTTGCGAGCAACTTCCTCCTTCAGCCTTCCTTTGGCTACCCTGTTGAATAGCTCACCACCTTTGACGTACTCCATGGCAAAATAAATCTTGCTCTTGCTTGCCATGACCTCGTAGAGTTGGACGATGTTGGGGTGTCTGACCATACGCATAACAGAGATTTCTCTCTTGATTTGGTCTATCAAACCACTCTTGGAGACCTTTTCTTTATCAATGATTTTGATGGCAACGCTTTGGCCGGCTTGCAGGTTTCGTGCATAGTCGGCTTGAAGGCTTCGCGCATAGTAAACCTTGGCAAAAGTTCCCTGTCCCAGCAATCTTCCCAACTCATATTTTTGCATCAAGATAGAACTTTTCTTCTCCATTTTTGTTTCTTGAGTAATGGACATAAGAATTTTCAATCTCAATGAGAAAAGAAAAATTGTTGAGCAATAATAGCATCCATTACCAGCCGGTCAGAGGATCTAAGACAAGAGAAGAGAAATGTGGAGATTAGTTCTAAAGCCTTTGATCGCTCATTGCGGAGGGTAATGAAGAATTGATGATAGATTTAGAAAAGACTCGTGGAGAGAGACAATGCCTTGAACGTTGGACACCGTAAACAAAGGAGTTACCTGCTACTTATGCAAAGAGAATTTGTAGGAAAAATCCGACCTCAGTAACAGAAAACCAGAATAATGTCTAAATGTAGCAGATGATGACAGGAATGTCTGTCAATAGACTAGATTTCTGGAAGACATAGTATAGCCACCTAGCTGTAATTCTTTTCAGTCTTGGTTTCTAGTAATTTTAGGAACTTGAAAAAACTAAAAAACAGGATTAACCAACCATTTTCATACGATAAGACATATGATCCAGATCGCTGAAACAATTTAGATAAATTTTCTTCATGGGTATTTCTTCTTGACTTGGTTGACTCTTTCTGCCATGGTAGATAATATAAATATCAATTTGTTGATAGGTTGATTAACTTATTTCTTATACCCAATTAATTAATGACAAAGTCATCTTTTAGACGGTGATTCAATTAATTGGATCTAAGAAGTTTGAGTATTAAGTCCTACAATTGAAATGCTAAGTGTTTCTAAAGATTTTTAAGTATTTCAATTTACACTTTAAAATGATCAATTAAATCAAATTAGTTATTTAAATTTGACTTCATTGACTTCTCTAATAATTATTTGAAATATATAATTTATATAATATTACGTAATTAAAAAATAGATTCTTCAATTATCAAGGATATAAAAATGATAATGTACAAGGAATTGGAAAATTGAAATATTACCTCCCATTTTCATCCTTTCAAGGAAACTAAATGATTAATTGATGGGGCATTTGAAGTAGAAAGCAATTAAGTGGAGGATAAACCATAAGAGCATAGAAGACCACTTTATTTGTATAAGATCAATTTGACAGCTTTATGTGGAAAAAAAATGTATGGCATGAGCCTTGGTCCCTTCTTTGATTCTTTCTCATCTTTGGGAAGGTCCAAGTGGAAACTTGAACTCGGCAGCCAGTGATGTGGTTGTTCATGTTACAACTAAAGCGATTGTGGCATCAGTAGTTTATAATTAATTGGCATTCAACGGAAAAAGTGAAGAATTGATCTCATACCTTTTGTGCGTCCTAATAGTTTTTTCTTTGTATTTCAAACGTAAATTAAAGTGATATTCCTTATGAATAATGGTTATTTATCTCTATGAAACCTTGACAAAAGAAAACACAAGATTAGCATCTAATAAGATGTGATTTGATTATGATAATTAGACTTATCTCTTTTGTTTTAAATTAATTTTAGTGCTTTAATGGCAAAATTAATATTTATTATTTGGGAGATAACAAGTGAAGATTTGATCAAATTAGAGAATTAATATCAAAACCATAAATTCTGAAAAAAGTTAATCGATTGTGTTTTGCTAGAGCACCCGCCGCTCTAGCTAATTGTTACAATAGATGAGGCGAGATAACGTCAAATGCTAGATTCACCCTAAGAGTTTCATTTCAATTAGAAGAGTTATTCTTATCCCTATTATGTGGAGACTTGGATTTGTTTAGAAGAGAATGTCTGCAAGATAGAAGGAAGCTAGTTTTTGGGTAGGAAAAGGAGAAGAAAATATTACAAAAACCTTCCCCATAATTCTTTTTTTGTTTTCTTTGTGTTTTCTCTTCATCTTTTAACTTTTCTTCTATTTTTGCAGTTGAATTAAAGCAACGAGTAGCTAATTCCAAATTTTCTGATTCAAAAGAATTTAAAACTTTAGTTGTAATCTTGTGAGGTTTTGTTCAAAGCCTAAATTTTATTTTAATTCAAGTATTTCTTATTTTATGTTATTTTATTTCATGAGTGATCAATATTGATTAATTTGACCAATTAATTTGATGTTAATTATTCTGTACCTATTCATGAATTCAATGACCCATAATTGTCATGAATGATTGGTACAAGTGCCAAATATGTTATTTATAATTTTTCATATTTAACTTATGAGAAATACGAAAAATAAATTGAATAGCTGTAGTTATCTCAATTATATAATTTAGGATTTAGTCTTTCTCATTGAGCTTATTGTTATCATTTAATTGATATGGAATGATATCATACTCAATCAATTGATGGTAATCTTCAGTTTGAACGCCGAGTTTTAACCAATTAATGTTGGAAAAATTAAGACTAATTATGACTATCCTAATATGTTTTAGGCTATGTACTTTAATTATGTAAATTAATTTATTTTATCAATTGAAATTAAGAAATTAGTTTTCAGTTCTCTTGATATTTAACTTAGTTCTAAGATTACTACAAAAATTTAGTAAATCAGAATTAATTTTATATGTTTTAACAACCTGATCAAAATTTTGATATTGCTATTAGGGAACTATTTTAGTTTATTAGTTTCTTTGCATTCTTTTACAGTTTATTACTAATCTCTTGTCTTGTATGACTCGTTCTTCTTAGACAAGTAAATTATAATATAATCCAAAAATTGAGAAGATAGTGCATCATTTAAGGAAAGAAACCAAGCAAGAAAAAGGTCATTGACCTTCGAAAGTGAAAGTTGAGATAGTTAAAAATTGGTGAAAATTCTAATTTTCAAGAAGTTGAAGAAAAGATGGCGAATCCTAACACTAGAACTTTAAGAGAGAGTTAATGACACTAAATTTGAATCAACAACTCTTATGGATAAGATTTTCAGATGTTGAGGTAGATTTTGAATTGAAATCTGCTTTGATTCACTTACTCCCTTTTTCCCTGTGGTTTTATAAGTAAAGTTTCACATAAACACTTGAAAAAATTTCATATTGATTGCTGTGGAATGAAGCCACAAAAGCCACAAAGAGTGATAGAAGAATAAATTAATTTCAGACCCTTCCCTTTCTTATTGAAAGATATGGAAAATGATTAGCTATATTATCTTCCACCCGACTCAATAACAACATGAAATGAAATGAAAAGATTGTTCTTAGAGAAGTTCTTCATTAAATCATAAGCAAGCAATATTAGAAATGAGATCTATGGAATAAGACAATTCACCAAAGAAACATTGTAGGAATATTGGGAGAGGATCAAAGAATATGTGCTAGCTACCTATGTCATCAAATTCCTACACAACTTTTGACTTTCATAAAGAGTTTTGCCAATGATAAAAGTATGGTGGATATAACTAGTAGATAAGCTTCGGTGAACAAAACGTCATAAGTAGTCAGGCAATTAATTTCAAACATGGCCAAAAATTCTCAACAATTGGAGACAAGAATGGATGGAGCTATTAAGTGCATGAATGAGGTACGTAACACTAAACTTAAGGATACAATTTTATATTAACTACTATAGTTAGTCAAATGGATATGGCTCAATTCCAATTAGCACGAGCGTGTGGAATATGCACATTCCTTAATCATCCTACATAGATATGCCCTACATTGCAAAAAGATTCCATTCAAGAATTTAATGTAATAGGAAGATTTCCTGGTCAACCTCAATTGAAATATGACCCTTATTCTAATCATTATAATCCAAGGTGGAAAGGGCACCCGAACTTTGGTTGTGGAAATCAAAGAAGGCAACAAAGATACCAACCTTATAATTTCAATGTGTAGTTTTTAGAAGTCTATGGATCAAGATAGAGATATGCACTTTGGGTTAGCAAGTACCTAAAAAACCACATAAAGAAGGGATTGAGGCTCAAGTTTATGACAAGAATAAAGATAAAGACGTGAATATTATAAACAACTAAAGATATGGAACTTCATATAGTTTGGAGGAGAGTGGAAAAAGCACCTATAAGAAGAGGAAACAAAAGTTACGGTGTGGGCATATAATTGATGAGATGCACACTGGTTGTAAAGTCATAGTTCCAATATGTTAGTTTAAGTAAGGCGTGAGTGAGTAGAGAAAGATTAGTTTTAACAATATATTGATGTCATCATTCAGAGAGACCATTGTGTTTAGGTTTATATGGAGGAGAGGTAAGAAGAAATATTTCATAAAAAGATAGAAAGTGATCCAATGCTTGATATTTTCCTCCATTATCTGAGTAAATAGTGATAATAGAGTGTTTGAATTGATTTTCTTCTAGTGCTTGAAAAAACACCATAGATGTAAGATTTTTTCTTTAAAAGACAATACCATATATTACATGTAAAATGATCAATAAGAATAATATAGTAATTAAAATTGTCAATAGAGTAAATGTGGGAGGTCCAAACATCAAATTTTGACTTGTTAAGGGCGAGATAAAATAATTGTAAATATAATAGAATGAAGCTTATGCCTTCCATTCTTAAACATTCATTACAATGATTGTTTGAAAAATAGAATAAGATAAATAAAATATGAATATAATATGCTGAAGATTATGGGATAATAGATAACCTAATTTAAAGTGTCACGAATGAAGTGGTTTTAATGATGGAAAAGACAACGATCAAAGAAGGAAATTTATAGAGCAGTTTGGTCATTCATATACGAGATCTTTTTTTCTTATGAAAAAGATTACTCATGTATTTTGATCCTTCATGTAAAAAATAATTGTAAGAATTCAATAAAAGCATTATTAGTACTGCAAAATTGATAGATAAAAATTATGTTCTTTTCCATCTTAAGTATACAAAGGAGATTGTATAAATTAAGTGTGAATAAAAGAAAGAAGGGTGATGGAACCAGTATAGCTAATATAAAGAAGTGAGTCATATAGGTAATATAAAGAAGTGAGTCATCTCTAATCAAAGAGAGAAATTTGACTAGATCTAAGTGAGCCTATATATAACCAGGACATCATATCTCAACTCAAAACGATATACCTGAGAAGTCATTTAATTAAGTAACTCCATGAATTGCCCATCAACTAACCCAAATCTATGAATCTCTATTAATCAGACTTCACCAACCTAGCTCTGATATAAATAAAAGATTATGATGAAGCCTAGGTAGAAATTGGACCTGATCTAAATGAGTCTATATACAAACACGATATTATATCTCAACTCAAAACTTTAATCCAACGAGTTATGGGTTCTATTTTTATATATAATTCACTTCATGACTCTTTCTGATGTGGAATTACTTCACATGTGAATTTCCCACAATAATATCATCAATCCTTGTATAATGGAGTATTAATTTTCTTTTGTAAACAACTCAATCTCATCTTTCATATGTTATATAGTTAATTTAATCATTCTAAATCTAAATAATTATTTTAATATATGAAATATGTCATCAACTAAATTATTTACATGACCTAAACTATAAACTAACTAAATAATTATGTAATTAATAGATTAATTCCTCAAATACCCTGTCTCGATTTTGTTGATTGGGCCATTAATAAAGATAGTTTTAATCTGTTTGTTGTTAAACGTTGATTTATTTGGTACAATTGCAATTGTCTTATTTATGGACGAGCAGTTGCGACCCCTATAAATTTAGTACGTTGTGTTGGTAACTTTTTGAAAGAATTGACTTCTTTCAATTGAGGTGAGCTTTGAAGTAATAAGTAAAGTTGCGTGATAAAAAGATCAGAGCAAAATCTTAGTAAAAATATAAAAATAGACCCACAAAAACAAGAGTCTTGTGCATTAGGTGTATTTACTTTTTGACTTCTTTCAATGAGAAGGACGTGAGGACACAACCATTGTTGACACCTACTGTCTATTTCACGGCATGAGATCCTCTGTCGCTAAATGTGTATACCAATCCTGTTTCATTAAATTTAAGCCATCTATTTATATAGGATCCACATAAATAAATGGCTTGGATTTAATAGGACAGAGTTGTTACACACATTTGAGGACAAAGGATCTGTCCTCCTGTTTCACTAAAAATATATGAGTGGCATCTGGAACCCTCAAAGAAAGTGGCGGGATGCAGCGTCTGGACGAGTGAGCTCTTCCAGCCCCAACAATAATATATAAAATATGAAATGGCTTAATGAATGAAAAAAATAACATAATTATATTTAACAACTTTTTTTAATTACTTACAAGGTGTTATAGGAGAGTCTTAATTATAAGAAGACATCTTTAAGTCATTCATTCTCAGACTAATTCTCACTCGAGTCGGGTAAGTTCTTTGTGGGAGGCAAAGCTCTAACCCCAAATTTTAAACGGTTACATACAATGACGGAGCCAGAAATTTAAGATAGGAGGGCTCAAATATTTAATTTTTTAAATCTTGAGAAGTTCAGTGTATCACTAAGTTCCAAATTACTCCATCCTTGTATATATATATTAAAAATAAAAAATATTTAAGTTTTTTAAATCTTGGGAGCCAAGTGAACTACTGGGCTCCAGCTAACTCTATTTATGGTTACATATATGAGGACGGTGCGAACTTGCGAGCTCACTTAAACTAGGAGAGCTCCTTATCAATTCACCTACGCTTTGAGGTTTAGTAATATTATTTTTATTCGTAAATACGTTACACAGTAGACGAAGATGTGACTCAAATCAGGACTACCAAACTATTCATATCTCGTTACTTGCACGTGAACATAGAATACGCATTCGCAGTCTTAATAATTAGTTTATCCTACCATGCATACGATCCCTCTGTTTACCCCATTCATGTAAGCAGATATGAAGTTTCTTGGCCGCAGCCAGGTAATTTACAGCCTGAACAGGGCTCAAAAGGCTGACTAACCCCTTGAGTGTGCTTATCCTCAACTTATCAGCCTCTTGGAGGATTCTAACCATGGACTCGTCATGTTCTGCTAATGCTCTGTCCACAACTTCGTCTGGTTCAGAAACCAATTGGTGACGTTGTCGATTATTAGCCACGATCGAGATGGGCTCATCAGCTATGTCTTCTTGCAAACTGGCGAACTGGGTTGTCAAGTCATCTTCATCTTTGACCGTCTTTACGTGCAAATCGTTTATCTTGTTGAATTGTTCGCATGAAAGATCACCAAGTGAAGACTTCTCACTTGTTGATGTACCCTGAAGATATTGTTCGAATTGGGAGTCGACCTGCGACCCACAGTGTGCATAAATAAGCCGGATGAACATGGATGGTCTGCAGCCTGCCAGCCAGAGCAGAGAGTTCTCTAAGGAAGAGTTCCACGCTGGTGCGAAAAATGGCGAGATGTCGTCGCGAGCGAGCTGGATACGCTTTTCCGTGTAGTCCTGAAAGTGTTGAAGGCTCTTTTCTATGAGTTGGCTGAGTGTAGTCTCAGACTTGTCACTCACTGTAAGGCTTTGAAGTAGCTCGCCTAAATCTTTTTCTTGCAAGTTCATCCATTCAAGGAAGCATCCATGTAAAGCACTGATGTGGTGATCATTGTTGGCCATTGAATGTTAATCACGGGAATGTTAACCACTTGCTAGCACATACATATAGAAAATATCAAGAGTTGGATATGTACGTGTAAAGTCGGCCGACTGAAAGCGGAAAGTGATAGCATTCTCCTTGGCAGGATCCCAAGCATTAGTTCGGAGTTCGGACAAAAGAGACCCACGTGCTCTGATGGGTTTACTGCTTGTTTTGCACTGTTCTCTACAGACTACAGTCTAATACATAACATATTCTTTAAGCAGAAAAGGACCAGTTAATGAAAATTTATCGATTCAATTTCAATAAATAACACCCATAAAAATTGGACATGAGATGGGATGATTTGAATACAGGGGGCTTAGGAGAACAAAGGATCTGTCCCAGGGCAAAAAGCCTGCGATAAGGTTTTAACTTCTCCTGCTATTTCCCAAGTTCCAAAACTTGGAATATGACTAATTCGATAAAAGTGATTCAAGTCCAAGTTCCAGGAAAGTTGTTAACAGTAACAGAGAAACGTTTGTCGTTTGTCGTTTTTCTTTTTTCTTTTTTTCTTTTCGTTTTTCTGTTTCCACCACATGCCCATGCCCAGGACCAGGGTCAGGATCAGGACCAGGACCAGGACAAGGACAATTATTTTTTGTCGTTACAGATTTCTAATCTTAGCCGATCAAAAACGAAACTAGGGGATTCATTTATAAATATACAAAGATACACGTACACGGTACACGATACGCCACGCTCGCCATCTTACAATTAATGTATTAAAAACTAGACATGAGATTAAATTGGTAAATACGAAGTTTAAGATTTAAAATATTCAACTATAATTAAACGGTTAAAAAACTAGTTAAAAGTTAAATAAAATTAAAAAATTAAATATAATTTAAAGAGATTATTAAGAATTTGAGGTTTAATTAAAAAAATTATTAAATAATTTTAATTAATTTATAAGAATTTATTAATTTATAAAAATTGATCGATTAATTAATAAATTGATCGTATTTCAACAACAAAAATTATTAAAATAAATTAAACTGAAAAGTCATAATGAAAAGTTAAATTGATTGAATTTTTTAATTATTCATTACAATACAACAATAAATAATCATACCTGGTTCTGCCGGATTCTGGCGGAACTGAACGTTGCCGTTTGAATCCATGGAGTTGGTTGCTTTCTGTGGTAACTTCGACGTGAATATCCCTGCAAAACAAAGAAGGCTCGTCGGGGGTTGTGTCCCGATTAGCCCCTCCGACGCTCAAGTTAGTCTTTTCTGGTAAAGACGAGATCGCCGTATGCTAAGAAGAATAGGGTTGTAATTACGTACCTCTCTTATGGTGGAATTATACCTTATATATAGAGCAATAGCTAGGTTTAGGTCTTTACGTGCGCATGGAGGTTTCTCACATGCAGATGGGCTGAGGAGAGCGCTTGTGCTTGACATAGTCATTAGGTGTGAGACTGACCTTTGAAGAGTGGACCGATCGACCCACGGGTCGTTTTGACTGGATCCGGGCCCAGCACGGCCGACCCGACCACAGTTTATACAATATATTCATATATTCAGTTACACTCTCTAACCTTTTAAAATTTTTAGAAACTCTCTAATATGTTTAAGATATCTCTCACAGTTCATATATGATCTATTCATACTTAAAAACATCATAAAATAGTCATTAGAAATAAAAATTAATTGTTGTAATGATCAATAACAATAACATTAATAGACTAGAATATCATATTAATGTACTACATTGATCAATCAGTATAGTCATAAACTTATGGTACACATGATCTAAGGACGTTACTTGACCACGCTATGATACTGATCAATTACAAGAGCCTAAAATTAGTCACTTTAATCACTACATTGATCAACCAAATTTTTTGAAACAAGTTATTAAATTTTTTTAAGTTTTAAAAAAAAGATTAAAACACATTTAATTAACAAAAACATAATTTAATACTATTTCAAAAGTTCCCCAAAAGTATTTTGATGCATCAAGAGAATTTTGTTAAAAAATTTTAAATTTTTTCTTAATTATTATAAAATATATGTAATATGTCCTATTTGCAAATGATCATAAATAACTGAACCTCTAACTTATTGAATGACCAAAATAAGATTACAAGAATGATTGCAATGATGTTATTAATTTCAATATGCTTGATAGAACTTGCTCTTTCACATATTAATTTACTAATATCACCAATAGTAAAAATATTAATGACAACATATTTTGTTATCATTAAAACTATGAGCCAAACCTTAGTCGATCAATCTCACCTTTTTTTATTATGACAACATATTTAATGATATTGAAAAAAGTAAATGATATTGAGTAAGATCCCTTACGTTAAAACAATATATAATGATACTTTACATTAAAATAGTATATAATACATGTTCTCCATTAATTCATGCATCACAAATGATTCAATTTCAATGTTTCAATGTTACTATTCTCTCTATATTTTTATTAATATTATAAAATTTATATATAAAAATCTATAAGTATCAAAGAAAAATAAATAACTTCCATCTCTTATTTTTTAAAAGATTCTATGATATGGGCAAAGTTCTCATCAAAACATTAAAAATCAAGGGATAAAATATTGTAAAGTATGTACCTTTTTGAGTTTTTTAAAACTCAGTATTGAACCTTCTAAATTTTTCAGTTGAGTTGTCAACATTTTATAAAGTTAGTAACTCAGTTCAAAGGGTTAATTTTGTAAGTATTTTGTTGATTTAGGTAACAGAATCTTTCTTTTCCATAACTTGTAGGCATCTATGTGAAAAACTAATAACCAACTTATCATTCACGTAGACTAAAACTCCCAACTTATAACCACTTTCGCAAATTGGGTTGAGTTTTGTAATCCATGTGAATCATTAGTTGACAATTAATTTCCTATGTAGCGGCTATATGTTATGGACAAAAATGATTCCGTTAGATAAATTAGAAAATACTAAACAAAACTAACTTTTTATACTAAGTTGCTAACTTAATAAAAGATTTGTTACTTAATTGAAAAATTTAAAAGCTTAAGCACTAAATTGGAAAAGTATTAAAAGATTAGCCACTTTAGAATCTGTTATCCTAAAATTAAAGAGAAATTCTTATTATACTTACCAATATCAAAGTTCAACAAGAGCAATTCTTACAATACTTATTAATTTCAAAGGTCAATCTTTCTTTCTCTCCTTATGTATATGCAACAATGCTCTTTCCCCTAAAATGTGCATGCGAAGTCAATATTCTCAAATATTATCAGTATAAATGTAAATGGTTACCTCCTTTTGTACATCATTAATAGTTGCATTCTTTCCTTCCTCACTTGGTTCTACAATTAATATTTTGATATTAACTTCCTTAACTATATTATGTGAGAGTTATTGATAATTTTTTAAAAATTAATTGTTGAAGATACCATTAATGTTTCTTATTTGATGATATGTGCTTTACTTTGGTATTTTCACTTGAATTCTCTTGAAACTTTTTGAAGTTGAATATATGCTTCAATTTATTTTTTATTTATTCGTTGATTGTTCAATTGTTTCAATTATTTCTGCTGATTTTCAATTGTTTCAATTAGATCTACTCACTTTATCCTTATATTAAACTTGGTATTTCACATATTAACTTACTAATATCGTCAAGGATAAAAATAATAATAGTATTATATTTTGTTATCATCAAAACTATAAATTAGAACATCATTTGGTCCAACAATAGTGTTCAAAATAGCAAAACAAAGAAAAGAAAAATTACTTATACCCAACAACTGCAAAACCTAATACTTAGGGAAATAGAAACCAAACATCTAATGAAACATTCATCATTTAGATTTAATGATTCAAAAACTTTAGAGCTCATTCACTTTTCCTAGACCTTGGTATCATAAGTTTTTTTTCCTTTAGGGCACTTTTCACAATCTATAAGAAATGAAATGGTCAAAAGAAAGCATATAAAAATACATAAATATAACCAACAAAAAGTATTTGATAAGAGCAATGAATGAACATCCTTTTGTTTCATATAGAATTTAGTCAAGAAAAAGTATGAAAAAAATGGTAATTGTATTTCCCACAAATATGAATTTAATGACCCACAATATAAAGCCAAGCTTACCATTATTCATTAAAAGAAAATTAAAGGAAAAATATGGAGCAAGATACAACTGAAAATAATGAGACCTTGAAATAAAGGCCAATAAATGTTAAATTTGCCTGAAGATGAACAAGTCAAAATCCATCAAAATGGGACCAAACTAGATATCACATTTCTGTTGAGTGAACAAAACTCTAATTCTTTTATTGAACTATAAAATAACCCTTTTAGAGAGATTCCATATAATAAATAGAATAAGAGAAGGTACAAATTCTAGTTTGTTCATTGTTTATAACTCGAAACTAAGCAACACAGGAGTAAAAGGGAGAAAGAAAAAGGAAGGTGAGGGATTGATTTTATAATCCCTTCCTGTATCTATCTGTATAACCTAAATACTGGTAAATGAAAAACTACATATAAATAACTTCAAATGAAAAAAGAAACTACACAAACAAGAACAGATTGCCACACACCAAAAAAAAATTAAAAATAATAGTGTAATTTGAGCCAAATAATAATCCCTTAAGCAAAATTTAAGTGAAAGAGTATGAATAACGTAATAGCTAAAAAAGGAAAAAAAGAAATAACTAAAGTATAGAGAACTTAATAGAAAAAAGAACAACAAACTTGGCACATAAATAAGATAAACCTCAATAAACAGGGAGATGAATAAGTTAGGGAACAATACTACACAAATAGAATGAGTAAAGGATTCAAAATTCTTTTGATTTTTTAATAATTTAGGGGAATTGTAAGTGTAGAGAAAGTGAAACTAGAAAGAACCTAAAACCCCTCACTTTTTATCTTATAATATATTGTTTCTATAAATTAGAATGAACACCCCTAGCCCTAAAACGATGAACTTTAATTTTATTTGCAAAAGGTATATTTTCAACTATAACATTTATACCAAAATATAAGTCAAACCATTACTTTTTGAAGCTTTAGAAAAGAATTCTAACGTTTCAAAAGCGTTCAAATTTAACTTTAAATGAACAAAACCCTTGACAGAGTTATGTTTCTGTCAATAAGAATGACAATTACACTTTTGCTATGAGTTTAGTCTGAGTTGACTTAGCTTAGGGCCAGGTTTGGTTTTTTTAAAAACGAAAGAGCTCGAGTTTGGTCTAGCCCAAAATCCTGAATGACTTGTATAAAGTAAAATGAAACTGAATGCATCTAAATAGTCGTAGTTTGTTCCTTGTAAATTACACCTGCATTCTCTTCCATTTGCATATAGTATATCCTTTTTCTTTTTCAATTCCTTTTCCAACTGCATGCCTCTTACTAAGAGAATTTGGGTAAAAATTAAAACTTTTGCTTCTTGATAGGCAAAAAGGGATAAGCTTTGATTACCCATTCTTTAATTAGAGATAGCTGTACTCACTTCCTTTATTTGCTATCTTATACTAGCACGGACTTTAAGGGTTTGGGTTCATGTTTTGCTAATAGTGTAAAGGTATGGGTGATGGAGAAAATTAGGAATAACCATTTCTTTTCCATTCGAAGAAGCTAGAAGCCAAGAAGCCCTCCTGATTTCCAAAGTCACTTTCTTATGGCCTTTGCTCCTCTCCTCTCTTTCTTTTTCCAATACTTGTATTTATATCTTTGGCATTCGGTTGTCTCTTTATCTTTGGCATTTGACTTTGTGAATTGAATATTGTCTTTCATGGATAAAAATGAATAGATAAGGGGTCAACCTATAAAAGAGGATGATGACATTCATGTTGGCTTTGAGCTGCCTAAAGCTTGATCAAGCTCGAACATAGGTCAAATAATCCAAACCCAGCTAATTTTTAGGTTGAGCTTAGGCCTCAAGTATTGAGGGTCGAGTCAGGCTAGACAAGGTGGTCGACGATAAGTCCACCTGGCTTGGCCCATTTTCATCATTATATGTTAGTTAAGTGTGATGTCACTATTAACAAGACAATTATTTTTGTAAATATTTATATGAGTCTCAGTGCTATATGGAAGTCATATGTTATTATGGGCTCACTCTTTTTAATTAAACATAAATTTTGTTTGGTTACGAGGTTTACTCCATGCTAATAAATCGATTTCATTAACTCATAAACCAAACAACTCATAATGTTTGCTTTTGTATATAAGTTTCTTTTTTGATCAAAATATTATCTCAATCATTCAATAGGCTAGGATTAGGGTTAGAGTTTATTTAAGAAAGAAAATGATGAAAAAGGCAAAGTCAAAGCAGCATAAGAGGCGCTTACCCATGAAACTCAACATATAGCAAAAAATATCAACATGTGTCACAAGCTTCAAGTTAGATTCAAGGGCAATCAAAATTATCTATGGTAGCACATACTTACTCGTGGTCGTGAGTACTATAGTTCAACGAAAAAGAATTGTAATTATCTTGAGTATAAAATAAAATTTTTTTGAAAATAACAAGTGAAATTAGGATTTTTTTTAAAAAAGTAATGAAACTACTAGAAATTTGTAATTGAATTTGTTGAAATTTGAGAGAAATTGGTCATTTTGTTTTAGGTTTAATTAAAATGAGTGGATGTTATATGACTTTTAAATAATATTGTGGGTCTCACACAAACAATAAAAACAAAACAAAGTGTCACATTAATATTGACATAACATTTAATTAATGAAGACAAAATCCCATTAAAGATTCTGTTACTTTTAAGTAAATTTGAATAATTTAAAATTGTTATAGGTCTTTTTAACACTTTAAAACATTATATTTAATATATATTTTTAACATAAATATTAATATTAAAATATACTTTTTATGAAATTTGTTTATTTAAACTTGGTTATGTAAGCCTTCTTAAATCTTAATACTTCTTTATGTATCATGTTCGTCAATTTTCATTTTGTATCTTATACTTTTTGCATCTTTTTTTTCCTGCCCTTTTCATGTAATTTTTAATTGTGCAGTTTTGTCATCCCTTATTTGTAGATGGGTCATGCAATTTCTTTTGAATATTTAGTTTAGAATTTTAACTGAAACTGATGTAAAAAATTTTCAAAATACAAATAATCGTTAATAAAATTAGTTATTTTATTAAAAAAGCAAGATTAATTATAATGATAATTAATTGAAAAAAGTTGCAAAACACAAAAAATGGAAATTAATTTTAAATGCCAGCAATAAAAATATGAAATTAATAATTTATTTACATCAAATATGTTTTTATCTCTTAATGTCATCTATTTCAACTTTACAAATTGTTAATAATTTTTTTTAGAAGGTCAATAAGATTATGTTAATGTTGTTGTCATAAAAGCAACTGGCAACGTAAGTCATATGGCTCTCATTTCTTAAAAAAAAAGGTCAGATGACTATTTTTACGTAACGAAGCAGGAGAGAGGAGCGTAAAAGTGTTAATTAGCCCTGTTTGTTTTCGTTTTTTTCTCATTTCTTGTTGCGGTTTGTATAAAAATTAAAACTTCTGCATAAATCACATTTGGTTGATATTGTTTTATTATGCTGCTTTTTAAAATAAAAAACTACAACTCTTTTACGAAAATGGAAAAATCACGTTTTCATGATATTTCACAACAAAAAATATCACGTTTACAAAAACCTGTTCTTTTCTTTCTGCACTATTTTCTCTCTGCGCCACATCTTCATCCTCTCTGCGCTGCATCTTCATCCTCTCTATGCCTCATCTTCATCCAGGTTTGTGTTTATTTATGTCTTCGTAGCTCTTGTTATTGTGTATATTTCCATATCATTCA
>JAOSBK010000006.1:7856117-7868279 GCA_027568895.1 Erythroxylum shatona
ATGTGTCGCGAGCATCCACTGTCCAAGTACCAATGGTGCTGGCTGCTTTTTCCAAGGAAAGATATCTGCAGGTGATAATATCTGTCTCTTAGGTACCCAGATTCTCTTGGGTCCTTTAGGGTTAGCTCTAACATAATTCATAGTATGATGATGTAACTGATGATATTTCTGATGATGATGAGGCTGATGAAATTTCTTCCTAAAGATAGCAGAATTCTTTTTATGCTGAGCATAGAGTTTAACAAACCCTAATCTAGTTTTATCATTAGGGTGTCTATATTTCCCTAGCATATCATTCATTTTTCTCGTACTCTCAGTAAATATTGATAGATCAGCTGAGAGATTGTTTATTCTTTGTTTCAACTGATTTATCTCTTCAGATCTATTTATACCTACTTTTTTCTTCATCTCGTCTACTTGTATAATCAGCTTAATTAAGGTCTAAATGTTATTGAGTCTACTCAATATTAGGCTATTTTGGACAAAATTTGGCAGTGTCACATACTTGCTGTTAACTCTGAGTAGGTGTCCTACGTGGCATTTTTGTGACCTATTTTCTGACACCTTCCTTATTTCTAATGTTACATTGGTTTTACCGCAACCCAGAACTTTCACCAGGAGGGAATTCCAACTAAACCACCATTATCAAGGATCCACTTTCTACTTCTGGCAAAGCCATGTCCTCACCATCTTTTATTCCTTGTCCTAGCAGTCTCAGACATAGTTTTTACATTATAATCAGAATAATTTATAATAGAAACTAGAAAATTACAACTTAATATACTAACACAAATTGTTCCCCTCATATTAATTAACATAGTAAGCTAGTTTATGTCTATTTGTCGTGAGCTAAACAAATATGGTATATAGTTGGTGCTTGCGAGTTTATCTTTTTATCTATTATGCAATGTGTGGCTATTACATCAGTCAACTTACCTTCCACTCCTAGTTAGGAACAAAAAAGGAATATTGTCATTTAATATATTACCAAAAATCAATTCCTTGGTATATTAGGAAATTGAATGAGAAATATTTCATGATATATTACAAAATATCACCATTTTAAAAGCTTGGAGGACTATTTCTTTACAATTAGATGGTGATGAACCAAGATTGCAAGTATCTAGTTTAATGTTATGATCTTCTTGGGGTGTATCTGTATCGACACTGCATTCATGCATTAACAACTATGAATTGTATGTAATAGGATAGGTTAGTATATATATATATGCTACAGCTACCTAAACTATTTTCCTCTATATCCATATTAACTCTTCATGTTTTTCTTTTATTTTATAGACAAAAAAGGCTCTTTAGTTATGTACTCATGCCAAATATTGTAATGCATCTATAACCACATCAATAGAAATATCCTAACACTCGCAGCTAATAGTAAATATTTCTCACCTTATGCTACACATCTTTATATATTTTTATATAGCTATAGCTTAGTAGTTATGGTGGAGATTGGATTTTTTATAAATTAATAGTTTTGGGACATAAGATAATATGATTTTGGACTTAATTATCAAGACGTGTGAGGAGGAAGAAGAATAGGAAGTCCTTTGTGGGGTATTGGCATGGGATTGAAAATGATCTTCTCATCAGGAATTAGCTTATGAAACTTGAATCTTTTCACTAAGTTATGCATGAACACTAATATTTCCAATCTAGCATATTCCTTTCTAAGACACATCTGAGGTCCTCTACTAAATGGGATATATTTGTATGGTGTAGGTCCATTTCCTCCAAATCAAGTTGGATCAAACTGTTTTGGTTCAAGGAAGTACTTTAGACTTCTGTGTGTTGAACTTGCATTCCAGTACAACTACATGCATATGCGACATCACATGTAAATTTATCTATTCTTATCGAAACTATTAATCATTTAAGCTTTTGATTTATTGAATTATGAGTGCCTTCTAGCACTTTGGAATTGAGAAACCATGGAAAATGAAGTCGTTGATGGCTTCTCTAAAAGCACCCTAAAAAGGAGAAGTAAGTCTCATGACTTCAGATGCTACCTTCCACGTGTACTTCACCTTTTATATGTCATTCCAGTTTAACAGCTCTCTTGGTGCTTTTTTTTTCTACTATCTCCACTTATTTTGTACATGTAACAAAAAGTCATAAACAATTGCACTGTAACTATTCAAATCAAAATGACAAGAATTAATAATAATGAGTAATACCCCTATAAACATACTCGTAAATGTGGGGGAGTTCCATAAGAGACTTAACAATGAAGGTATAGGTAGCACTAGCAGTGTCGTGTCCACCAATCAGTAGTCCTAGGATCTTGCTTGTGATGTCACTCTCATTCAAGTACTTTCTATACTCAAAACTTGTCGTCATTATGTGGGATAATACGTCCTATCGATCTTTCTTCGTTCAATAATGGCAAGAGGCTCGTTCCTTATAAATTTGGAAGTGTTAATGCACTCAAGTGTTTAGGATGAAAAATATTCAAACTCTCAATCAATGCATAGTATAACTCTTACCATAAGATTGCAATATTATCACATCTCCACCACTTGTATATAAACTAGAAACAAAAATCAAAAGGTCTTTGTACAGGGGTTGTAATGGGGCGTAGGTCAAGTAACATTGAGATAATAAAAAATGTTGCATTGAAGGATATTTACTAAAGAGAAATTATAAGAAACTTGTTTACAAATATACATTGGTCCTTTTATTGCTACTCAATTGGTACCTTATACTTTTCTTTTTTTCTATGCTCTTGTTTTCTAATAATTACGAGCATTCAGTACCATATTTAAAGATATAATGGATCTTTTAACATTTTCAAGGAGCAAAAAACAACTAAAAATTAGACAACAAAAACTAAGGAAGGAGAAGAAGGTCTTCAGCTTTATAAGCAAGATGAAGTGAACCAACAAGGGAGGGGGGAAGTGCAGTAGAGGAAAAAGCTAGCAGAGTGGTGACAAAGCTCCATGATAGTGTACCTTTGAGGGAACTCCATAGCTTCCCTTTGAAACAAGTTGGTTTCATCTAAGAAAAAAATTTTGAACTAGAAGTAATATTATAAGAACATTTGAATGCCATAATAAAGTAACATCATAAGTTTGAAACGTTCTTTAAAGAACTAAAAAAAAACTATCACAATTATATTAATGATCAAAGATGTTTGTAGAAATAGCCCTTACAAGACACAAAACTAAGGTTTTAATACTTAAATAAAATTGAAGTTTTTTATTAGGCTTTTCCTAAGTCTTGTTGACAATAAACATTTTAACACCATTAGACATAATTTTGAATAGAATTGTCCTTGAGATTCTAGATTCTTTTGTTTCTTTGAGAAGTTATACATGGTCTATGCTATGTTTGTGTTCAAGACTGTGGACCCTCATATAAACTTAGGAAGTTAGACAAAATTTAGGTCATGCTTATGCTGGAGACCACGAATCTATCTGTAATTTTGAAGATAGATATAGTTTGGGCCATGCTTATATTTGAGACTTTGTCTTACCACTAAGCTGTCTAGTAAATTACATGAGTTGATAAGGGATCATGTTGGAGGTTTTTTTTCACATTAAAGTCTTCTCTAACCTCAGATCGAATCAATACTTTTCAATCAATTTAGCTTAATTACACATGGTATAGTTACTTTTCTTCCTTATTTGCATAATTAGTTTGTTTGGCGAAGTTATAAGAATCAAAGGCACCTTACTTCCCATCATCAAACATTGTAGAAGAGAGTTAAAACATCAACTAGATGTATTTCTCCTTAAAAGAACAATGTTTCTTACTTATGCTTAGGGGTAGGGAAACACTTGTCGCCCGTAATTTTGAATGGATGCTGGGATGAATCCACACATACAATTATCAACATCTCAAATTATCGAGCCGTGTTTTATAGCCATGAACCAATGATGAGGCTCTACATAGGAGGGGAGAAAAAGGAAAAAATCATGTATGTGAGAAAACAAAGGAAAAGGTAAAAATAATGTATGTCAGAAAACAAACTTCCTAACTATCTCACATCCAACAATCAAACATCTTTAATCTACATCAAGCAAGAAAGGGCCACATTGATTTTACTTTTCAATTAATCTAAAATTATTTAAAACATCAACAATGCTTAAAAAATTAAACTATTTTTGACAAAGAAATAATTAAATTGAGATAAAAATTAAACTTAAGATTAAGACATGAAACTAAGACAATTAGAATACAAATGATGAAAATTAATGACAGTTAAAATGGAAAGAATTTTTTTATTTTTGTTAATTTTGCAAACAATAGATAGAAATACCATTTAACAAAATTAAGTGTTCATATCTAAGACCCAAACTTGGTTTGACCCTCTAAGTCCCCGGTGGAGTTGCCCTTGGATTCCATTCATTTTTTTACATTTACCTTATTTTTATCCTTTTTAAACTTAAAATTAATAGAAAATATTTAATCTAAGATTAAAACAAACATTAATATCAACTATCTCTAATTAAAGTAAATGATTTATAATTAAAAACTAATTATTAGAGTTAATTATCTCTAATTGCAATTTATTTAGAACTAATTAAAAGAAGTTATAAATGAAATAAAGCCTAACATAATGATACTTTGACACAAATTGGATAAGGCTAACAGTTGTTTCACTTATTATGAATTGCATTAGGAAGACTTCACTCTCTATTCTTTGGAATGGCGAGCGCCTCCCCAGTTTTTGCCCAAAGAGAGGACTTCGACAAGGAGATCCCTTGTCCCTTTATCTCTTTGTCTTGTGTATGGAGAAACTTGGGGCAATGATCAACCAACAAGTTGGAGACAAAATTTGGGCTCCAATAGCCTGTTGTTGTGGGGGAGTTAAAATTTCTCACATGTTCTTCGCAGATGATGTTATCCTTTATGCAAAAGCAACCAGCTCCCAAGCTCAACGGATTAATTCTGTTTTACTCAAGTTTAGTGCTGCCTCAGGTATGAAGATTAATATGGAAAAATCCAAAGTTGATTTTTCTAATGGTGTTACTCGAGACATAAAGGATAGGGTGGAGAGTATTTTGGGCATTAAAGTCACTACTACCCTTGGCAAATACTTGGGATTTGATCTCGGTGATGGGAAGATAAGAAGTAGTAGTTTCAATGACTTGGTGACAAGAATGACTACAAAATTATCTGGGTGGAAGGCTAGCTTGCTGAATATGGCAGGGCGAGTTACTTTGGCAAAATCTACTCTTAATGCGATGCCTAATCATTTGATGCAGGTTGCTTGGCTTCCGAGCCATGTTTGCAGTAACATAGATCGAGTAATAAAAAAGTTTGTTTGGAATAACACTGATAGTCGACGTGGGATCCACTTAATCTCTTGGGATATAGTTACTAAACCGAAATCTACAGGTGGATTGGGTCTTCGACAGAGTCGGGTGATGAACACTGCACTTCTTGGGAAGTTACTGTGGACAACTCACGAACAACCTAATAAAAACTAGGTTTCTCTTATTTGTGACAAGTATGGTAAAGGGTAGATCTTTCTTGAGTGGGAAAAGAAGTTAAATTGCTCAAAGGTTTGGCTAGACATTATTAAAGTCCGAGATGAGCTCAGAAACAGTTACAAATACAGAATTGGTCATGGATTTTCAGTGTCTATTTGGCATGATAATTGGTTGGGTCAAGGGCTTTTGATTAATCGGCTGGATCTGGTTGAGGAGGAAGATTGGGACTTGATGATATCTAATATATTATATGATACTAGGGCCTGGAATTTTCGTCATCTTCGTACCGAAATTCTTGATGCAATTCATAGTGAGTTTCCTCGAATCCGTCAACCTATTACATTCTTGGGAGAGGATAAACTCATTTGGGGCCCTTCTTCTTCTGGTCGGTATACAGTGAAATCTGGTTTTCGGTGGCTAGCGTTGACAGATGACGATGAAGACCAAGAACAGTGGCAATGGATTTGGCATATGTGTGGTCCAGAAAAGATTAAACTCTTGTGTTGGATGATTTGGCATAAGAGGGTTCATATTCAGCAATGGCATTTTCATATCGGTCTGTCTCTCACTGAGGGGTGTAAACAATGCAGTATGGGGTCTGAAACAATTTTTCATATATTTGTTGACTGTCCAAAGGTGAAGGAGCTTTGGCGAAAGTTTCTCCCACTTGTTGGTACCTGTTCAGATTCAGTTATTTTCTTCCCATAATTTAAGGCTAATTGCGTGAACACTGCACTTTTGGACAATGGTGATTGTATAGATGTCACTTTCTTGGCAATTGTTTGGTCCATCTAGTGTATCAGAAATCGAGAAGTTATTGAAGATTGTATTGTTCTACCTCTTAAGCAATTCCGCTCTGTGGCCAATACCATAGGAGATTGGAACCAAAGTTTTCAGAAACCTGGTGCTATAAGTAATAGAGGCAGCAGGTTAGTCAACTGGCAGTGGCCTGGGAAAAATTTTGTCAGTCTTAATGTGGATGGGAGTGCTCTGGGAAATCCGAGCGATGCCGGTATCGGTGGAGTCCTCTGTGATGAATATGGACAATGGCTTGGTGGATTTTCTGAATACATTGACGGGGACACTAATATGAGTATTGAATTGCTTACAATAAGAAAGGAGCTTCGTATTACTTAGGATAAGGGCTTTAAATGGGTTGCTTTCTCAGACTCTATGGAAGCTCTGCGATTACTTGACAGTACCGATTATTACTTCCATCCTCATGCAAACCTCATTGTCGATATTAAAATTATGCTCAACTAGAATTGGGATGTGTCTTGTGATCATATTCTCAGGGAAGGTAATAGTGCGGCTGATATTTTAGCCAAAATGGGCAACTGGGATAAGCTGCCCTTTCAGTTTTGGATGTCTCCTCCAAGCTTAGTCCTCGTGGCTCTTATTGGTGACACCGTTGGCACTTTGTTTGAGAGAGCACGATAGCTGGACTTGACTCTCTGTTTCTTTTTTTTCTTTGTTTCGTTGTTTTAATTTTCCATTGAACCAAAAAAAAAACAGTAACACTGAAGTTTTAAAATTTCCAAGAAGTACAGCGAAGCATCAAAGTACGATAGAATAAATTAAAAATTACTTAGGCCTTGTTTGTTTTCATTTTTTCTCGTTTCTTGTTGCGGTTTGTATAAAAATTAAAACTTCCACATAAATCACGTTTGGTTGATATTGTTTTATTAAACTTTTTTAAAAATAAAAATACAATTCTTTTATGAAAACGGAAAAATCACGTTTCCGTGATATTTCACAACAAAAAATATCACGTTTACAAAAACCTGTTCTTCTTTTTCTGCACTGTTTTCTCTCTGCGTCGCATCTTCATCCTCTCTGCGCTGCATCTTCATCCTCTCTGTGCCTCATCTTCATCCAGGTTTGTGTTTATTTATGTCTTCGTAGCTCTTGTTATTGTGTATATTTCCATATCATTCAAAGGCCAGTCTGTGTACTCTTTGCAAACATCCTTCACAATCACCCTATACTCATCACCAAACTCGAGCTTGAAAGTGTCGCAAATAGCTTCAGCAAAGGCACGATGACCACCACCTATGTCACTCGTAAGGATCAACACATTCTTGGCTCTCTCAGCACCCATCTGTACAGGTTCCATGTTCCCATACACTCTCCGCAGAGGACGATGATCGGTTCTCTCAGCACCCATTTATGGAGGTTGATACCAAGCTGTCGAAATACATTGAAAGAAGCAGAGAAAGAAAAAAGCGAGAGAACCTAGATAGATAGAAACTGTGAAATAATAAGCCCTCCATGTTGTCTTTTATGCATTAAATGCATCTATTTACGTGCCTTGCATTCATTCAATGCATCTGTTCATGTTGAAACATTAAATGCGTTGAAACATTAAATGCCTCTTATCAAACGTGTATTCATGGCTTTATTGTTTTTCATTCACTAAAAAGCTTCATCTTTAAAATTAAATAATGGCCATATATTCAATGCATTGTTAAAGCATTGAATGCCTTTCATGCAAGGTGTACGCATGCATTAAATTCAAAGTTGAAATATTAAATACATTTGCAAAGTTGAAATACTAAATACATTTACGTGCCTTGCAATTCTTAAAGTGTATTCCTAGTTTTAATGATGTCACATGACTTTATTCTCTTAATGTAATACCTCTTTTTAATGTAAAGAATCGATATTTTTTTAAGTATGGTATACAATGCATTATTACATGTTTATTTTAAATTATATTTATCATTTAATATTTTGTAAATATTATTGTGATTGATGTCACTTATATGTTACTACATTTAGTTATGGAAGGCTTGAACAATATGAATGATGACAATGATTATATAGAAGTAATGATATCACTTATATGTTACTACATTTATTAGGAATCTCAACCAAACAGGTTTTTGTTTTCAGTTTTTATATTACAAATGTCAACCAAACATGTTTTCGTTTTCTAAGGAAAAAAATAGAAACCAAAAACAGGAAACAGAAACAAAAAACAACAACAGAAAAATAACTACTAATAGGGGGTTATGTGTCCTTTAAAATAGATAGCCAATGCCACCTCCATTCACGATTTTGTTAGAAGTAAAGGGGAAAATTACCTGTTTTCCATCACTTGCGTTCCAATGCAAATTGCCATATCTGCGCCAAGTTTTGTGCTTCTGTAGCCGTGGTGTTGATTTGATGTCATATTTTTTGTTTTCCTGTAGATTTGTTTGTCTCCTTTTATAAATAATAAATTGCTCGACTGTTGTTGATCGATCGTAGGCTTTGAGCTTATCGTGTTAAAAAGGGGCACGTCGCTTATGATTGCTCCATGTATGCTCCTCTGTTAGCAAGTGGCATGTATAGTTGTGTTGGCAATTTGTAAGGCTATGATATATGAGAGGGGAAAAAAAATTTTGGGAAGTAACTAATTTATTCATTAAAAAAGGTGAATATTATAATGAGAAATGAAATTCGTACCAAAGGGTATATCATAACAGCAAACTACATATTAAGATAAAACATGTGAAGCATTACTAATTTAAGGAAAACTATTATCAAGTAGAGATGAGTGTTCCAATCTTAAATCTAAACTTGAGGTAAAATCCCATCGAGGTAAATTTGCTAAATTGTTCAGATTTCTCAAATAACTTGTTGTTTCTCATTATCCAAATATAATAAACTAGCATAACAAAACCAACCCTAAACATCTTGCAATCTTCTTTATTTTTCCATTTCAAGATAGACATCCCAACCAGGTGAGGCTTCTATCATGAAGATCAAACAAGTTGAGAAATTTTCTCGAAAACGAACTTGTGTGACAACACTTAAAAGATGTGATCAAATGATTCTGGTTCAAAGGTACATAAAGGATAGTTCTTATTTGGAATATGAAATTTAATGTTATCTCTAGTTTCCAGCTACTAACTAGAGAAAGAATGAATGAGCTTTAGTGATACTAGAACCCCAAATCAATTTATAAAGGGAAACTTGATGCTGGGACCAAGAATCATCATTTTACAATAAATAGTGTTAAACTTGTGTGAGTTTTGTAACTCCCATCAGACTTCATAATGTAGCCCCTGATTTGGTAAAATATCTGACATACTGTAGCAATTGGGCTAATTCCCCTTCTTGTGTGATATGACCAATACCAATTGTTATCCTTAATAAGTTCTTCAATCATAGTGTTTTTAGGGATAAGAATTTTAATAGTAATGAAATATTATATACAACATAAAGGCCCAAGAGAATGCCATTTGTCAAGCTAGAATTTAATACTTCTTCCATCTCTAATGTAGTGTTAGATAAGAGAATGCAAGATTGACTTGGTATATAAGATTTGTTGAAAACTATAGGGATACGTTCTTTTCTAAGAGATGGAACAAATACTTCTTTGTTTGACATGAAATATATGCACTCATTTCACCCAAAGGCTTTCCTTATGATGACAAAGTCTCCATAACGTTTTAGCTAACAGTACTTGGTTCATTATACTAGCAAAGTTGATACCCAACCCTCTATTTTCTTTAGAAAACAAATGACACTCCAGACTTTACAAATCTTCTTACCACCCTTGTTTGGCCCATGCCATATGAAGTCTCTAATGCTTTTATCAATCCTTTTCAATACTCCTTTAGGAATAGCTAAGTGAGACAACCAGTAGATGTGTAGATTATTGATAATTGAAATAATTAATGAAAGTTGACCCCTATAAGACAGGAACCTATTGGTTCAAGTAGATATTCTGTAACATCCTGTTATCCAAATTAAGATTAAAATGGTGATTATTAGAGATTAATGAGAAATTAGGAAGCATAATTCATGCTTATGCATAATATGACGTAGACATACACGACACTATCGATCTTGCATATTACAATTATTTGTACATGTATTCATTGACATTTTTGGGTATAATTAATTGTTAAAAATGAAATTAAATTGTGAATTGTGAGCCTTTTAGGTTGAACATTTATTTAGAGAATAATTTGATTATTTTGAATTTTTGGTGAATTTTTGGAAATTTTTGAAAATTTGGGGTATGAACAATGCTAAGTGATCATGGTATGAATTGTGTTTTGATATGTCTTGAATTTTGGTATGATTGGATATTACTTAAAAATTTGGAATTAAATGTTATGGATTGAAAAATTGATAGATTAAAATGTACAGTTAGACTAGGACAAATGTCAAAGTGGTAGGATAAATTGATACATGAAAAATTTGGATGATTAAGCCTAAAATTGAGTGACATTTGGCAAAGTTAAATTAGTGACAAATGGACTAGTAATTAACTGACAAATGGATCAATTATTGTTTGACAAGTGGACCAATAATTAGGAGACATATGGACTGATTAATTGGTGACATATGGCAACATCTTGATTGGATTAGTGGTAGCATCTTGAGTAGGCAAATGTAAGACATTCCTTAGGACAAATGTTATGCTGTAAAGTTTACACCTAGCATGTTGATGGAGCTAATTCTAGCAGCAATGTTTCTACTGTTTCTCTCACCTTTCTTCACTGAATTTTCTCCAAATTTCTTCTATGTATTTTGCCTAAACCTTAGCTAAATTTCTGCACCAAAATTAGCTTTTTACCTTACACAAAATAGCCAAGAAAACTAGCTAAAAGTTACCTTCATCTTGTTGTTCCAAAATCAATTTGTTTTCATCTTAAGTTGGTGATGAATTTTGCTTGCATGGAGACTTGAGTTAATCTGAAGTGTTAACCTAAAATTGGAAGCTTAAAATGTAGGTAGCAATCTGATCTTTATGATATGTTTAGTAGTATGAGCATGATGCCTCAATTGGAATGACATATATGAGATATTGGTGAAGATGTATGTTGGAATATTATGAACTGGAGAATTTACATTAAACAGACTTTGGCATTTTGATTATATCTTGAACTATAGATTTCTAAATATGTTTATTCTTGATTCAAAATAGAATAGAGACATAAGTCTACAATTTTCCTGAAGAAATCGAATGTTAATTCTATCTTTAAGCATTTCAAAATATGACTGGAAGTAGAGTTAGGAGTTTTGTTATAGTTTAAAAATAATATGAACTATTTTGGATATAACTTTCAGTATACTAAATCAAATTGTATGATTTTAGTGTTATTAGAAATTGGAAACATAGTGGAACAATTGTCTAGAAGAAAGTATTACTGAAATACACTATTTTTCTTGTCATAATGATCATGCAAAGTTATCTTGAAAGGAAGTGCAAGGATGAAAATACTGAGGTGTGCTGAAATTTGATAACTGGAATATTTTTATTGAACATGCTTTGATATTTTGGCTATATTGTGAATTGTAGATTTCCAAATGAAATTATTATTGTTTTAAATATAACTAGAGACATTTGGTTACAAATATTAAGAAGAAATTGAATTTGAATTCTTTCCTTAAGGGTCTTGAAATTTAGCTTGAAAGTGAGTCTTGACTTCGGCTGTAGTACTACCAGAGACAAAAATCATGTCCTATTGTTGTTGAATAACCTATATTGATATAGACCAAATTAGGATAAGGTTTCTACACCAAAGTTGCAGTTTGTTCTCTTAGCTTTAAATTATAAATTTGTAAATTTTGGATACTGGAATTGAGAGATATGAGGTGTACAACTTGAATGCATGATCATGCATTAGCCAAAATTTAAAATATACACAGTCTGTGGTATTTTAAGCATAACTCATAGAATAATAAACTAAATTGAATAATCTTAGTA
>JAOSBK010000006.1:7868379-7887434 GCA_027568895.1 Erythroxylum shatona
AGTTGATGATACATTATCTCGGAGAACTGTTTTTTTAATTACTGTGCATACTAAATTACTAGGATTTGAATATATTAAAAACTTATATATATTGATGAACCTAAATCAACTTTTAGGAAGATGTAAAGGTATAAAGGTATATATTTAGTGTAAATCAAATATGCATACTTGTAGTTATTTGATAAAGTTGCTTATAAGAGAGGTTTGATGGTACATTTTGAAGTTAAGAATACTTTTAAGATCTAAATTGAGTATTTCATTTAGTTACATATATAGAGAGATATAAAGAGAGTGTAAGAGAGGTGTGTTACTTATAGGTAAACCAAATTAATAGTGTAACACCATGGCTTATATACACCTTTACCTATACCTAGTGGACAATATATAGATCTTTTGATAGACTTTATCTTGGCATTACTTAGGTCTAGGAATGATAAGGATTTGGATTTCATAATGGTGGATATATTTTCTAAGATATCGCATTTTATTACATGATATAAAACTAATGATGCATCCTATAGTGTTGAATTAATTTTCAAAGAAATTGTTAGGTTGCATGGGGTTACTAAAACCATAATGTTAGATAGAGATGTTAAGATTTTAACTACTTTTGGAAGAGTTTGTGGGAAAATTAAGGGCTAAGTTATTATTTTCTACACCTTGTCAACACAAGTTGATAGTTAAACTAAGGTGGTTAATAAGACCTTAGGAGGATTGTTATGCGCTATTATTGTAACATCCCATTAACCATATTAAGGCTAGAATTGTGATTTATGAGAAAGTACTAAGAAATTAGGAAATGTACATCATGCTTTAGTTTAAATATAACATGCACATTTTTGCACATGAATATGATTGTACATGCATTTATTGACATTTTTTTGGGTATAATAAAATGTGAATTGTCAGTTATTTGCCTTAAAAATTTATTTGGAGACCATTAGTATTTTTTCAAAAGTTTTAGTGAATTTGAGCTACATTTGGACTAGGACAAATACTAAGTGGTAGGATAAATTGATATATGAGAAATTTGGATGATTAAGCCTAAGTTTGAGTGACATTTGGCATAGTTAAATTGGTGATAAATGGACTAGTAATTAAATGACAATTCAACCAATCTTGGATTGAAATGAGGGCTGATTAAAGGGTGACAAATGGTAGCATAATGAGTGGATTAGTGGCAGCTTAATTGTTGAACAAATGGCTAGCATATTTTAAGACATATGTCTTTGTAAGTTATTAACACCTAGCATGTTGATGTGGCAAATTCCAGCACCCAAGTTTCTGATTCCTTTCTTGCTTCCTTCACCAAAATTTGTTCCAAATTTCTCCTCTATAATTTTCTTGAACCCTAGCCAAATTGCTGCACCAAAACCAGCCTTTTACCTTACACAAAATAGCTAAGAAAATTAGTTGAAAGTTACGTTCATCTTGCTGTCCAAAATCAACTTGTTTTCATCATAAGTTTGTGAAGAATTTTGCTTGCATGGAGACTTGATTTAATCTAAAGTTTAAGTTGAATTGAAATCCTAACAAGTAAGTGAGAATCTAATATTTAAGATATGTTTAGTAGTATGAGAATTATGCCTAAATTGGAATGACATATATGAGATATTGGTGAAGATGTATGCTGAAATGTTATGAACTGGAGAATTTTCATTTAATATGCTTCGGTATTCTGATTATAACTTAAGCTTTAGCTTTCTGAATGAGTTGATTCTTAATTCAGATTAAACTAGAGACATAAGTCTACAAATTTGCTGAAGAAGTCGAATGTTAATTCTATCTCTAAGCATTTCAAAATCTGGATGGAACTAGGGTTAGGAGTTTTGTTACAGTTTAAAAATAGTCTGAACTCTTTTGGATATAACTTTCAGTATACTAAATCAAATTGTATGATTAT
Source organism: Erythroxylum shatona (assembly GCA_027568895.1). Lineage (NCBI taxonomy): Eukaryota > Viridiplantae > Streptophyta > Magnoliopsida > Malpighiales > Erythroxylaceae > Erythroxylum > Erythroxylum shatona. The sequence continues at coordinate 7,870,283 of JAOSBK010000006.1, forward strand.
AGTGTTATTAGAAACTGAAAACATAGTGGAACAAATGTCTAGAAGAAAGTGTTACTGAAGTACACCATTTTCCTTGTCATAATGATCATGCAAAGTTATCCCGAAAGGGGATGTCAGGATGAAAATGATGAGGTGTGCTGGAATTTGATAACTGGAATGTTTTTACTAAACATGCTTCAATATTTTGGCTGTATTTTGATCTGTAGATTTCCAAATGAAATAATTATTGTTTTAAATTGAACTAGAGACATTTTTCTATAGATATTAAGTATAAATTGAATTTGAATTCTATCCTTAAGGGTCTTGAAATTTAGCTTGAAAGTAAGTCTTAGCTTAGGCAGTAGCACTATTAGGGACAGAAATCAAATCCTGTTGTTATTGAATAAACTATATTGATATAGGCCGAATCAGACAAAGGTATCTTCACAAAAGTTATAGCTTATTCTCTTATATTTTGATTGGTATAATTTTTGTAATTTTTGGATATTGGAATTGAGAGATATAAGGTGTATAACATGAATGCATGATCATGCATTAGCCAAAATTTCAAATGTACATAGTCTATGGTTTTTTGAGCATAACTCATAGAATAATGAACCAAATTGAATGATATTTGTATCATTAGAAACTTAAGACATTGGAGAACAACTTTTTAGAAGGAAGTATTGCCTAATTTTGTCATTTACCTTATTAGAATAATAAAGCATATTATGAGAAAAAACCTAAAATGATCAATTGGGTTATGAAATTAGTTTCACCTTATTTTATTATAGTTCAAACTCTAAGTACAAATTATATTAATAAGGTTTTTCTATCTGAATGATATGGTGAAAAAGTCTCAATAAGATACCCGGAATTGTCATTGAACATGCATTGTGCATATTGCCTATACATTGATATGAATAAAGAAAGACTTATACATTTGTGAAAAATTATGATACATGTAAAGGTGTTTTGTATGATATAGGAGAGCAAATGGATGCTAGTCAGACATTGCTGGACTATCCAGGCAATAGAATATTGGAGTGTACTGTGAGTAACCTAAGATAGTCTCACATTGATTTGTTTTGTTTGTTACTGAATTGAATTTGATATTGATGAATGTGTAATGAATTGTAGACAATAATTTTTCGAGACGTTTAATGCATGTGGATATCATTAGAAGTGTTATTTGTATGTGAATGATAATGTACTGTTTTGCTATCTTATTAAACTGTACTAAATTGTGCTAATTGTGTACTAGATTCTGGACGATACTCGTCCAAGGCGTTTTGATGCATGAGAATGATATTGGAAATGCTGATGGAATGTGAATGTGTCTGCCTAAATAATTTTCTAGTTCTCAACTGAAAAGTTGAATGCCGGATCTAGTCCGATGACTACTGCTACTGTGACTATTACTGTAATTGATACTGTGATTGATATACTATTATATTACATGTAAATGAAAGTGATTGTATTTGATGACTGAATTGTGGCATGCACTTCATTCCAATGCATGTAATATAAAGGAGCTGTGACTGGTGTTGCTACTGATACTGTTATTGATAAGAGCTTTAAGTTCTTGCATATGTGGTTCGAGCCTATGACTCACTCTGATTTATGAGTCACAGACTGACTATTTGAGACTGATAATTCGGGATACTGTAAAGGCACATAATCACAACAATATAAAAATGAAAGTGAGTCTTATACATATTACATCCACATATAATTTGATTCCATTGAATGATTTGCAAAGCTATGTGAATGTTGTTATATGAACTGTGTAACTAAGAAACGATTTATTTGTGATAGTATTTGACACTTGTCAAATGGAGTTGAATTGTATGATTACGTGCTATAATTGATCTTGTTTTATGACAGAGTGAACCATCGATGATGTTTACTCTATTGAGTTTGCAAAATTCATCAAAATTGCACCTTTTTCAGGTTCGAGAGTGAGACGACCTAGCTTCTAAGACTCCGTAGAAGCATATTTTTTACAAGTGTTACAATCAGGTCTGGCTCAGAGGTTAGTCAGCTGAGATTGAGGACTTAGTTGTTTCTTTCATGTTTATTGGATTTGGTGTGTATTGAGTTATTTAAACATGATGGTATTATGATAAATGAAATAATGTAAATTATAGATTTTGATATAATGTGATAACATTTTGGGTTTAGAAAATGTGTGATTGATGGTTTAGTGTATGATGCCATGTTATGTACAGTGAAAGTGAGATAATTAACGGGTCATTTCTGACAGGCAGGTACACTTGTATCCGATGGACCCACGTGCATATGTTAGTTGGGAATGAGGTGTTACATATTCTTTTTTGAACTTTATCAAAGAGAGGTCTACATTCAGATTCCTTTAACTTCCTACTGGAGATAGGAACTCCTAAGTAAGTGAATGGTAAACTGGTGAATAGATAATCCTGCTTAAGTAATCACCCTTAAGGAATCATCAGGGTAAGCAGAGCTTTATTGAGGATTAAATTTGTTATAGACAGAAATTTCAAAGGACATGTTTACAAGCGACGTGGTGCATAGATGAACAGCGAGAACGTGATGCAACATTATTAAGTTCCAACTGTAGTGATTTTCGTTCATTAAGTTGTATTGTTTACAAATTCTTAGTTGATATCCTAATAGTTAGCTTTTAAGTCTTGCACGTAGTGGATTTCTGTTTTATAGGAAGTAGTTATTGATTTTTTGTTTAAAAAGGATTGTACGCTGGAATTGAAGGATTAATGAGAATTATTTCAATAATCAGTGTTACAGAGATTTGTGGGTTCTCTCTTAACAATCCCACCTCTATATTCAACATAGGTTATAGAGGAAGGAAACTCTAAAAATACTCCCTTCTACAGGAATCGCATGTTGACGTCATTGTTAATTGCCCTGTAATTCGATCGCAAGTATGGGACCGTAACAAATTCGTATTAGAGTAAATAGTTATAGGCGAGTCATCTTCCAATCTACAAAAACAGCTCAAAGCCTTTGTTAAGATGTACTATTAGTACTAGTAATAGTGATAGCAGTGGTAGTAGTAATAATAGTGGTGGTGGTAAGTGGTAGTCTTAGTAATAGTGGTGGTGGTAGTGGTAGTAGTAGTAATCGTCATCGTCATAATCATCATAGTAGTAGTCGTAATGTGGTGGTGGTGGTAGTGGTGATGGTGGTAGTAGTAGTAGTAATAGTAGTAGTAGTAGCCGTCGTCGTCATCGTAGTTGTAGTCGTAGTAATAGTCATAGTAGTAGTAGTGGCAGTAATAGTCGTAGTAGTAGTCGTAGTCGTAGTCGTAGTAGTCATAGTTATAATAGTTGTAGTCGTAGTCGTAGTAGTAGTCGTGGTGGTGGTAGTTGTTGTAGTAGTAGTAGTGGTAGTTATTGTAGTAGTAGTAGTGGTAGTAGTAATAATAGTAGTAGTCGTAGTAGTAATAGTTGTAGTAGTAGTAGTCGTCGTCGTCGTAGTAGTAGTAGTAACAATAGCCATAGTAGTAGTAGTCGTAGTCGTAGTTATATTAGTAGTCGTTATCATTATAGTAGTACTAGTCATAGTCGTAGTCGTAGTCGTAGTCATAGTCATAGTAATAGTAATAGTCATCGTCATCGTAGTAGTAGTAGTAGTCGTAATAGTAGTAGTAGTAGTAGTAGTAGTAATAGTAGTTGTTGATGTTTTAGTAGTAGTAGTCGTCATCGTCGTAGTAGTAGTAGTAGTAATAGTAGTCATAGTTGTAGTCTTAGTAGTAATCATCGTCATAGTAATCATAGTAGTGGTGGTGGTGGTGGTAGTAGTAGTCATCGTCGTAGTCGTAGTAATCGTGGTAGTAGTAGTAGTCGTTGTAGTAGTGGTAGTAGTAGTAGTATTCACCTTTTTTTATTGAAGAAGGACTAACACCAACAAACAGATAAGCTCTTTTGGTTATGGAAATGCAATGCAAATGATGAAAATAAAAGAGCTTATGTTATGTGAAATTGATGATAAAGTAGCTTTCAAGAAGTTAAAAGTTGTTATCAAGTAATATATTTGGTACTATTAATATCAGCTTACAATGTTACATAATACATGTAATATAATTTCTTCCAAAGACATATAGAACTTGAAATGCATGTAGAAATACATGATAAGGCATTACCATAGTATTTTATTAGGAAATGACATTTTTGTTATTAAAAATATTATAATAAAGTAAAGTATTGTAATATTTTATATCAATATTCATTACATATTAAAGTTCTTTTAATAGATCTTCTAAAATGCTATTTTAACTCAAATATATTTTATATGCATAATAAAAAATGTATTCTTATTATTTTATTAAAGTGTTGAATATATATATAAAAGTTGTACGAGTAAAAGAGTAATATATTTAATACCTTATAAAATTATAATTGATGGTTTATATATCAATTACCTTTTCTATGTGTAACAAATTTGGTCTACAACGGTCAAAAGAATTAGATAATTAGTCGATCACGATCGAGGCCTAACCCAAAGAAGGTCGATTAACGATGAAAAGGCAAACCCAGGAGAGTCTCCACCCAAGAAAACATTCTGAATGAACGGAGGAGATCTCGTTAGCTGACGTCACTGCTCGTTCGGATCTCCCTATTCTAGACTCTCTCTCAGTTTTGTCTAGTCAAACCATCTTCCATAGGGAGAGGTGGTGGTTCTTTCTATGGTGGCGATGGCCCTTACAAATCAAGGTATTACATCCGGTTTTTCTCTCTTTTATGTTTCGTTCACTTCCTTGTTTAATTTTCAATTTTTGGTTCCCAGAGAAGGTCTAAATACCCTATTAGTGAACATATAAAATCAATTAAGTTGGCCTCACACAACAACTTAAGCTATTATGCTGAAAATGATCATTTAATATGGTATCAGAGCCTTTGTGACCAAGTAGTCATGAGTTCAAATCCTACCACCCACCTATTATTCAACACAAGATAGAGCGAGCCTGTGCAAGTTTCAAGTCCAAAGGGCTTTCACTTGAGGGGGTGTGTTAGTAAATATATAAAATCAATTAAGTTGGCCTCACACAACAGTTTAAGCTATTGTGGTAAAATGATCATTTAATATACTCAGCCAGCAGCGAGCTCCAATGAAATTCAGTTACGGATTGATCCTATGCACGCTGACTTGGATGATGAAATTAGTGGCCTTTGTAGCTAAGTTAAGCAATTGAGATATGCAAGTCTCTCTCGCTCTCTCTCCTCTATTATCGAGAACTCTGGATAGTATTTGGTGGATTATTTGGCTTTGTTTACAAGTGTCTTTTTAGTGATCGTCTTTCATTTTTATACATAGCACATAGGATCATTGGGTGGTAATTGGCAGATTAGTTTCCTATGCTATGTCTCTTATTGGTTCTCGTTAAGTTGTGATACTGTTGCAGCAAGCTCACTGTTCGGTGAATTTTGTTTGGTGAGTATGAATTGTTTTCTAATTATGGTCATAGAGTACTATTTTCAATTGCAAGTGTAAGGTAACTGGACTGCAATGAAGCTTTGAAACAGGAAGTTTATTAGCTTTATAGCATCATATTCACCTATATGAAAACACGTTATTCCTGAGCTATGAAAACTATGGAATATCTTACTTGGCTAAGCATGAATAGTTTCTCATTCCTCATCTTACATTATTCAATCCGATTTATCTCCTTATAATCTATGGCAACAATGTCAACAAAATTATTTTCAACTCCTTTTTCCATTTTCCTGCTTTGGTGAGAGAGAGAGATAGAGAGAGAGAAGATTAGGAGCATACTTTTGTATGTGAAGAAAGTTATCTGAAAACATTGTTACGGATCCTGAACAACTGTGCTTGCTAGTTAAGACCTATTTTGTCAACCTCTACAATCTTGAGGACAGGACGCACCCGCCATTCCCCCTCACAGGAGCCTTTCCGATGCTTTCGGAGGCAAAGGTATAGGAGCTAGCCCTCCCAGTCTGGGATACTGAAATCAGAAGTGCCATTTTTGATATGAATCCAAACAAAGCTCCTGGCGTCAATAGGTTTAATGCGCTATTCTTCCAAAAGCAATGGGGAATGGTAGGGCCGGCAGTGGTGGCATTTATTCAACAAGTTTTCAGGATGGAAAGATGGGAACAGGACCTAAACCAAACCCTTCTGGTCCTAATCCCCAAAATCCCATCCCCACATTTTTTGTCTCAATTTCACCCGATTAGTCTGTGAACAGTCATCTATAAGGCCATTTCTAAAGTCATTGTGAATAGATTGAAAGTACACATGGACTACCTTGTAATGGCAAATCAATGCAGCTTCATTCCTGGTCGGCACATCATTGAGAATATTATTATAGCCCAGGAGGTTATCCACACCATGCGGAGGAAGATGGGCAAGACAGGGTTCCTGACCCTGAAAGTGGACCTGGAAAAAGCTTATGACAAACTTTAGTGGGAGTTTATTCACGATACTTTGGTGGATATTGGGATCCTAGAAAATTTAATCTGGGTCATTATAAAGTGTGTAACGACGGTTTCGATGCAAGTTGCCTGGCAAGGCATCGTCTCTGAAATGTTTAGACCTTTGCAGGGCATCAAGAAAGGTGACCCCCTTCTGCCTTACCTTTTTGTACTTTGTTTGGAGTGTTTAGGTCAACTCATTTTGAAGGAGGTGGATTGCGGGAGCTGGAAACTGATAAAGCTGAATAAAACAAGACCTCCCATCTCCCATCTCCTCTTTGTAGATGACCTAATCCTTTTTGTTGAAGCAGTGGATATGCAGAAGCAGGTGATAGGTAGAACCTTAGAGTCTTTCTGTCTTGCCTCTGGACAGACATTCAGCATTGCCAAAACTCGGATCTTCTTTTCTAAGAACGTTTCCCGAGAAACTGCCAGACGTCTTAGCCATGATCTTTAGGTTACTTGTACGGATAGTCTTGGACAATATTTAGGGGTCCCTTTGATCCACTAGTAAACTACTCGTAACACTACCAACACATCCTTGATAAGGCTCAAAAGAAACTTGCAGGATGGCGTGCTAAGAGTCTGTCGCTCGCGGGCAGGTTACCCTTACCCAATCAGTCCTCTCTGTTTTGCCCATTTTTACGATGCAAATGGTGCGACTCTTACGTCAACTGTGCAACAATCTGGAAAAAACCATGCGAGATTTTATATGGGGTTCGACAATTGGGCACCGCAAAATACATCTGGTTAAATGGGAATTAATGTGTCAGCCTAAAGTCGCGAGAGGGTTGAGCCTTTGACATATTCAATCTACCAATGCTTTAAAGTAATTTATGCGCGTCTTCTTTACTAAAATTAACTTTTTCTATTATGTTATATTTTGTTTTCTACTATGATTTGTACATCAATGACTAAATGATGGTCAGAAAAAAATGTGAAGTTTAATATTTATTTCAGTCTTGAAGTGGTTTCTTCTAAAAAAATAAATGCCAAGAAGGAGCTGACAATACCTTTAACATCTCTCTTTTTTATGTAGATTATATGAAATAAAGACATTGGATCATTGTTTCCCAATCCATTATGTATAGAAAATATACTAGAAATACTTTCTATTTTATATACTTACTGGATGCTTGGGATAAAATAAATTTGAGAAGGAAATACTAGGTCTCTGGCTTTAGTTTGTTATTTCTTTTAGTTACGGGAGGTTGCATTTGATAATTAGGAAAGGCATTTATATGGAGCTTGAATTTGCCTTTTTAACTCCTTGATTTGCTACTTTGCTTTGTTCCACACTAACATGATCTCTCTCTAATATGTTTTCTATTATTATCTTCAGATGTTGGCATGAAGAAATAATATATGGTCAAGACATAGTATACTGGTTCTCAGTTTGTTGAACATCATTTGAAAGTTCTCAATTTGTTGAACATCATTTGAAAGGAATTAATGTGCTATTGAGCAACATATTGTTACTAACTTCTGCTATAGTCATAGAAATAGGAAATAATATGGACTCGTGATTTTTCCCTTTGCAATATGTGGGATGTTATTGATAAAAATTGTGGTTTAATGCAAAAGGTTGCAATTGCCTGCTAAGAGGTCTTGATTTTGTGGTATAACAGCAAATGACAATGATTAAAGATCAAGTAGGAGTGAAGAATAACATAAGGAAGTTGAATCAGAGCATCATAAAGAGCGGTGCTAATCATATTGTCCATGTAGGTGTTTTCACATTGTTTTGTTTCATTGTGGTGTATATATGGTCCAAAATATCAAGAAGATGAGGAATATTTAGGAGCAAAATGTCCAGAAATCATGGGCTTTCCTTAGACGAACAAGCATTATGGTGTGGCTTCTAGTCAGATTATCTAGATGACATTCGAGGTCCAATGCTATTTTTTTAAAAATTCCAAATAGTATTGGAACATTTTTATCTTGTATGGGAAAGAAATGTGTGACTTGTTTTCTTTTTTTCTCCTGTAGTTATTTTCTTATGTATGAAATGAAGTACCTCTCATGTCCGAGGCTGTTTGGTTTCATTTTTATTTTTTGTTGTTGTTTTTTGTTTCTGTTTTTTCTTAAAAAGAACGAAAACTTGTTTGATTAAGATATTGTAATATAAAAACTGAAAAAAAACTATTTAGTTGAGATTTGTAATAAAAAAACTGAAAAACATTTTTTGTTTTATTCTCATGTTTTTATTTTTTAGTAATTATACTCTTATATGTAATAATTATAATATAATACATTATATTTTTAAATTAATTAATTATCATTATAGCTAAAATTAAATATACAAAAATCAAATATTATTAAAAAATTACACATTAATTGTATATAATAAATTACATAAATTAAAAATTATATTATGTCATTCTAATCAATAAAATATGTCCACCATATTATAATTTTTGAAAACATAATAGTACTATCATTTACAAAAAGACATAAACCAATTAGAAATAACATAATCATTTCACATTTGTCTAGCAATTTCATCTTGCTTCTAAAACATATCTCGAAGTTGTGATGGAGTGATATTATACTTTACTTAAGAAGTAACATCTTCATTTTCACTTTTCCTAATTTGTTCTTCATTTTTAGCACAACTTTCAAATAATTCATCGTTTTTTCCATACAATCTAATATAGTTGTGTATAACACAACAAGCAATAACGATGTATTTTTACTTCTTCATATCATAACTCAGCATGTTTTTAGGTATAGAGAATCTTGCTTTTAGAACACTAAAACATCTTTCAATAACATTTCTTACTGAAGAATGCCTGTAGTTAAACAATTCCTGTGGACCTTGAGATTTTCCTATACCTCTATAATCTTGTAAATGATATCTTTCATCTCGATATGGTCAAAGAAATCCAGGCATATTAGTGTAGCCTGAGTCAACCAAATAGTACTTAACTAACATAAAAAGAACATAATATTAACAAAAAAATATTAAAAATGAATCATAATTACTATGTTTATTTAAAATAATATAATACCTTGTGAAGGCATAGGAAATTGATTCATTAGATTTGTCATTGTTTCCAAAAGAACTCGAGAGTCATTTGCAGTACCTTCCAATACCATTACATATGTAAAACACATGTCAAATGAGCAACAACACATAATATTTTGGGTTGGATTAATTCTTTTGCCCTTGGATGGTATTTGTTTATCAATCAGAACATGTGCATCAATATATGTATCATCTTTTGCTCCTATACAATCCTAAAAATTAAAAAATATATTAAAATAATTTTTAATAAGAAGGACATAATTAAAATAGTAATTAAAGATATGAATGTATCTCAAAATATGGAAAGAATTTTGAATTACGTTGAATCTCATGAGGTGTATTAATAAAAGATGGTGGAGTAATGACTCTTTTTGCAAGACGATTAATTGCATATAAGACTTTTTGAAAGTACTTCGAAATTGTCCAGGTCTAATGTTGAAAGCATTTTACATTGACTCTAGTTGTCTCATTATGTCCTATAGTTATCAAGAAAATTGCTACTTGTTCCTCCACAGTTAAATGATTTGTTGCTTTTAAGCCTCCTAAACTCTTCAACTCATCACATAAGCTCAAGAAGATTATCTTTCTCATTCTTTAGTTTTCATAAATCCTTGTAGGATTTCCATTCAAAAGTTGTAATATCCAATTATGACCTGGTATAACAAAAGTTCTACATGATTGCTTTTGTAAATGAAAATGTTTGTTCTCTCTCCTAGCTACAGAAATAATGATTACCTTCTTCCGTTCATCATCAGAATCTGATAAGAAATCCATATATCTACAATGCCAACATTATATAATTAATAAAATATCAATCAAGTATATTTAATCAAATATAGAAAAATATTTATACAAAATATAAACTTAAAATTAAGTCAAATATTCATATAAAGCATAAACTAAAAAGTTCAAAATATGGAATAGTGTTTAATATAAAAGTGTCAAATCAATAAGAATTTCATGTGCAATAACGTGAAAATATAACTAAAGCGACATAATCCAATCCAGCTTTCCTATTTGTGTCATCTTAAAAAAAAATATCCCTGTAGAGTGGAGAATCATGTAAAGCCTTCACAAATTTTCCATATTACACACCGTCAACACCCAGTTCATCTAAAGAACTTAGACATTCCATCATTATGTTAGACTCTTGAGATTTATTCTCTACAGTGGATGATGTTTCACTCAATTTTTTCTTAAGTAAATCATTCTTCCTTTTTGATTGTTCACTAGGTATAAGTAAGGCTTCTTCTACAATGTTAGAATGTGTCTTCTTTGCCTTCTTGTTCTTAGGAGACTTCTTTGTCTTAGATGGAGAACTTTTATCTTGATCTTCTTTTCCATTATACGAGTAATCTTCATCAATATTATTTTCATATTCCTCTTTTGTACTATTCGATGGAAATTTAGTTGATAGATGTGCATGCACACCAGTTACAATAGTATCTCCAAAAATATGACACAAGTCTAAAAATTCCTCATATCCTTTTTTCTTGAATATGTGAGCTATTTTATGCATCTATAATGATGAAAAAGATATATGAGAATGAATATTATGTAATATGATATATTCATAAAATCAAAGACATTTTTACCTTAAATAGATTTTCCCAAACATTCATTTGTAGCATTAAGTTCACCAGTAAAAGAGTTGTAATCGATTCCTATTTCTTTGAGTAAATTCTTGAAATTCTTCAATATGACCCTTAATCCATTATACTTATTCTTCAATTAAATATCAATATACTCCTTATTGAATTTTGTTTGAAGCCCTACTTTAATATTCTTCCAACCAGATTTGAAAAGGTAGTAGTCGTTCGATTTCCCTTCTTCACTTTTTCAACCATCAAAGAGATTAAATACATGTCTATAGTATCATTTTATACCTCATCTTTTTCATTTACCTTTATACAATCAATGTATTCATTCATATTGTTCAAGCCTTCCATCACTAAATGTAACAACATATAAATGACATCAATCACAACAATTTCTACAAAGTATTAAATGCTAGATCTGGTTCAAAATAAACATGTGACAACTATAACAATTTCTAAAAAATATTTGGTGTCTAAACTTGTACAAATTTTATAATATAATTGAGATAGTACAAATGAAAAATTTTTCAACACAACACAAAATTGATAGAAAAGATGGACTTTAATATGCTACAATAGTGTCTTAGACCAACGTGTTTAGCTTGAATTCTAAATTTTTTAATGGTCAATTGTTACACATCTTTGTCAACATGTATTAATATTTACAACATGAATTCGTGACTACACAGTCTCTTTTTCTTCATTTTTCTATCATCAATATGTGATAAAAAGAAAACATTTTTCTTTTTTATGTTTAGTTAAAACATAACAAAAGACGACAACGACTACATATATATCAAATTCATCTCACTTACAAATGTATTTAATGTTTCAGTTCTCCATGCATATAAGCTACCATACAAATGCATTTTATCTTTCAGTTCTCCACACTTATAAATTATCATGAAGACAAGGCTTCACAATAAATGACGTGAAGACAAGAATTTCTTCACTTTTGTAAGGAATAAAGACTCCATTAAATGCCTCCATATGCCACATTAAATGACGTGAGGACAAGAATAGTTATAAAGTGTGCTCCACTCTATGCTACATTAAAGACATGAGGATGAGAAGAAAATAGCTAGCTACCGTGAAGACAAGGATTCACAATAAATGATGTGAAGACAAGAATGTCTTCACTTAAAGCCTCCATTAAATGCCTCCACATGCTACATTAAATGACGTGAAGACAATAATAGCTATAAAGTTACCTATGCTCTACATTAAAGACGTGAGGATGAGAAGAAAATAGTTATAAAGACGTAAGGACAAGGAGAAAAATCGACATAAAATCTAAGAAGAAAACAACTACAAAGACGTGAGTAAGAAGAAAACAGCTATAGCTGTCTCTGTTTTAAATAACGTGAGGATCAAGAAAATAGCTATAGAATTTGGTTTTAATAACATTATTTCATGGCTGTGTTCTATGTTGGTTCTTTATAAAGAATTAGATGAAGTCGTCATTATATTTAGCAGAGGAGGTGAAGCAAAAACTGAAGAACTGAAACACATCGCACGAAATGTCATTCTAATTAGAAAAATTATTGTTCAGAGGAAGAATGAGAGTGCATCATCTTCATTATCATCACAAAAAATTGTAGAAGATTATGCTTAAAGCATAAGTTCTACATGTTGCTTTTAGTACGTATGGCTACATTTATAATACTGTTATTTTCTCCATATTTCTTTTCTTTTTCACAGTTCTGTCTTGGTTCATATCTCTCCTCCATCACGTCTAGTTTTTTTTCATGCCTAATTTCTCTATTTTGTTATGGGTCCGATGTTATAAACAAGAAAGACAAGAGAAATTGTAGAAGCAACAGATAGATATGAATACAAACCTGGAGATATTACAACACTGGTGAAGATGTAGAAGACGAAGTTGGCACAGAGGAGAGAAAAACCTGAATATAATTTGTTTTTGTAAAAAAATGTTTTTAAATAGATGAAAACATGCTTTTAGAAATTACAAAAACGTTATTTTTATGTTTTTGTAAAATAATTGCCGTTTATTTTTAAAAACGAAATATACAAATGTGTTTAACCAAACACGATTTTAAGAGTCGTTTCTTAATTTACAAAAACCATAACAAAAAACCTTAAAAAACAAAAAACAAACAACCCCAAGCTTATACTGATTCAATTGGACGCTGTTAGCTTATGAACATAAACAGAAATTGATATGAAAGTACTAGCACATGCATGAACTTAGTTTGATTGTTTAAGACTTGTGCCACTTCCAAATTTTGCTTGTTCTTACTAAAAGGGCTAGAATATTAATAGGACACTTTTTCTTGATGGACATAACTATCTTTATTAGAAAAATATAATGAAAAATTTTCTTGATAGCTAAAAATATTGATTTGTGAGAAGTTTTTAATGACCCGTTCATTCCTTCTAATGTTATAGAACTAGAAAAAAAGAGATCATTAGATTAAGAAATTAATTTTCTTCAATAGAAAGGTTATTCACATTTTATTTTATGCATTAAGAAGAAATAAATTTAATAAAGTTTTCATTTGTGAAATGGTTCTTATGAAATTTGGCATACATTATAAGTTACACAAAAGGGCATAAATCAAGTCAAGGAAGGCTAAGTAAACATGCTAGCTTATCAATATTAAAATTTTCATATAAAATATTTATGAAACTATTTCTAGCATGCATGTTATATTTATTGAAATTATTAATGCTCCTTTAAGGCTTAGGCAAGACATATATTAATGGTGGAGTAGTGAGACAATTACTTAGATGTCTTTTAAAGACTTAGAAAGCCAAGGTGACATCAATTCAAGAAGCAAATGACTTAACTATGTTAATAGACAATTTCATTACATCTCTTTTCATTTATGATATGAGACTTAAAGACACACAACTAGAAAAAATAGCTCATAAAAGGAATAACTTAGCTTTTAAAGCTCAATGAAGAAATCAAGTGAAGAAGAAGAGAAATCAACAAGTGAAAGCGATAAGGAAGATATCACTTATATGACTACAAAATTTAAAAAGTTTTTAAGACAAAAACTTCAATAAAAGAAAAGACTTCAGCAAAAGTAAGATAGATACAAATGCAAATCAAATAACAATATTTGTTTTATACATAAAATAGTCAACCACATGAAATATTAATGCCCTATCCTTAAAGATTGACAAATATGAAAGAAATGATAAAAAAGAGAAGAGGGATGAAAAAAGGTGCTTCAAGTCATAACCTGGGATGACACAAGTGACTTTGAAAGTGAGCAATTGTCTTATTGTTATTGTCTCCCAACAAAATAGCAAATCTTCTTATTAAGTATTAGTGAAGCAACAAAGCATAAACTGAGGTGATTTTGCACCTTAAAATCATAAACTATATTGTAAATGGTTCATTGATTGATTGGAATATAATTATAGGAACACAGTTTCATTTATGCAATTGAAGTTTTTGGTAGATAATGACACTAATTTCAACCTTAATTAATAGCACAAAGGAGGAGAAATGGGATCAATGAGCCAACAAAGTTAACGGTGATGAATTGGTGACGGTTGGATGTTCGAGTCTAGGTGGGCTTTGGGTTGGACTTCGAGCCATAGGTGGGCTGAGCTTGTGAACACACTGCCATCCTTAATCGTAGGGTCTAATATTTGAAGATCAACTATTTGACCATAAAGGAGCTTATAAATAAAAGTGACATTATAATGGAACATATTTTGACTAAGCATATGTTAGTTGATCCTCTAACTAAAAAACTTTGCCTTACCATTTTTTTATAGACATGTCTACAGTACAGATGTTTTGAAGTCGTTTGATACTATTAGAGATGATTGCATATTTGCTCTATATATGGATTTTTTTTCATGTATTACAACTGCATTGTTTATATATTGAAAATCATCATTTGGCTGTTAGTTATACATATTATTTTGCACTATAATACAAGAGAAAATCTTAAAGTTTGTGTCGAATTTAAACATATTAAAGCTTATTAGGCATATATACAATTTGACTATGATTTTATTTCTTTTGAGACATCAGATATCTCAAGATATTGACATATTATGAGATACACAAGATATAAGTTTTAATCCTAGAAATATTTTCTCTAAAAATTTAGAGAAATTGAGATTAATCAATGAAACATGGAACGATATAAATTATTCAGGTACCATTATTTTTTGTCAAATTCCATTTCATCATTCATAGTAGTATGGTCATTAAATGCATAATTGTATTAGTTCTGTGTAAAGCCTTATGGGATTCAATAATAGATTTCGATTATATTTGAATCAAATGTTTTATAAACGTCGACGAATAAAACACTTTTTATTCTCTTCGCCTTTTTATTTTTCTTTATTACAAATATAGTGATTAATATTTCTCAAATAAGGGGAATATTGAAAATTTATTTCTGTTGGACATTTATTAAGTACTAGTTTTCAAATTTTAGATTAAGAAAATCAAATTTTAATTTGGTTTAAAGATAATATGACATAATAAACAATTTAATTAAGTTTAAATCTAGTAAATGAAATGATATCTTATCAATCTGGGTTGGGTTCTCATTGAACTTATTATAGCAAGATCTAATAAGCTTATTATAAACAACTATTAGGTCTCTTAGACCAACTAAAGTAATACGGATATACAGTTTTTTCTCATATAATAACACATTCGTACATTAAGAAAGGCGTAAAAGGATTTTGTATACTTGATTTCAAATAACTTTTGTTAAGAACGATCAAGAGTTTCAATAACTTGTTCAACGATTGCCGATCTTGGTGAGAAGTCTTCAACAACTTGAATAGAAACTGATAACAAAACAAATATATTATCTCTATTTATATAAGTTCATAGATGATTTTGAGCTAATCAATGAAGTTCATCTTATATTTAAAAAGCTGTTGCATCCTTTGAACCTCTCCCCCATCAATAAAGTCAGCTTTCTTAATTATTTGAGCAAAAAAAAATGCTTCAAGTTTTACATCTTAATACATCTTATAAGCTTGTGTTGTGTCTCATCAGAATAACTTTCTCAATGCAGTAAGGCACATCGCCTTGTCCAAAACTTTCTATTTTCAACTTCTCCAAAGTTGGCTTTCATTAATGTTCTAGCCAAGGCCCCATCTTCAGCCTGAGCTCTCCCCAGTAACTGTTGGTCTGGGCACTGCTTCTTTACAGACCAAGCAAAAAAAGAAGCCACGGCAAATAATCCATGCACGGATTTCTGTAATCATCGTACTACGTGTCCCAAAAAAAGATCAAGCGTCTGAAAGACATTCAGGCCATGCCAAGGGACATGAATTCGTCACGTCATCAAAACGGTCACGCCAGCTGAGATAAAGTAAGACGTCCCTTTGATGCTTCTGATGGGAAACAGGGGCATTCAGCTTCGTTTTCATCTTAGGTGTACTCGTCGACCTCATAGCCAGGAGCGCCCTTCAATGGTAGTTTAGGCGAGAGGGAGAAGTGTCACTGATTCTTGAAGGTTTGAAGCCTTGAGGCTCTTTTCACGTCCATAGATCTCACATCTCTATTCAAAATGCAAGTTGTAGAACGCTATCTGGTTAAGTCTAATTCTGTTGGGGCTGGATGCCGTTACTTGGATCCATGATCTCGATTAACTTCAACTAGGAGATACCTGCAAAAATAATAAAGGCACACCGGGGGTTGATCGTCGGCTTGCCCCTCCGATGCTTAAGTCAGTCTTCTGTCGTAGGTTTTGTGTCTATAACAGAGAATATCAGGGTTATCAGAGTCGTACCTGCATCATGAGGAGATAATGAACTTATATAGTAAATATCTGTCGTGCTTAACTCAACATCTTGAGAATGGGTCGATCGGCCCACACGCCATCTTAGGGTTGGACTTGGGCCTAGCACGACCGACCCAACCATAAGCCCCCTACTCCTCAAATTCGATCAGAGAGAAGGATTGATGGAGTACATAGGGTTCATGTAGCTCGCCTGCATGACAGCTCGTGATAGGCCCGACCGATCGAACATTGACGCCTAGTCAAAGCGCTGGGTTTTATCATTACTTATGACATGTGTCCTCTGACAGATTTTCAAAATCTGAAAGGGAGCGTCCTTTCGTGTTGCTTTTATGGTCATGCGTATCGTTTCAACTGCTGCGC
>JAOSBK010000006.1:7921370-7961230 GCA_027568895.1 Erythroxylum shatona
ATAATGAGATTGTTGTGTTGGTTGATTTGAGAATGATTGAAGTGTCTTAGGTTTAGAATTGTGGTTGCTTATGTTGGTTTCCGGATTGGGTCCCAACATATTTTGCCTCCCATAAAAAATAATGTCCACTCCCTTCCATTGTGAGCTTTAGATATGGCAATGAATTGTAATTCCTACAATAAACCACAAAGTCAAGATCGAATAGAGAAATTCAAAAGATAATTAAATTAATATGTCACAGATACAATAAGATACAATAAAATAAAATAAATACAGAAAGCAAAATTAGAATAAAATAAAATAAAAAAAATAAAGAAAAAATGGCAATGACTAAAGTAATAACATTAAGGCTTTCCTAATATCAAAGTCCCTAACAATAGTGACAAAAACTTGATTGACCTAGAGCATGTTAGTTAATATTGTAATAAAATGCAAGTGAACGGTGTAGTTGTAGCTAGTTCCAATAAGTACGAGTTGATCCTACGAAGAATATGAATACTAGAAATCACTCTTCCCTTATTATCTATCCTAATGATAGATTTTCTATTTTTAATGAAAACAAAATATGAACTAAAACTAAAAAATAAAATAGGAAACAATGATGAACATAAAGATAGTGGAATTCACTTAGAAAACTATCGTCATTAGAAATTAGTATTTAAGCTCGACTCCCCCTAAAACCTTAACAGATTGATCTTTTATCATGTAATTTTTTGTTAATTAATTGGATTGTGGAGACTCTTATGGTATGCTAGTAGCTGGCCTTGGGTCTATTAATAACTAATTATAAGGTTTATGACCAAATTATTAAGGTTAAATATTATAGGATTGCATTACTTATTTATAAGTCTCTCTATTAGGTTTGACCCTAATTTTGAGGATTTATGTCATCCTATCTCTAGGGTTACAATCAACTCCTTTTAGTTACGATAGATCTATTCAAACTAGGATTTCTCAATCTCTATGTATGAAATCAGATTATTAATAAAAGCACAATAATCAATCGAACCAATTTCATTAAAAATGGAATCAAATGATATCAAAGTTTTAGTATAAGGTTTATTTAACCTAAATACTAACTTGATGTTTAGTTACACATAATCGAATACGAAATTAACTTACAATGAAAGAAAAATGAAATGAAAACAATGGGTTCATAATTCTAAATCTCTCTGATTGTTTTCTATCAAATGTTTTTACAATGAAGAGGCTTGATCTTATATTCTGAAGGACATTTCGATGATTTCTTTGTATCGTCCCTTCTGATGTTCTCTATGTCTAGAAAACACCTCCCAAAGTCTCCTCCTTTCTTCTTCCAATGAAACGTCACTTTTATATTGAATTCTTTTTGGGTTATGCACGGTCGTGTGCATGAACATGTATAAGAACATGCAAAATCAGAATCTGTCAAGTATTATGAAAATGCATGACCTTGTACTCCTTCCAAATTTATGATTTTCTATTTTACGCTGCTTTATAGTTTGAATTCCTCTCTTTTAAGTCCACGAAGGGAAATTATCACTTATAAACATACTTAGAGCAAATTAAGTACCAAATAAAAGATAAATGTATAAAATATCAAGCAAAATACATTAAACATGGGTGGTAAAATATAGTCAAATATCCATCTATCAAATAGGGAATTAAGGGAAGAAACAAAGGTGGCAAAAAAGAGTGTTAAAGAGAAGGGGTTGACTATGGGAAGCAAAAGTTAGGAAAGCAAGGAAGAGCAATAAGTGAGCAAGGAATGAATAGAGAAACAAGGCAAAGGGCTATGCATGAAGAGAGATGTTTAAAGAGAATTTAAAGCTTCTCTCTTAAGAATCTTAAAATCCATCTCATAAAAATCCTTATAATAAAAGGGTAATCCTAGGTATAAATTATAATAAATAAAAATAATTTACAATTTTTTAGTTTAAAAATTATCATTATTATTATTTTGAGATAAGTACCCCAAAATGTTTTATAATATGTACCACAAAGTGAATATTTTATCCACTTATATGATGACTTTGCTATATTTGGATAACTTTGAAGTAAATCACACATTAATACAAGACTTGTTATACGATATATGAATGCACAAGAAGGGGGTGTTGAATTGTGTATTTCCTCTTTTTCGAAATCCTTCAAAAACATTTTGTTAAAAGAAACTTGTTCTTTTCACAAGAACTACTGAAAATCAAAGTTAATTGTATTTTTTGAAAACTTGTTTGAAAACTTAGTAAGATCGAAACTTTGAAAGATAAGAGAGATAAGGGTAGAGAGATGTAGACACAGCAATTTTTATACTGGTTCACCCCAAACCGTGGGCTACGTCCAGTCCTCAGATATCTTTCTGAGATTTCACTATCTCTCAAAACTTTACAAGTATTCTTTGTCTCCGAGCCTCTTCAGGTCTCTTACAGTCAGTATTCTTTCACACTTAGCCTCTGCAGGCTATCTGTACAACTTTCAAAAGAAAGATTTTTGAGCTTTGTTACAGTAAGATAGCTCTAGATTATTGCACAATATTTTCTCTCAAGTATTGCTAAGCACTTGTAACTTTCGCGTGTTGTGTTTATGTAACTTTTTCAATCTTCGACTTCGACTCATATTTATAGTCCTCGTCTTCAACTGTTTCTTGAATCTTGATTCTTGCTTCTTTAATCTTGTTTCTTAAAAGAAGCGGTTATTCAGTTGAGTTCTGTAACTAACTCAAACTGATTCTTGAATCTGACGTGGTTTGCTTCCGTTTGCTTTTCATTGTCTGCTTTTGGCTTCCGTCTGCTTTTCATCGTCTGCTTTTCTTCCGTCTTTTTTTCTTCGTCTACTTTTCGCTCGTCTGTTTTTCTTCGTCTGCTTTTTCTTCGTCTGCTTTTCTTCCATCTGCTTTTCATCATTATTTGTACTTCATCAAAATCATTTATGTAAAGTCATTTTGACTTAACACATATGGCATCTTATGAAGCTTTATATGGTAGGAGGTGCAGAACTCATATTTGTTGCGATGAGGAAGGTGAAAGGAGACTTTTAGGACCTAAATTGGTACATGTTATGGTTGACAAGATTACGTTGGTGAAACAAAGACTCAAAGTAGCTCAAGACATAATGAAGAGCTATACAGATGCACGTAGAAGGGAGATGGAATTTAAAGTTAGAGACAAAGTGTTTCTTAGAGCCTCTCTATGGAAAGGAGTCTTGAGATTTGGTAAGAAGGGCAAGCTTAGTCATACATTGGCCCTTATGAGATCGTTGAGAAGTCGCTTCTTCTTTCATTGCTTGCATCCATTCTTTTTAGCAGGACCATTAAGAGCCTTATGTACATTCCTTGATTCGTCATCTTCTTGTGGGTTAATTATGTGAATTTTCCCTTCTATTTCAAAATGACGTCAAGGACTTATACTGATATTACTTTGACATAACTTTGGCTCATGATAAACAAATTCATAATAATTACTCCCACTCAGATTAGATACGGTAGGTAAACTTTTAGTGAGTTGTAATCTTAATTGTCCTTGAGATAATTCTTCTGGTACACCCACTCAGATAAAGTCCCTCTTCATAATTGCTTATAATGTAATCATTTTGGTCAAGATTTTCATATATAAGTAGGTTTTTTCCTATATCACACTGCTTTAAAAATGTGACATCTCATAATTCAAATTTAGTTACACCTCCATTACATTGTTCACCTATGAATGTATACCCTTTTGAGTGTCCATATTATTTAATAAAGATAAGTTTCCCATATTTATAAGAGATATAGTGAACATAGGCAACATATCCCTATGGTCTTAGATGTTTCATGTTGGGTTTCTTACTATCCATAACTCATACAAAGTGTTCGTAACTGATTTTGAGGGCACTTGATTAAGTACATAAATGGTTATAAGCAATGCATTACCTAAATATATGTTGGCATATTTGCTTATTTCATTATGGACGTAACCATTTCTAATGGCATTCTATTACATCTTTCAGTTTGGCATATTTGTTTACACCATTATGGACGTAGCCATTTCTAGTAGCATTCTATTACATCTTTCAGTAATGCCATGTTATTGTGGGGTTCATAGAATAGTTAACTATCTTTTTATTCCTTTTTCATCACACAATATCTTAAGCTTATAAGTATTCTTATCCCTAATTAGTTCTTAATGCTTTTATATTTATTGTCTAATTGATTATCTATAGATTCATATACTTTATGAAACAATTTAATACTTTCGACACATGAGAAATCAAATAGATATCACTATACTGAGTATAGTCATCTATAAAAGTGATGAAGTACACAACCTCATAGTGTGCTTTTACTTAGGTCACAAATGTATAAATGAATCAATTGTTGTAAATATGATGCTTATGTTCCCCTTCTAAATGAGTTTCACATTATTTTACTAGTTAGAAAATGTTCACAAATAGGTAAATCTACCTAATGTCAATCACCTAAGAGGCCTTCTTTAGCTATTCGATTTTGATTGATATGACATAGTATAATATGCCACTAAATTGCTTTAATATTGTAATTACTAGATTATGCAAACAAATAATAACTTATATTATCATTTGAATGAACAATATCTGAAATAATAAAATCATCTAACATATATCCATGAACATAATATAAATCCATTACACCATTATGGAATTTTACATAAAAAATAAGACTAATTAAAACCAATACATAGATAAGATTTCATCAAATCTTCAATCATGCAACACTTAATGTAGGATTAGGGATTGACACCATACACGTATAATTTATAAGTTCCAATCTCTCTTGTACAATAACCTTTAAGTTATCTCCTATATAAATCCATTATATTGTATAAGGGAGTTTTTAGAATTCCATGAAGGCATCTTTATCCTTTACTACATGGTTGGTTAATCCTAAATCTACAATCCATAAAAGATGTGATTCAATTAGAAAAATATAATAAAAGACATTTCTAAAATAGATGTATGTATAATAAGATTGTACCTTTTTTAGCTCACTATAATCACGAGCAAAATAATGCTTATTGCAATAATTAAAGCACTTAATACTTTAAAATTAGTTATCACATCAAAGATAGTTAACAATAATGTTTCTAAAGGGCTCTAACCTACTCCTGTAATGTGAAGCCCCAAACTGCTCTTGCATTAAGCTTAAGCACGTCTGAGCATTTGGAGTGTTCCTCTTTACGCTCAACCTTTCTCCATCGACTCAAACCTTCTTCTTTTTCTTCTTCTTCTTCTCACACACTTCTCCCTTTTAGCTTTACCTTATGACTACTGTACCTTCACTTTGTCCACCAGATAATTGGAAAACTCTCTACTTGTATTCTTACCCTTACAAAAAGCTCAATATGCTTACGTAGCTTCTTCATCAGGGACCCCTACAGATTGACATTACCTCAAGAATCACCTCAAACATAACCTCCAAAAGCAAATATACCTCCTAGCATTAGAAGGTTCAAGTAGCAAGAGACCACAAGCCTGATGCTAAACTGAATTATTTTCCCCGAAACAGATGTGAAGAACACTTTATGGTTTCCTCTCCCATAGAAGTCTTGAAGGTTGGTGCTCATAGATGGAGTTCAACTTTGATTTTTTTTTCTTGGATAGAAGGGTGGCTTTTCTAGTGATGAAACAGTGGGCACAAGCAAATTGGAGGCATCATGGTTTGTAGGACATGTTAGTGAATAGTGATGACATATTTTTCCTTATGTTCTCCTGCAAAGAAGATGTTATAAAGATCCTTGAAACTAGACCTTGGCATGTACACAACAAGCCTCTAATGCTTCAATTATAAAGGCTAGGGATAAACATAGAAGAAATAAAATAATATAATATCCCAATATCGATATGCATATATAGAGGGCCTTTAGAGTATTGGACAATAAGTGGTTTAATCTATCTTGCGATTTATATTGGCAAACATATTTATATGGATCAGGCAACAGTAAAGACATCAAGAATAAACTTTATGAGGTTTTATGTCTCTGTAACCTCTATTACTCATTTATATGATACAATTTCTATTATTAAACTCAATGAATAGTTTAAAACTATGAAAGATACATTGAAAGTTACGTATGTTTGGCAAGCAAAGCAAATGAACTCCAAAACGGAATGGTATCCTATTGGGAGCAGTTTTAAAACAAGTTTCTTTGGAGAGATGGTGGAATTTGAAGAAATTAAATATGTTATTAAGACAAACATTAAAAATATAAAAACTCAGGTTAATCTTGCTAATTCAATTGATGAGAGTGAAAATAGAAATGATCATGCAACACATATGCAAAAACAAGGCATAACTGATGGAAAACTTAGTGAGATAGATAAAGAATTTCGCTACCCTTGCTACTAATGAAAATGATATACAAGCTACTAAGGAAACACAAAAACAGGATTAGTCAACCTCTATCACTAGTTTGAATGATAAGGTGTTTGAAATTGCAGTGAAAAGAAGGTCCATCAGGAAGAAAAAAACCTCTTGCCTCAAATACCAAAGGATATGGAACATAGGAGGAGCCAATGCTCCTTTCACAAAAGCTTTTACTCAAAGAATTCATTTTAGAACACAAAAGCTTGACATCTTAGAGTTTTGGAATCTAAAATCAAATCAGGAAAATTTTATCGTTTACAATTGCTTCACTCTCATTGGAAGGAGGTCACCATTCACTCTTATCACCAAATGAAAGAATCTTATTTTAAATTAGTGCATGTATCTACTATTAGTATCTTTGAACAAGTGATGCGTGTTGAAGTTATATGTAAAGACACCAAAAAATCACGTGTGGTTTCATTTATTTATTCTCACATTAAAGTTTATCAAAGGTCTCAGCTTTGGGAAAAACTCAGCTGACTGGTTGGTAATATCTAGAAGTCTTGGCTATTGATTGGTGATTTAAAAACCAACATCTTGCCTGAAGTAGAAGAAGGAATGAATTCCTCAAAACAACCTTGTTCTAATCTAAGATAATGTTTCACTTACATCCAAATTTATGATATTCGATGTGGTGGAAACTTCTTCACTTAGAACAACAAATATAATATTTCATCAGGAAAAAGCTAAATCATAGCCTAACTAACTTGGAGTGGTTCTAAGACTTTCTAAACTACTTTTCCATGTTCCTCATATCAAGCCTATCATATCACTCTCCTATCATTACTCAAACTAATTTTACAAGTATCAAGGCACCATTCAAGTTTAACAATTTTTTGACTAGTTTGGTAGGTTTTAATGAAGTCATCTTAAAGGGAATTAGAGCTAAGGTTTGTGGCACTAAAAAATTTATTTATGTCACAAGAATGAAGATCATTTAAAGTATCCTCAAACAATTGCACAAATAAAATGTGGGAAACACCTAACATTTATTGTTAACTACAAAAGTGACTTTAAACTTAGTTTAAGATGAGTTGTACATGAATCCCACTTCCACAATTCTTCAGGAATTTGAAAATCTAGCAATCTTTAATCTCTCTAAGGCCATATTGTATGATTAATTTTTTTGATGAATGATATGTGTTTAATTGATTATGAATTTATTTTATAACACTTAGTGATTATTGCTATGAGAATGCTTAGGATACTCATTTTAGTTGATATTTGATTTTAGGCATAATTCAAAAGTGAAAGAGCTAAAGTGAGTCAAAAGTACTATATTTGAGCCATTTTTTTAAGAATCACACTCACTTGTCTTTATATAATAAGAAAAGGAAGATTAAAGCAAGAAGAAGACAACAAAATACAAAAAATTGAAGAATATGAAGAATGAAGAGTGAAGAGAGCTACCCACGGCCTGCATAAGGTTGCATGGGCATGAGACACTCTTTCACGCTCGTGCAAAGTGTCTCACAGGCATGAGGCACCTCTCACACCCGTGAGAGGGCATGCACAACTGTGACACAATACCACCTCACCTATTTTAACCTAGTTTTTAGTATAAAGCAAAAGGTGTTGTGACGGTTGAGATATGAAGGTTGTTTTCAGCTGGGAAAAGGGGGAAGCTTCGAAAGAAGATGAGAAGAGCAAGCAAAGCTCTTAATCGTGAGAGACTTATAGAAATTTAACTTCTCGACACTGGTTCGGAGGTGATATTGATGTCGACGACTAAGTTAAGCATTTTTCTTTGTATTTTTTGTTTCTTTCTTTCTTTAGGAATCAATTGTGTTATCCTATGCATATAGATTTGGGTTTTATGTATCAATGATCATATTCTTGTTAGCATTCGATTGTCTGTGTATGAACCCATAGCTAGAATTTCAATATAATTCATAATTTTTATATTTAAGATTCATTTGTAGAGACTAATGGTTCGTAATAATTAGGAATAACATAAACTAGGTTAAATAACCTGAGCGTATGAGGTTATTACTTAGATTGATCTGTTTTCCTAATTCATAATGCAGTTGTCCAATTAAAGCTAGAAAGCTTGTTCCAGGTTATTCAGTGGCTAGGTTCAATTAATGAGCATTTATTAATTAAACATGACCTAAACTAGGATTAACAGAGCTTGTTATTAATCTATGACTAATAGTTGCTAGGAGAGGTTTGAGAACAATAAATCAATGAAGTACGCTTAACTAAGTGTAGGTCAAGATTAAGGCTATGTTTGGTTAGAGGTAAGGTTTTTAATGGAATGGAATGGAATGGAATAGAATGAAATGAAATGGTTTATAATGGAATAGAATGTAAATGGATGTAATATTAGAATATTGTTGTTTAGGAGGGATGGAAGGGTTCATAATGTAATATAGTGAAATGTTGTAAGATGAAGGGTTTATAATGTAATACAGTGTAAATTTGTTTATCATTTTACATTCCATCCTAAACCTCCCAAATCAAAGGTTTTTCATTTTTATTGTTTAGAATGGAATGGGATATAATATGAAACCCTCCTCTTCCACCCTATTCCATTTGATTCCATTATAACCCTCTTCCTAAACGATGGAATAATATTACATTCCATTCTACTCCCCAATCAAACATAGCCCACACCAAAAAATGGACTCCCAACGAATTCATCACTTTCATCATTTTCAATTGTTTTCTTTAATTTGTTTTTATTAGTTTAGTTTCATTTTATTTTCTTATTTCAAAACCAAACCAACCCCTAACATATATTATTTTCATAACAAAATTAACCGAACACTCTCTGTAGGATCGACCTAGACTTACCACTACTATAGTTGTAGGTCTAGTTTATTTTGTGCAGCATTACGACGCCCTATTGTCAATGAAACAAAGATCCATGATAGCTTGGCTCAAAGGAGGTGATAGAAACTCCTCCTTCTTTCACAAATATATGTTATCAAAGAGATGCATTAACAAAATCTTTAGTGTTATGATGGATAATCACATGACATCTAAGTAAAAACTCCTACTTAAAGAAGCTTTTACTTATTTCTCAATTATGTCTCCATAAATGCTCACTCCTGAACTTAATCAGAGGCATAATGAGAGAAAGCATTTTAGCTCAAGAAGTTGAGTTCTTATCCAATCTAATAACAATTTAGGAAATAGATGATGTAGTGAAATCACTTAATCCTATAAAGCTCCAGGTGCGGATGGTTGTAACTTTTTTTCTTTATCAAAACCTGACCACTCACTAAGGAAATGGTAAATGATGTTATCTTATAATTCTTTAAAAAGAAGAAATTGCTTTATGAGATCAGTAGGAACTTTAATACAATGATTCTAAAAGGGAGGTGAGAAGAATACTTAAATGATTTTATGTCCATTACATACTACAATTCAGTCT
The DNA here is from genome assembly GCA_027568895.1 of Erythroxylum shatona. Lineage (NCBI taxonomy): Eukaryota > Viridiplantae > Streptophyta > Magnoliopsida > Malpighiales > Erythroxylaceae > Erythroxylum > Erythroxylum shatona. The sequence continues at coordinate 7,931,105 of JAOSBK010000006.1, forward strand.
ACAAAATCATTTCCTAAATCCAAGCCAAAAGACTAAAGAAAGTCTTGATCAATCATATTGATATTGCACAAGGAGCTTATATTCAAGGGAGAGAAATAGGTGATAATATAATGTTAATGTAATAATTTTTTAGGAGCTATTCTAAAGGAAAAGAGGGTAAAAACTATGTATTGAAAGTGGATTTGAGGAAGGCATATGAAAATATGGACTTTTCTTTTCTAGTGAACATTTTAAAAGCTATAGATTTTCTTAAAGTGTTTACACAATGGATGTAACTAGGCTTCAATACTCAACCTTCAATGTACTTATAAATGGAGAACCTACTATATCTTTCAAAAGTAGCAAAGGTATTAAGTAAGGGGATCTCCTTTCACCATATATTTTTGCTTTTATTATGGAGGTTTTCAGTAGGCTTCTAAAAAGAGTAGTGGAGAGAATAAAACATTGTTATGGCAACCTGTGTTTTGCTAACGATCTGATCCTATTATCTTAAGCTGAAAGGATTTCAATAACTACTCAAATAACAATAGTTAAGATGTTCACATAGATGTCTAGGCTTGAAGTTAACCTTGTTAAGAGATCCTTTTACATTTCTGATAAGGTTAGTGACTAGGAGCAGGAGATCATAACCACCACTGCTTTTAGCATACTTCACTTTTCAATCATATATCTTGGCATCCTAATATTAGCTTCTGGACTGACCAATGGAGATTTCAAGCCCTGGTTGACAAAATAGACTAAAATTTTAGGTTAAAGTATGAAAGCTCTATCTTTAGCTAGAAGCGCTTAATTGATATCAGCAGTACTCAATTACATGAATGTGCATTGGGCAAGTTACTTGGCTTTTCCTCAAGCTGTGATCAAAATAATTGATAAAACTTTTAAGAAGTTTTTCGGGTGTGGAAAAGGACCATAAAGCTCCTATTAAATGGGTTGAGATCTGCACTTTTAAGAAGCATGGGGGCTTAAATATAGTTCCTTTAAAAGTATTAAGCTTGGTTATGCTCACTGAGAGGCTATAAAGACCTATAGAGGATAAACAATCCCATACGTCAAAATAGGTGAATGAATAATACATCAATATGAGGAGCATCTGGAAGGTTTATTTGTCAGAGAATTCTTTTACTATTATGAAAACCATTTTCAAAATTAGGAACAATATAAGGCCATAGATATTTAAGAAGATTGGTAATGGAATCAATACTTTCTTTTAGTTTGATACATGGCTTTCTAGTGAACCTTTGGAAATTGTTGAAGGGATATATCTTATAAGTGATATCATTCATGAAAATCAAAATGTGGCAATGGCACTTAATCTTAAGGTAGAAATTTATTTTAAGAAATTCTAATCCTAAGCTATCCAATGAGATCAACAACATTATTCTGTATGAATACAAAGATACCAACAGCTAGCTATCATCAGCCAAAGGTAACTTCACCAATCTGTCTTATAAGAAATTATTTCAGGAGCATCCCTAAAGTGTTCCTTGTTATAAGAGGGTGGGGTGCAATTTTATGCTACTTAGAGCATCAATAACATTAGAGAGAGTTTGTCAAAAATAGATTGCCCACCATTAATAGGCTAAAATTTTTTTATCTATCTCAAATCAGTGTGCGTTATGAAAAAATGACCAAGTGAGCATATCACATCAATTTATTAGATGTTAGTTTTCTAATGCAACTTGGAAGATGATACTATAAATATTTCCTCTTATGAATCCTCCCATTAAATGGAAACATGTTGTTCTATGGTGCTCTAACATATCACCCATCAATAAAGCTAGCGGATAGTGTTTCTATATTGCTTTATCTTTCATAGCTCATGCTATTTGGGATAAAAGAAATATAAGAATTTTCAACATGGTAAGAGGAATGGAGATCTGTTCTAAAGACTTGTTCAACACAATCAAGTTGTATATCAACCTATTTATTGATAAAATCCTATTAACCTCCAATAGCATTAATATGTGGTGTTAATATTTATTACTTGCGTAGCTAAGTGTTGTACCTTTTATAATGTTTTCTACTTGATTTTAGATATCCCCATCCTAAGATGATGGGCTCGTGTATGGTTTTGTAAAAATGATGGTGTTTTCCTTTTCATAACTTAATTTAGTTTCATATTTTCTAAAAACCAAATCACTTATCTCTTTTAATGTTCTACTTTTTAAAAGGATTTTTTTTCCATATTGATTCTAGTTTATCTTCTTGTGGTCCTAAGTATAGTGGGCATTTCTTTTATCCCTTTTCCAATTGGGCCCACTATAATGCTTGCACTTCTTATTCTTAGCTCCATGTGAGCTAAAACTAATTGCATATACCTCGAAGGATATTTTAAAGGCTTCAAAGTTTTCTTCTTTTAGTATAAAATGACTCATCGAATCTTCCATTATATGCATCTTCATACACTCCCAACTATGAGGAAATGAACGGATCATGTTTTGTACTTACTGCTTATTTGACAATTCATGACCAATATCACACAATTCACTTGTAACATCATGACTTGCACTTGCACTTGCACTTGCTTGCAGATGGCATTTCTCTATTGCATTTTCTTATCTAGTTCATGCCATTTGGGATAAAAGAAATATGAGAATTTTCAATAATATGGCAAGAGGAATGGAGGTCTATTCTAAAGATTTGTTCAATGCAATCAAGCTATATATTAACCTATTTAGTGATAAAATCCTATTAACCTCTAATATCATCGATATATGGTGCTAATAGTTATTCTTTGTGTGGCTAACTGTTGTGCATTTTATAATGTTTTCTACTTGATTTTGGATATCCCCTTCCTGGGATGATGGGCTTGTGTATGGTTTTGTAATAACTATAATGTTTTCCTTTCATAACTTAATCCAATTTCATATTTTCAAGACAAAAAACTTAATGCTTTTAATGTTACACCTCTTAAAAGGAGCTTTCCTTTTCTATATTGATTCCAGTTTGCCTTCTTGGGGTCCGAAGTATAAGGGCTATTTCTTTTATCCTTTTTCCATTTGGGCCCATAATGATGCTTAAGCTTCCTGTTCATAGCACGATATGAGCTAAAACTAATATATACCTCAGAGGATATTTTAGAGGCTTCAAAACTTTATTCTTCAAGTATAAAATTTATCGTAGCATCTTCCATTAGTTTGATGTTCTCATTGTAAGTTAGATAAATCTTCATATGCTCCTAACTATGAGGAAATGAGTAGATCATAAGTTACAATTACTGCTCATTTGACAAATTGTGACTAACACCATGCAACATCACAACTTACACTTGTACTTTCACTTATTTGTTGATAGTGTTTTTATATTGCTTTATCTTATCTAAATCATGTCATTTTTGAATAAAAGAAACATAAGAATTTTCGACAATATGGTATGAGGAATGGAGATTTGTTCTAAAGACTTATTCAATGCAATCAAGTTGTATATAAACCTATTTAGTGATAAAATCCTATTAACCTCTAATGCCATCAATATATGGTGCTAATATTTATTCCTTGTGTAGCTAAATGATGTACCTTTTATTGTTTTCTACTTGATTTTGGATGTCCCCATCCTAGGATGATAGACTTGTGTATGGTTTTATAGTAATGATGATTTTTTCTTTTCATAACTTGATTCAATTCATATTTATGAAAAAAGCACTTAACCCTTTTAATGTTCTATTTCTTAAAAGGAGTTTTTGTTTTCCATATTGATTCCACTTTGCCTTCTTATAGGCCTAATTATAGTGGGTATTTCTTTTATCAATTTTCCGTTTGGGCTTACCATGATGCTTACGCTTCATATTCATAGCTCCATGTGAGCTAAAACTAATTACATATTCCTCGGAGGATATTTTAGAGGCTTTAAAACATTCTTGTTCTAGTATAAAATGCCTCGTAGCATCTTCTATTGTCTTGATGTTCTCACTATAAGATGCATATTGACTTGCACTTACTGCTAATTTGATAATTCGTGACCAACTTATAACATCGCGACTTACACTTGTACTTGCTAGCAGATAGTGTTTCTATATTACTTTATCTTATATAGTTCATGCCATTTAGGATAAAAGAAATATGAGAATTTTCAATAACATGTTAAGAGTAATTGAGATCTATTCTAAAGAATTATCCAATGCAATCAAATTGTATATCAGCCTATTTAGTGATAAAATCCTACGAACCTCTAATATCATTAATATGTGGTGCTAATAGTTATTCCTTATGTAGCTAAGTGTTGGACCTTTTCCAATGTTCTCTACTTGATTCTAGATATCCCTATCCTAGGATGATGGGCTTATATATGGTTTTGTAACAATATGACGTTTGGCTTTTTTAACTTAATTGAATTTCATATTTAAAAAATTGAATTTCATATTAAAAAATTTAATGCTTCTAATGTTCTACTTCTTAAAAGGAGTTTTCCTTTTCCATATTGATTTCACTTTGCCTTCTTAGGGTCTTAAGTATAGTGGGTATTCTTTTATCCTTTTTCATTTGGGACTACCATGATGCTTACGTTTCCTGTTCATAGGTCTATATGAGCTAAAACTAACTGCATATGCCTCGGAGGATATTTTAGGGGCTTTAAAATGTTCTTCTTCTAGTATAAAATTCCTCGTAGCATCTTCCATTGTCTTTAATTTTCTCATTATAAGTTAGATGTATATTCATATTCTCCCAAACATGATGAAATGAATGGATCATGACTTACACTTGTTGCTCATTTGACAATTCGTTACCAACATCATACAATTCAGTTATAATATTTGACATGTGCCTCAAATGCTTTTGTATTATATGATTCGGTCATTTTTTATATCTGTCAAACCTGATAGTGAGTGATCTCAACTTCGTCACTTAAGTGCCTCTAAAATGTGCAGCTAAATTGGACCACATGTCCTTAACAATTTCATACTTGCAGAATTCACGTATGATATCATTATCCATACTACTCAATAACGTAACGCAAGCCAATGAGTTCTTTTTCCTTGATATTTCATAAGCATCGTGGTCCCTTTTATATTGGTCTGTATCTTCTTCAGGAATATCCATGGTTATGTTTAATGGTTTGAGGGCCTCTCACTCCTCTAGTATATATTAGATTTTCATGTGCCAAATCTCATAACTACTTTAGCAACAATATACTTTCATACAATAGTCATAATTGAAACACAAATTTTCTATAGAAAGAAAAAAGTATACATGCACGTCAATTCATATCACACACATATATGGTAAGATTAATTGGTTTTCAATTATCTATGAAATCAAAAGAGAAGATATGTTCTCCATCATCATTCATATGACAAATGAATACCAATTATCATACTCAAGAAGAATTGTTAAGTAATATTCATATAATTTATTTTATTATACATTGAACAATTTCAAACTTGACATACATACTTAAACATAATTCATAAAAATTATAAATATTCCATTATTAATTAGAAACTCATTTCTGATTATTATGAAACTAACGAAATTAAATTAAAAACTTATTTTTAATTATTATACTAATAATTTTAATTTAAATAAAATTTTGTTTTTAATCATATATTATTTTTATTTTTAATTAGAAAATCATTTATAATATTATGTGTATTGTTTAATTATAAATTCAATTACAATATTTATTCAAATAATGAACTTACTAATTTAAACTTTTAGAAACTTAATTCGTATTAAAACTGAACAAATTAATTTTAAATTTATAATGAGGTTTAGAAACTTATTTTTAAATTTTATTAAATTCATCCATATTTTCAATATATATAAATTTAAAAAAATATTTTTAAATAAACAAATCATTTGATCTACAAGCTTTAATTTGTGTTCTTACTTATCAAATCATTTAAGCCCTTATCGAAATCTATTTAAGTCTAAATGTTAACTCATTTAAGTCAAAATTATTTTTAATCCATGTATTTTATATTATATTAAAGTTCAAAAATATTAAAAAGAATTTGGCTTTAATTTGTTATTGTAATTGGCCATATGTTGTTCTTATGAGTGTTTAGTGTTCTGTACTATACTGGTCGATATCGACTGGTGAAAAATGGTATAAAACGTAGCTTATGGGTACCGGTCATTAGCACCGATTAGTACTAGTGATTTCACATAATAATGGTTAGTATCATATATTTTGAAAAAAAAAGGGACTAATATGCAAATTTGTTTTAAACACACCCTTTGGACCCCTTCTTCTATAAAATGCTCTCCCTCTAAAAAATTCTACTCTCTCTGGTCTCTCCTCTCTGTCTCCACCAACCCTAACCACAAGTCTCTCCCTCTATCACCAGTCACGACAACACCGTTGGTCCATAAGTGATCGTCTCTCGTATAATGTCGAGTATGTTGTTGCCTCAGACCTACTTCCTAACCACCTGCACCTTTAGTCCTTTACTCTTCCAGTCATTAGCCACCACTCCCCTGAACCTCTAGGCCTCTAGTCTGGTTACTGCCCCCTACTCCCCCGTACCTCTAGGCCTCTAATCTGGTCACTGCCCTGTACCTCTAGCTACAGTTCAAATCAAGATCTGAACTGTTAAAGATCCAAATTCAAACCTGATCCGACCCGACCTAACATACCATTAGCTGACTCGCACCAATCCACGAATTTATATGAGTGAAGGTTGCAAAAAATTGCAACAAATTTTGTGGAATTGCGAAGTTGTGAATTTGACAATTTGTGGAATTGTGAAGTTGGGAATTGGTGGAATTGTGAAGTTGATTATGGAATTTTAGAATTGTCGAATTGTATTGATCACTTGATCAACTGATTGTTAATTTGAATATTGAATTGTGTATTTGTGACTTTGTGTTGTGTAGTAATTTTGTATGTTGAATTGTGTTGGATTAAATTGAATTATGTATGTTGATTGTGGAGTTAATTTGAGTAAAAAATAACAAATATTGATTAATTTGGAGAATGAAAGATTGTATTATTAAAGTTGAGTAGAATTTACTAAAATGTTGATTAAAATTAGTTAAAAAAACAAAAATATTGATAAGTATTACAAATTGAATTATATAAGAAAACAAAATAGATTAATTTATAGTTGAATTACATGATTACATAAAATAGGTTGTAAACTTATATTTGTGAGTTATGGTTAAAACTGAATAGGTTATAGTTGTGAATATATGTTTTTAGTTTATGGTTGAGTGATGTAATTGTGTATATTGAATACTTGAGTTGTTAGTTTTTGACTTATTGGTGAATTGTATTGGATGGAATTGAATTGTGTAGTGTATGTTTACTTTTCATTGTGAAGTTAACTTGAGTAAGAAACTAAGAATGTTGATTAAAATTGGTGAATGAAAGATTATTAAATTAAAGTTGGGTATTAGGTTTTAGTAACAATGTTAATTAAAATTAGTTAAGAAAAACATAATTATAAGCATTACATAATGAATTGTATAAGTAAAAAAAAAGTTTATAGTTGATTAGCTATGTGATTACATAAAGTAAGTTGTAAACTTATAGTTATGAGTTATGGTTGAAGTTGAATATGTTATAGTTATGAGTGTATGTCTTTAGTTTATAGTTGAATGATGTAATCATACACAATGAGTTATATTATATAAAATGTATATGTATTGTATAATTATGTTAGTTTGGACTGTTGAGTTAAACAATTCATATTTTGTGATAGTTGTTGATAATGAAATTATGTGTTTTTTTATTTTGATATATGTCTTCATTTATTTTTATAGATAAATAGAAGGAAACTCAAGTACTCCTGATAATTCAACCATTTCAGGAAGATACAATAATCTAGCTTAGAATCATGTTGCATTGGTCCCCGATATGAGGAACCATACCATTTGCTTGTTTTGTAACAAGCATTTGAAAGGTGGAGGAATCATCATATTAAAGAAACATTTAACTAGGGTTAAAACAGATGTCAAACCTTGTAAAAAAGTGAGTCTTGATGTGAAATGACAAATGAAGACTTTGCTTGAAGAGTATCAACACAAGAAAGATAGAAGAAAGAGATTGAATTATTAAATTGGTAATGGAAGTTCGTTTGTTGGTGTTTAGGATGATAGTAGAAATGTTGAAGGTGGTTGTGTTTCTATCCAACAAGAAGTGAATGTTTCATCTGGACCTAATGTTAGGAAAAGAAGAAAGCAGGTATTGAATTTTTTTGCACCACATAACCCCTGGAGCTCAAATTTTAATTCATAGTGTCTTACAATCAAAAGAAGCGACTTATAATATGGATGTGGCAATGGCTAGATGATGATATGATTTAGGTATAACATTAAATGCTTTCCAGTCTTATTATTATCAGCCTAAGGTAGATGCTATAGCCTCTTACGGTCTAGGATATAAAGTTTTTCTATTGATGACTACAGAGGTAAAATTTTAAGTAGTTCTGTTTATAAAATTAAAAGTTATTTGGTTGAAAGAAGAATGACTTGGGCTACTTATAAGTGTTTTTGGTTTGTTTTGCAAAGGACTTAATATTTTTAAAATGTATTGATGCATCTGATCTTGTTAGGAATGCTGATACTTTATTTGAAATATTCGACGAAGTTGTGAATGAAGTAAGACTAGAAAATATTGTTCAGTTCTATTACTGACAATGATTTCGCTTATAAAGTGATTGGACGAAGATTACAAAGTAAGTATAATTCTTTTTTTTTGGACTCCTTGTGTTGCACATTGCATTAACTTAATGTTGAAAAATATAGAGGATGCTAGGTATTTTCTTACATATTGATGAGACTGTGCAGAAAGCAAAAAAAATGTCCAAGTTCATCTACAATCATGTATGAGTCTTGAATTTAATGAGAAAGGATTTCATTAATGATAAAATTTGTGATGTTCTGTTGTTACAAGATTTGCAACAAATTTCTTATCACTTCAGTGTTTTATTACGATGAAGAAAGAGTTAAGACAAATGCTTATAAGTGATAAGTGAGTTACATCTTAACATGATAAGTCTAATGTTCGATTGGAGGTTTCCAGAATTATACTTGAAGAAACTGAATTTTAGTATAAATGTCAATTTTCATCCAAGCTTGTGAGTTTTTGGTGAGGGTATTTTGTATAGCTGATAATGATGAAAAGGTAACAATGAGTTATTTTTATGATATCATAGAGAGGGCGAAAGAAGCAATCAAGGCCAATATGAAAAATAGGTCTTCTTTGTACATATCTTATATTGCAATCATCAATAAGAGATGAGAAAGACAACTTTATTTTTCGTTGTTTGCACTTAAGACATTTTAAAATCCTATTATCTATTTCAGATCAGGTTTTATAAAGAAACTTAAAGTTAATAGGAGAATGTTATTGACTACTACAATAGTTATTGCCCATGAAATGATACAAGATCTCCTAAGCTCACAAGTAGAGATTTATAAGTAGGCTTTTGGAGATTTTGGAATGTCAATTGCTATTCATCAAAGAGCAAAACTTAATCCAAGTATATATATTTTTTCACTTTTGTTACTTGTTGAAAATTAATCAATACTTATTTTGTTTATAATGCTCATTTTGTTGTCTTATACCTTACAGTTTTTTGGTGTAATCAATTTAGAAGTGATGTTCCATAATTGCATAAGTTTGCGATTCAAATTCTAAGTCAATATATGAATGCAACATACTTTGAATTTATCTATTCTTAGAAAATGAATAGATTGAAGCACAAAAAATTAATTGACTTGGTATTTGTTCAATACAATTTAAAATTTTGGGAAAGGTATGTTATTATCATTATTAAGTTAGATATAACTTTTTAATAATTTAATGTTATTATTTACTAGGACTCTTAATAGAACAAGTAGTTCAGTAGATTCAATTTATATTGATAATATTGATCTTTTCGGATTAAGTTTCTAAGGAATCAGGTTTGATATATGAGAATGACTTAGAAGAGATTTAACATTGACATGTTATTTGGTACAATAAATTTGAATGATGGTGAAGATGAAACTTCTCTTAATATTGAAAATTTTGTCCTAAATGAGAATTGAGGTTAATGCAATTATAGTAGGTATCCTGTATCCGATTGAATGAAATTTCAAGTTTTGTTTCTCCTCTTTTTTTAATTTTATTTATATTTTATATACATGTTAAATTCTATATATACAATATAATTATAAATATTTTTGTTTCAGGTTTTACTTTTAATTAGTTTTTTGCCATAAACTCTTGTTATAAATTATAATTGTTAGAAAATAACAAATATTTATTATTCTTTTTATTTGAAAATTTTGAGGTAATTATTATTTATTATATAATAAAATTACAATATTTCTAATATTTGTATTGTTCTTAATTTTATATTTATATGATAATTAAAATTTTTTACATTAATTATAATTATTATTTTTACTCGAGAATAATACAAATTGCAGTGAAACACTAACCTTCGACATTGCTAATGAATAGGAAGATGCTGGGAATGAGTAGCGATCTGTTTTCAGCCACATGTTGCGAGCACCGGTGGCGTGTGGTAGGATTTTGTGCTCCAGTCATTATCATCAATCAACGAACCTGACCTTGTGACCATCATCAAACAGTATATTCAGGCGGCTGTTTGGCTATTATAAGTGTTGCACAGAAAGGATTCGGCAAGCACAGATTAAAAATGGTTCAAGGTGTAACCTTGCTTGGCTACTGGGCTAGTCCTTACACCATCAGAGTTAAGTGGGCTCTGAAGCTGAAAGAGGTTGAATACGAGTACGTGGAAGAGCATCTTCCAGAAAAGAGTAATCTGCTCCTACAATACAACCCTGTTCATGAAAAGGTTCCAGTCCTTGTCCATGGAGGTAAACCATTAGCAGAGTCTCTTGTGATCATCGAGTATATTGACGATGTGTGGAAACAACATCCACTCCTCCCTCAGGATCCCCATGAAAGGGCCGAAGCCCGCTTTTGGGCCAAATTTGCAGATGAGAAGGTATGCGTGCTACTCGACTGTGGTTGAACCTTTTGCTTTAGAATCTTCGTATTAGATTTAGAGCTGAATGGCCAATGGCGGTATTACTATTATGTAAGTCAAATACTATACTACAACTGATTGCATGTCCTTCCATGGTCGAATTTGAATATCAAAATAGTGGATATAGAAGTCATAATTCAAAGGGTTAGTTCCGTCACGGTTTAATGAATCTTGCGCTGACGGTTTATTAAACAGTTCATGATCGACTGATGCATAATCGTTTATTGTATTCAGTGCGTCCCTCCAATTATGCGTTCGTTTGTCACAGAAGGTGAAGAGAAAGCCACGGCTGCAAAAGAGGCTCGAGAGCATCTCAAGACTCTGGAAGGTGCACTCCAGGGAAAGCAATTCTTCGGAGGAGAAACAATAGGCTTCGTGGATGTTGCTGCTGGATGGATGGGAATCTGGGCTCGAATAGTTGAGCAGATTACAAATGTCAACTTGATAGACGAAGAGACCATGCCTCTGCTTGCTGCTTGGTTTGCGCTTTTTCTGGAACTTCCTATCGTCAAACAATGCCTGCCTCCATTGGACAGGTTGTTAGAGCATAACAGAGGCTTCCGCAAAACATTAACTGCCCCATCCACTTAGAGCTGCGTTCTCAAACCCTGGATTGCTTCTGGAGTTCTTTGATCCCAATATATCGGAGCCTTAGTTCTAAAATATGAAACAATAAAATATTTCTTGTTACTTCATGTTTATTGAAGGCTGGTTTTTTATGTAACTTAGTTATTGATAAGGTTAGTGGAATACAGATGTATGGTGCATTAAAAGATAGTGAGATCGTAACTGGGAACTCTACTATCACCTGAACCAATAACACAATATTTTCATATTATATACAAGATATCAACATAGGATAACCGTAACGAAAGTCCAACCTTTAACGTTCTAAGTTCTGTTAACACATTTGCCACCAACATATTCAAATGCATGATCACAATAATGGACACCGAAGTTGCTACAAAGAAGGCCAAAGCCAAGCCCAAGCATAAGAAGAATTGCTATAGGAGAAGTGACCCTTCAGACGCAAACCAATGGATGTGCCTTCCGGAGAGTTTATATATATATATCTAAAAGTTAAGAGACTTTTTAAACCGAGTCGTTAAGGGACACACAAGGTTTCATATGGTGAAAGCAGTGACATGTAATTCCTCAGCATTCAACAAATTCCTCAAAGTTCCCATAGGCAGGAACCATTTTGGCTATGAGAAAAAGTATACCTTTAGCTATCGGCGGGAACATATCTGCTAATTTGGCTAGTAGGGGCTTGAATGGCATAGGTAGATCATGGTTCATGGACGTGCCCTTGACTGCTATTGAGACAATCCCATAGTTTGATGCTTCGTTTGTCTAAAACCTGGAATTAAATTCCTCAGGTATCAATTCTGTCATCATTTCCTTGCCCAGGAAGCGCAGTTATAAATCCATTTAATCTTGATAGATCTCCATTTCATGAGAAAAATCACAACAGCATCATTTTAGTACTCAGGTTTGAACTTCACTTGTTTTCCTTTGGCTCCAGAATTTGCAGATTCCTCAAATTGCAACCTTAGATGCTATTCTCGTCAGTATCTGGTCCACAAACAGGGATCCTAGATCAAGTTATAGAATTGCTTACTATCGTCTTCAATAATCCATATAATGGAAGATGTCTACACTGCTGGTTAGCTGGAGCAGGAGCTTCTAACAAGTGCCAAAGCCTCGTCATCCATCTCAGTATTATCCTTCTCCATCATTTTGACAGTGTCCAGGGCAGATATACCAGCCCGGATGTGCATTCTAAGAATTACTTTATACAGTGGTAAAGTTGCAATACCATGATGATGAAGAATCTTAATATAGCAATTGGCATCCTCAAGTTTCTGATGATTCTCAAGATTCTCTGCGATGGCAAGTAACATACCATGTGATGGCCTCCAATTACAATGTTGGAACCTTGCAAACGCATTTCTCATTGAACTGATGACTTTATCCATCCGTTGGGTTTTAACCCAACCCTCCATGAGAATCTCCCATGTCTTATAATTTGGGCACCCACCTTTTTCCAATGTGGAGAGGTGAAATAACTCAGCTTTTTCTATCATCCCATTCCTCATGTATGCGCCTAGAAGAACATTAGAGACTCTAATATCATACTTCCTACAGTTGGACTCCCATTCCATGAACACCCTCTCGGCCTCTACAAGGCCATCTGCCTTTATCAAGCACGTCAACAACCTTAAATAATTAGCACAAGTCATTTTCCTACTAACTCCTTTACAAGCATCCCAAAGCCTTAGAACTCCCTCTTTGTTCTTCAACGAGGAATATTGTGTCATGATGAAGAAATAGCCAAGGTGATTACAGGTAGAAAGCTTTTTTTCTGCACATCTAAGTGCTGAAAAGGCTTTCTCAAAAGCACCTGCCCTTATATACATATTGGCCAAAGTAGATAGGGTACTCCAACCCACTTGAACATTTTCATCATCCATCATTTCTCGGTAAACCACCTCTGCTTCAGCACTCCCAGCTAGCTCCTCACAAGCTCTCAACCAAAGATTATAAGAAAGAACGTTTCTTGGTATATGATTCTGCTTCATCTGCAGAATAACAGCAGGCACTTTCTTGTACTCAGATGTAGCCATATAAAGCTTCATCATCTCGTTAAACAAATGAGGGCTGACAATCAGCCCCAACTCATTCAGATTCCTCATGAAATCTTCAGCTTTCCTAGTGTCTCTTTCTTTCACATAACCACGAAGCAGAGGGAAAGCAGCAGCCTTCCGCGAAGCAGAATCAGGTAAAACCCTGAAATACTCTTCAGCCTCTCCTAAATTGCACGTCTTGACCATCAATTCCACTCTCATGGCATGATCCACCGGTGAATAGCAGAAACTTCTATGACCGTCCATCCATTTCAAGACCTCAATAGCGTCGTTGAAGCGACTGGACTTGAGGAGCAGTTTAGTGATGTTCCTAAGCTCGTAGATTGTGAACTTGCAGCCACTAGCCACCCATCTCTGGATTAACATAGATGGGTTTATCTCATGTTTTAATCTCAATATTTCACTCCCAAGGCTCAACCCTTTCTTGTTAACAGCCACTGTGCATATCAGTCTCAGTGAAATTCCGGCTTCCACGAAGCTGGGTACGAAATTAAGTAACAACGTTAGTAGTCAAACAAAATATTAACAAAGGAAAATAATTACGAAGGCTCACCGTCGGGCGCCGTGTACTAGCGATGGTATCGCCATGACAGGGCAACGGCCACCGTCTCGCTTTCGTGGACGCCCTAATTCTTAATGAAAAAGAGCGGGACACGGAAAAGATATTAACTTCCAGGCTAAACGACGCCGTAATAGCGCCGTAAACGTTTAATTAATTAATTTAAGTAATTATTGGTGGTAGAAAATTCTTTTCTTGCCAAGTACGAGTGACCAACGAGACCTTCCTTTCACTTCCCTCTCTCTCCTGTTCTCGATTGCTAAGAACCGTAACTCTTCATAGCTTTTTAATTCAGACTCTAAAATGAGGAGATATGGTTGGGTAGTGGAAAAAGTAAGTCAACAACAAGCAGAATGCTTCGATTCAATTGGTGTTATGCTGTTTTGACTTCTTTCTGTTCTCTACAGTGCCGGCGGCATTTGTTGGTGGAATCAGTTGTCGATCGAGGAGCTTCGGCTCGGGAATTTGCTACATGGCGGCAAGATGTTTTGCGTGACCGATGTGAGCTATATGCATGCTGCAAATTTTGTCTGACGTTAAATAAACTTGCACTCTCGCATTATCTTATCACATGATGTTGTTTTCCTTTTGTATTTGGTAAGTTCCGAGTAGTTGCAGTTTTGCGAGCGGTAAGTGGAGTGATTGTGGAAGAATTCATATGTGGCTGATGAAAGAAAGACAAATTCATGCCTCAGGTATTGCAAAGGTTGAATACTTGATTTTTACTTGATTTTTATTTCCGTCTCTTTTTCTGGGACTTTGAATTAAAAATTTTCTTGAAATTTTTGCCACAGGAACTTGTGAGGCAAAACAACCAACCTATTATGAAATTCTTGGTGTTCCTGAAAATGCCAGTCGAGATGAGATTAAAAAGGCGTTTCGTTCAGTGAGCTTTACTTTTCCGACATTGCTAGATTGGATATTTTCATTCTTTCCGTATGTCTGTTATCTTGGGAGGTATGAGAATGAGGGCAGAATGCGAGTGAGAGATGAGATGGACAAGTCCATAAGTGTCAAAGTAGAGTTTGTGATTAAATCTGCTTTCTAAAAATTATGATCCATCTTAATGTAAAGATCATGTAATTAAGGAAAGGAAATAAATGTCTGGAAGAAAAAGGCAGTAAGTGGTACTTATTGTCTTTTGCATGTTCAATAACTGGGATATTGAAAGTGGCCTCACACTAAGTGTACATTGTTTATGTATCAAATCCTTTGGAGAGTCTTTCTGTTATACTCTTTTGCAGATAGTTTATACATTTGTGCAGCATTCTTATGTTTAGTGTTTTGGATCATTATATGCAGCTTGCAAAGAAGTACCATCCAGATGCAAATAAGAATAATCCCTCTGCAAAGAGGAAATTTCAACAGATTAGAGAAGCCTATGATGTCCGTACTACTCACATATTGAATTCACATTTTATTGGTTTTCTTATGCTCTTCATTCCGTTTTACTGCTCCATCAAGACTCCAAAATTATAGATTTTCTGCTACTTCAGAATGCAAATTATATGTTTGTGTGTGTGTGTGTGTGTGTAGAAAGCTAAAATCTGGATTAATTGTTTATATCATCTATCTCAATGATATTCATTACTTTTATGGTAATGTCAGACACTGCAAGATTCTGAGAAGAGAGCACAATATGACAGTGTACGAATCACCATTTCTATGACTTTGTCAATCGTTCCATATTTTTGGTTTAGTAATTTGTAGGAACTTGCTCCGTTTCCCCTGTTGTTGGGTTTTAAACTAACTGAATTCTTGGTACTCATAATAATGAGGAAGCAGTCTGGAGGTTCAACTAATGTAGAGTATGGAGCTGATACTGCAGAGGAGTTTGGATATGGGGCTGATAGAGCATCAGAGTTTAGATATGGTGCTGGTAATGCGGGGGGTTTTAGATATTCTCACAACAGTAATTTCTCTGATTCATTCCAAAAGATATTCTCCCAGGTACTTCTTGATACAACACTTTTGTGCTTCATGTTGATGAGATAGCTTCTATGGCATGGCAATTTTTTTAAATTACAATTCATTTGGTTGCTTACAGATATTTGAGGATGAAATAAATCAGTTTGCATCTGATATTCAGGTCAACCTTTTCCTTTAATTTTTCTTTGTTTCATACTCATTGCTTCCAAACTTAAAAGCTTGTTTATATTATTTTGAAATGTTTATAGGTGGAGGTGTTGCTGTCTTTTTCTGAAGCTGCAAGGGTTTGCACCAAAAACATATCTTTTGATGCATATGTACCATGTGATTCTTGTGGTGAGTGAAATTATTAACATAAACCTTTATGAAATCCTTAAATTCCTCTAATATGTTTGTGCATTTATTTTTAGTCCTGAGGGTTCAAATGAGAGATGATTTGTTTTTGTAGTTCACTTATCATCCATTCTGCAGATGGCCGTGGCTATCCAATTGATGCAAAGGCAATAGTTTGTCCTACATGTAGAGGTATGAGGAAAGTAAGTATTCTGAAGGTGTATGGCCATATTAATGGTGGGGTGAATCACCATTAAAGAATTATTTTATGCTCAGCTCCTCTTTATCTGGGACTCCGCAATTTTACTCCACAATTTTATGTTTGTTCCTTTTCTGATATTTCAAGTTTTGAGCTAGGTCACAATTCCTCCATTTACGGCAACATGCAGCACCTGTAAAGGATCAGGCCAGGTTATCAAGGTCCAACACACAATGAAAGTTTTATCCGGTTTTTTATTTATTCTCATAAACTGTTTGTGATGAGTTGCTGTTGGGGATAGGAACACTGCGTGTTGTGCAAGGGATCAGGTGTGGTTGAAGGCATCAAAGAAATCAAAGTTACAATACCAGCAGGTTGGCTGTAATTGCTCTTTTTCTGATGGAACCTTGTTAAATGGGTATACCAAAAATTCCCTTGTTGATAAATTACCTATCGAAGAAGAGAAGTCGTTGGATATGAAGTCAAAGAATGATGGCGAGAACTATTTTTGTTAATATCATTTTGACTAAGCAATTCTTTTCCTTCAATGACTTATGATGAGGACCTTTTCTTGTACCTGCTAACTATGTGGAATTGAAAGATTTGTGTCAGAGGTTTCGGATAATGATGCTACAAGTTTGGCTTTTCAAGTGCTTGGCTTTCTGCATATCTGTTCTTTTTTCTAACTTAACTGCCCTTTAGAAAAATAGAAAGATGTGACATATTATCTAGAGTGGCGCAAGGCCAAATTGAGGTCATAAATAGAATGGAGTAACAAAAAAGCTTCTTTATTTAGGACGCTTTTACATTCATATGCCACTGGCAGTATGATGTCAATGTTATGCATGACCTTTTTATTAGAAGTTCTTGTAAGTAATCTTTGACATCTAATAGATACTTTGCTTTTTTCTGGATGAATTAGGTGTGGATTCTGGAGATACCATACGTGTACCAGAAGCCGGCAATGCTGGGGGACTGCGAAATCGACCTGGCAATTTGTTTATTAACATAAAGGTGCAATTTCACTTCTTGGAAACTTTTCCCTGCTCTCGTTTATTATAATCTAATATAAGTTTCTTATGAATGAATTTGATTGGAGATCATTCATAATGTAATCTAACTTTCTTGAGATGCAAGTATCAAATAGAGAGCTGTTGGATATCCTCTTCTGCATCTAAAGCCTATTGTTTTTGTATCCCATCTCAATAAATTAATCTGATACAGAGTGCTTGTTTCCATTGATGCACATGTATTTTATAGCTTCCTAACATACCAGAAGAAGATTTTAATCCCTAAGGAATGAGGTTTGGATTTGTCCTATACAATTGTTGAGGAGCATATATTACATTTGCAACACGATGTATGATACTCCTCACTGTTCTTTTACTGCTATGATATCAAACCTAATAACTCAAACATTTTAATCTGACTTGCTTGTCTGTTCTTATGCTATTTGGAGATTTTTGAGTCTTAAGAAAGGCTATGTGTGCCCTAGATCCTAATTCCATGTACCATTATTAGATAGATAAAATCCTGATGCCTGTCTTATTGAAGTCACATCTTCAATGACTGTTGGTATTAGTTGTTGCTCTAAGAGTTTTACCATCATCTACTCTTTGAACTAACTTTAATGTGTTATGTTTAATGTAGGTTGCTGACGATCCCGTCTTTACTAGAGATGGTGCAGATGTTTATATAGACACTAATATTAGCTTTACACAAGTGAGAACTGAACTTAAAATTTTAATTGAATCTTTTGTCGTGAATCTTATGTTTGCTAGTTTCAAGCTTTGGCCGTTTGTACTCAATGATATAGGATGAACAAAAGAATGCAGCTATTTGGTTAAGCACTTATAAAATGAAAATAGTTCTGCTAGAAGTTTCAATTCAGGGCTGGCAATTAAAAAATAAAATAAGGAATTGAAGTAAAGGATAGCCAGATAGATCTAGAAATCACTTAGATAATTCACACCTAAAAATTTAGTCTTATCTTCTTCCTTAAACATTGATAACAAAAACATATATATAGAAAAAGGCCTGAAATCCAAATATTAATGAAATAGGAATTCCATCTAAACTTCTAAAATAAGAATAGAATATTATTCAATAGGGATCTTATTATTCCTTAAAAAATTTTAACTTAAACTAATAAGGACAAATTAAGACCAAAATAATTCTCTTGTCTAATAAAGAAAATTAAAATAATCTTTTATTCTGCATCAACTCATAATAGAAAGTGTTTTATTATTATATCTATCATGTCTGTCTTTGTGATGTTAAGGTGGAGGATCTTATTAAGAATTAAACCTTAAACTAATAACAACAAATTAAAATTAAAATAATTCTCCTTTTGCTAAAGAAAATTAATATGACATTTTTAGTCTGCATCAACTCATAGTAGAAAGTTACTAGTATTATGTCTTTGTGATGTTAAGTTGGACATGTTCTCTTTCCCTATTGATTGGATTTGTGCTTGGAAATGGAATGTCCAATAGGGACAAGCTTGTCAAAATTGATTCTTGACTTAAATGTTTGTCAAAGATGAAACCACATTAGAGATGACAATGGGTCGGCTATGTCAATATTTTTAATTATTAAAAGTGTAAAACACTTTTTTCTAATTGGGTCTGGGCTTGGGTTGCCCAGCCCCAAGCTTGTTCAAGACCCAAATCTTCTAAATAAAACAATATCGTTTTATTTACAATAGCTGGACCTCGAGCCGGCTTGAGCATGGGCTGACCTATTGAAAGCACTTGAATCTAAGCCCATAGGCCGCCCATTGCCATCCCTAAACCAAATTATTCCTTCTTGATCAAATGTTAAGAAAACCTGTCTGAAGTAATTGTAGTTTTTTGGTGTATTAGTGATTCTTTATCTTGATGGATTATTCTTAATTGTTTGTTGTGATTGTCAGATTAGAGACTTCAAAACCTGAGATGGAAATCATATAGTATTATCTTAGGCCCTTCCATGGTTAAAAAAAAAACAATATTCTAGTAGAAGTTTCGTTTATATGTAGGGTCCGAGAAGGTCTGGAAATACGTGGCCTTATCTCTGAAGATAGAGAGTGTTTCCGATACTCGTATAAAAAAATAAATATAAAAAAATTAATAAAAGAAACATATTAAAATAATAAAGCAACAGTAATAAAAAATAAAAATAAAAATAGACAGACATAAAAGATAATAATAATAATTAATAAATAATAAAATAAAGAAATATAAATATAAAATAATTAATGCAATAAATACATAACAAGGTAAAGAATAAAAATAAAAAAGTAAAAAGTAAATAAATACACAAAAAGAGAAAGACAAGTAAATAAATAAAACAAACAAACCATTATAAGAAAATGTTTGAGCTAAGTAAGTAAATGTTAGGCTAAATAATTAAGAAGAAAGTACTAAATATTAAATGTTTATCCCAAATACAAGATATAAGACTCGAATAAAAATGTTTAAAAGATTTATGAGAAAGACGACTTCTCTATTGAGATCCTTTACTCGTATCCTAATATGTTAAAATTTTCTATTAAGGGTCACATTTTTGGCAAGATTCAGCAGAGCTATATTATTCTTGATGACCTTTTTCCATTTTTTGTTAGGCTTTCTTTTTATGTCTCTTACATTCCTGAAGTATAATCTTCTCACATCTTCTCACTAAGCATCATGACATCTCGTCTTAACATTTTTCAAACTACCTATGTCCCGTCTCTCTTAATTTTTTATTTTCTCTTACCATTACATTTTTAACTTTATCTCTTCTAGTAATATTGCGCATCTAATGGAGCATCTTCATCTGTGCCATGAATAACTTATGGTTATGTATTTGTTTGATAAGCTAATACTCTATCTGTAGAACTACACGATAAAATTTGCCTTTAAGCTTCAGTGATATCTTTTTGTTACATAAAATTCCTGATGCAATTCTCTATTTAATTCACCCTGGTCTAATATGGTGAATAATGTTTTCATTG
The DNA here is from genome assembly GCA_027568895.1 of Erythroxylum shatona. Lineage (NCBI taxonomy): Eukaryota > Viridiplantae > Streptophyta > Magnoliopsida > Malpighiales > Erythroxylaceae > Erythroxylum > Erythroxylum shatona. Next base: position 7,951,697 of record JAOSBK010000006.1, read on the forward strand.
ATCTTTCTATTGCTTTGAATGATAGATCTTGAATATTGAAAACACTCTTTCTTTGATATAATTTTTGAACCAATTTTTGCCTCCACATCGGAAGTCACTCTATAACCTGAAAAGTTATAGTCTAAGTACTCAGTCTTAGTTTTGCTCAATCTAAAACCCTTCGTCTCTAACGTATCCCTTTAAAAGCTAAGTAAGACCCCTTTTGTTTAGGTTTTTCTACACTTCTGTAGGTATCTTATCAGCCCCTATTATCCTTTTACTCTTCTATCTCCTTTAAAGCTTTTTTAATTTTTTCTCTTGTGATTTGCCAACAACAAATAAAGTTAAGATATCTCTTTGACGTGCTATGATAACTTAAAGAGATATTGTCCTCTTCGCCTTCATTAAAATGGTCATAGAAGAATGTTGATGTCATTTTCAACTACAAGTATTTGCTCTGTTTCATCTTTTATATGACATACTTAATATAAGTCTCTCACTTTCTGTTAACTTTTGCCAACTTAAATATATCATTTTCTCTATCTTTAGTTTTTAGTCATTAGTATAATTTCTTACAAGCTTTGCTTTTAGCTTTTAAGACAACCTTTTTTGTCTTAATCTTTCCTTGCACATCTTCATTCTACCTCAAAGACTCCATCTCATTACTCCCAGGCACTTTAGAAACACCTAAGATCTTTTTAATTGCTTTCCTTAAAAGAGATGCTACTCTTTTTCACATCTGGTTAGCATCCTCTTCTAATTTTCATTCTTCTTCATATATTACTTCATCTTTAAGTTGTTCCATCATTTCTCCTTTTATGTTATACTATCTGACTTGGGACACCTCCTATGATCTCTCTTCTTCCTCCAACCCTTAATTATAAGATCTATAACCAACAATTTATGCTGAGTTGACAAGTAAGCATTAGATATCATCTTGCAACCTTTGCAACTAGGTTGATCGTTCCACCATACGAGGAAGTAGTCAATCTGAGTTTTGTGGTTCTTCTCTTAAAAGTCACCAAGCGATCTTTGTTTTTCTTGAAAAAGTTTGAACTCATTAATCTCTTTTACTTTAACGTTCATCCACTTTGTCTGTTGGATGATCGCTATATAAATTTTATATTTGTCTAAAATTTTCACTAATTCCATTGATTTCCCTGTAATGGTTTTGATGTTCTAAGAACCTATTCGTAATCTGTTAAAATCTTCTTCTCCTAGTCCCAAAACTCACTAAAAGACTAATACTTGCTTTATTGTTAGACTACCCTAGTGCCAAACACAAGCTATAAAGGACAAACCCAACAAATCCCTAAACGACTCTAAGATTGTTCGAGAAAAGAAACGATGAATGATATTAAATTTCAAAATGAGCAATGCAATAAACGGATATGAAAATCACAAGTATAAACGACAGCAAGCAAATCAAAATTTAGATCATTCAAAATTTGAACCAATAATAGCCGCCTCACACCTTTCTTTGCAATTGGCTAATGGCTAATGACCGAGACTAATTTGTATGAATAAATAAAAACTAGGTTTCTGCAGAATACTAAAGCATAGTACTAGACAGTTAATATATATATATATATATATATATATACATATAGATTGAAAACTTTTAATGGTTCAATGAAGACTTCAAACTGGAAACTGAATCTTAACAACTAAAGAGCAACGAATCAATCATGAGCAAACACAATTTGAAACCAATCATAATTGCGTCCAATAGAAAAGAAAAATGCATGAGATACTAATTAACTAGAGAAGGGAAACAACAAAACCGATTTGATTTAAAATGCTACACACCAGCTTTGTAAATTCTTGTCGTGGTTAGCATCATTCACCAGAAATTCCTCCTTTGTGGGGCTCACTTTGTATCTGCAAAAGAAGAAAGGAATGCATAAGGTTTTGTAAATATGAACAATTTTGTAAAATGTCAACGTTTCTCTTCTTTATGTCATAGGCAATAATCCTGCTTTATGTAGATTTTCAACTGCAAAGTCCATATATTACAGAACAAATAATTCGCAACTACCATTTAAATAATAGATAAAATCCTGTCTACTAACTTGCATAGCAAATTAAGGCTTACATTTTTCTTCCACAGGCAATTCTTGGTGGTAAGGTAGATGTGCCAACTTTGTCCGGGAGGACTCAAGTAAAAGTAATGTTTTATCTGTAATGATTTTTAGTTATGTCAATGTTGTTTCACTTGTTGAAATCTTGAAACAACAAAATTATTGTTATGGAAAATGCAGGTACCAAAAGGGGTTCAGCCAGGACAAGTTGTGGTTTTAAGAGGAAAAGGTTGATTGGATCATATGCTAGGTCCTGTTGTGATTTACTTTTGGTAACTTCTCTTTAAAACATTCTTGCATTTTATGTTCTCACAGGACTGCCAAAGCATGGTTTTCTTGTAAATCATGGTGATCAATATGTGCGATTTTGTGTAAATTTCCCCACGTAAGCTGCTTCTCTTCTTCACTGATTTTCTATTTCAATTTCCATATTAGTCTGGTCCTCCTTGATTTGGTTTCAAATGTGAGCAAGAGAACTATAATGTTATCATTTGTTGCTTTATAAAAGGCGTTGTCTCCATGGATGTCATGTCTTACATGTTGGTTATACTCTGTTTGCTTCTTCTTAGTTTGATGAGTGTGGTTCCAGAGTTTCTGTATGTGCTGTTTGATCTAAACTAAAAGTAAGAACAGTTTATACATACATGATTTTAGCAAAGAAGGAAAGCTGATAGGTTTTGGTCTTTTAATCATATGAACCCCTATTCCATACTTTCTTGTTTACTTGTTTGATATTATGAGATGGGATGATGCAAATTGCTAAAAGGCCAAAAATTCCTTGATTATTGTTAAATCATCCATCTTGAAAGTCCAAATTGGTGCTGAGTGAATAACTTCTATGTTGGATCTCAGTGTTCTCTTGGTTGTTACCTGAGTTTTTCATTATTTTCTCATTCATGATAGTTTCATACTTCATACCTTTTGCGGAATTTAGAGACTGACTGGAACATTTTCTGGTAGATGTTAACTAAGGTATATTTGTGTTTTAAGTACCGTAGAAAGAACTGTGCCAAATGTTTGTATGCAATAGTTGTGGAAACTATGGATGCAGCTTGTGTATCAAAGGAACTTGAAAAATTATCCTTTTGTGATGTATTCTGGTTTTAGTGCCATAAATGAACGCCAGCGTGCTATATTAGAAGAACTTGCTAAGGAGGAGATACAAAATGAAAGTGCCACCTCCTCTGAAGGAAATTGGTAAGTTTTTATTGTTCAAGATCTGTCTGTTACCTTACTCATTTTTTCTCCCTGCAACTTTTGTTCTGTAAAGGATTATAAAAATTCAGTTAGTGTTTCATCTTCTCTCTAACTACAATTTATGGTTTGTACAAGATTTTTTAGGCTTCTGCTTCTGCTTCTTAAATCCAGTGTAGGCTTTTATTATTGCTTAATTTAACATGAGCAGCCTTAGATCAGATTTGATTCTCATTTAACTTTGGCACTCTGGTGGCAAGAGTAATGCTGATAGAATCATGTACATCTCAAAGAGTTTTAAGGAAATCAATAACCATGGTTGCATCAGAGTATGGACCATAACCTAAAAAGTCAATCGTGCAATTATTTTATTCATTGGAAGCCTTAAACTGGATTGGGCTGGATAATGTGAATGATTCTTAAGTGCTTGGATTTTTTGGTTGTAATGTGCAGGCCTGTTGCAACCACTCTTCCTTCTGAAAGCTTTTTTTGGTGATAATCATGTATTGGAAACTTTTGTTGAAAGTTGGCATGTTAACTTTTTATAGGTCTTGTAGACAGTTCTGTGTCTGCATTGGTTTGATTTTGAAGGCCTGCCAATATTTGCCACTGGGTTGGCATTTATATGTCCATTTTTAGTGCATTTGTTGAGAATTTCATTAGAACTTTATTCAGACTGTGATGAAATATTCATGGAATGATAACAGGCTTTATGAGCAGCTGTCTACTGGTTGAACTTACAGGTGGCAGCACACTTTTGAAAAAATTTTGACTCCTCGACTTATGCTTGAATGTTCCTTGATCATGCTAATACTGCTGTTCATGCACAAAATCCTGACCTGAAGAATGATTGATGACGACTTTTATGAAGAAGTGTGAAACATATACTTTTCAAAATACAATACACAGCCTCTGCTGGTTCGGTAAATAAAAGGTATGAATCTCTTGACAATGAATCGGGAGAGATTTCATACCCACTATCTAATCATCAATTTGTTTTATGCTCTTTGTGCTTGCATTTGGACATGATTTCTCGAAGGTCCAGACATGCTTCTGCATTTTTGTTAGAGATTTCATGCCCACTATCTAGTCATTAATTTGTTTTATGCTCTTTGTGCTTGCATTTGGACATGATTTCTCGAAGGTCCAGACATGCTTCTGCATTTTTGTTCCCCTTTATTCTCCCACCTTATATTCCTTCCATACACTGTTCTTTGTCTTAGGAAATAGTTTCAGAATGGAGAACAGGTAACGATCTGTACACATCTACATCTTGTCATGAAATCAATTTGATGCTTGCATCAAATGCCTCTATGAAAGTAAGAAATATTTGATACTTACAAGGAAGTTGTCCTGAACAAATTGAATAGGGGGGTCTAGTTCCATGTTTGCTTTGCTTATTGACATTTATATTTGCTGGCCAGTAGGTGCAGGTGAAGTAGAGGCCACTGTCTACTTTCCCTGCTCCTCTTACTCTCTTTGACGCTGTTTTACATCCACAAGATGTCAGATGTTAATGTATCTGTTAATGCATGTATCGAAGATTGACAGATACTTATGTGGGATGGATATATCTGCAGGATGGAATCTAAAAATGCAGCATATAATTTGCAAGAAACTTTCGTCTTCCTGGAAGCCTGACATGGAGTTCTCCTTTTTTAAGATCAATATGTCGGCAATTTCTGAAAATAACCACGTACACTATTTGCTGGCACCATTCTATAAAGTGGATGCGTTACTTCCCTCTGCTTCTAAATATAATGAAAATTTTGGTTTTTTCAAACAAGGTTGTCTACTTTGAATTCTATTGTTTCTTCCCATATGTTTTATTTTTGTCGGAAAGCTAATAACTGTTGCCAAAATTTTGGTAAAAGAGTGAAACTCGAAGAATGAACTTAAGAAGAAGATTCAAAGAAATGGAGAAGAGAATTCTAGAGCAGATTGAGAAAATAGATTAAAAAAATGAGTTGGTTGGATTGTTTGACCGTATTCTTAGAATTTGTTCCATATATATCTGTTGGTAGAACAGATGTCGGCCATATACTGATTATATTTCACTCCATACAAGCTAATCGAAGGTCTCTTTATTATTGCTGTCCTTGTTTCCGAGTAATTCACAGGTAGCGTTGTAGAAGTAACATTGGAGCTGTAGAGAAAGAAATATGTTCTTTTCAAGTTAGATATGTGAAACACATTATGATCGAGTTCATAACGTACCTGGAGGGAACTTCAACTTATACATCAGTTTAATATCTTATCCACTACTTTAAAGGTCCATATAAGGGTGTAGATAACTTCTGGTTGTCTCCTTGTCATTGAAGTTTATTGATATATTTGCTGTATTACAAATATTTTGCCCCCAATTTGATGCCAGTAGTTTCTTCTTAGTTTGTTGTTTCATCCTCTTCTGAGCGTAAGGCAAGTGGAATTGATAAACTTATATGGCAGTCTCTCAAATGTTTGTTCTACTGCTAACATTTTGGGATTTCAGTAAAGCAGGGTACGTGAAAGTTAGGAGGAAAAACATATAAAAGTTTCAAAAGGAATGAGATGTACCGCTAAAGACAACTACTGATATCACCTTGTACGATATTGTCATACATCCTATATACTTCTAAAACGCAGTTCAGAGTTTCAGCTAACCCGCGAAATATGAGAAATGAAGTCATATTCCTTGCAAGACTATGCCAAAATACGCTTAAATGATCGTTGGTTATAGCACTCCATAAAGTTTGAAGATGTCAAGGAATACATGTGGTACTGACTCAGTTGGGTAATCACTTCATAACAAGTATACTCTACTAATCCTTCGATAAAAAGTCCAACATGAATACTTTGTTAGATTATTTAATGATCCATGTGACTTATAGATTTGAGTCACATAAAAAGCATCCAAGATAATAGTTATTGGGTATTAAGTAATAGATCTCAATTAGGTCAACGACCCTTTCCCTCTCTCTTCTAATTATTAAACGTGTTGGTTGATGGTGCTATATAAGTTTAAAAACTTATTGACTAGTTATTCTAAACTATTGAAGAAACACATTAAAGAAAGAAGAAAGAGGGAATAAACTTGTATCAAGAATATCAAAAGCTTTCCAAAATCAATCATAGACACAAATATGTCTAAATAACGTCGATCCAATAATTGTTTTATAATTGGTATGAGAGCACGGTGTTGCATGATTTGTGTTCTACAATATATCATTTATATATGATTGTATTTTCTGTTCATTTTTGTCTTGTTCTGTATTTGTAATGACATTACTTTCTGCACTGTACTGCCATGGAAAATTACACTGCCATGAATCACAGACATAATAGCAGAAAAACCGCACTTTTTGAAGCTTTTCAGTTTGATGATTTTCGGACGTTAATAGCATTCTTACTGTTTAATCGAAATATAATGGCCATGAATTGATGGTTTAGATGATGGGTAATATACAGTAGAGAGAATGAAAATTCCGTAAAGTTTTCGGTACCAAAAACAAGAGATGCTCTTGGTAATGCTTGAAATGGTTTTCATATCCTCTATGATTATCACGTTGACAAGAGATGCTTTAGGTACGGGTGGAATGTTTTATGGTATGAAGAGCAACGATAAAAAAAACCAGAAATAGAAACTAACGTGTGTCTAGTTCATGCGCCTCATATAAAAATACCAGCGTCATTAAGAAAGGACGAGGCGCGTTATGACGATAAAAGGCAATGGCAGGCGCATGTTGTGCACAAGACCGCTAGTCATTTTTAACTTTTTATTTATTTTCTTATTATTATTAGTATTTTTAATTATTAAATAATAAGAATAATAATTTTATGGGTTTTGCATCTTGATCTTACTTAAGGTATTTTAATTTTGGGTCATAACTCATAATTTACTTAATTGATAATTTAAATTGATTAATGAAGGAATCAATTAACTAATTTAGATTTATATGCATAAAAGTTGTGCCTATGTTTGCTATACATAATATAATTTTGTGTCATATTATGTTTCAGTTAATACTTTGACCATTTATATTATGCAATGCTTGGAATTAAATTTTCCTATTGTATGTTAAGGGTAATACATAGCATTATGGTAGTTTAGAATAGTTTATCAGTCACCTAAGTGATCAAACTAATTAAATTAAATTTTGTCATATATGATAATTGTCCAATTAAATGTTTATTGCATGGAAAGTTTGTTAGTCACTAAAGTGGCCTAGCTTGAAAATATTAATCATTTAATTGTGATTGTTTCAATTGTTCATTATGATATGATGTTAAAATGACATAAAAGTTGAACTGAACAATTAAGATTATTATTTATAACGTTAGAAGGTCACCCAAAGATGAACCATTGCTTATAATTAATTACATTAAAGGTACTTTATCAACATATTTGGTTAATATGATTGTATATCGAAAGATAACATGCATGTTGATTAGAATATGATTGATTGCCCCTTATAGTAAACTAAAAATATGCATCATAATAGGTTAGAACTATGTATTTAAATTTCACGTAAAGGAGAATTTAAAAGCACAATCAAAGTGTATTAGTTAGTTTGAATCCATTTAGGTTTACTCAAAGCATTAATGAGTGAGCTATATATTGTGTTTGCAGCATCTACTAATTTGTTTGCTTTAGGAAATAAGCTAACCAAGTTTACTGGTCTGAACTATGTTGATTGGTCCAAACAAATCCAATTACAACTAGGTGTAATGGATTTGGACTTGGTTATAGTTTCAAATGTAAGGCCCGCAGCCATAATTGAGACTAGTTTTGAAGTTGATAAGTCTTATTATGAGGCTTAGGAATAGTCTAACAGGCTAAGCTTGAATTTGATGCGAATGATGATCGCTGAAAATCTAAAGTCGTCAATGCCTAAAACGGACAATGTAAAGGAGTTCATGTTAAAACTTAAGAAATACTCCCAATATGATATAGCTGACAAGTCCATAGTAGAGACTTTAATGAGTGAGCTAATGACCTAAAAGTTTAACTGGTCACAGCCCATTCACGATCGTGTAACTCATATGTCAAACCTAGCTGCAAAGCTGAAGTCTATGGGTATGGATGTGAGTGAGTCCTTTTTGGTACAGTTCATTATCAACTCCTTTCCTCTAGAGTTTGGCCAGTTCCAAGTGAATTATAACACCATCAAGAAAAAATGGAACCTTCAAGAAATTAAGGTCATGTTGGTTCAGGAGGAAAGGAGATTGAAGAAAAAAAGGAACACTCCGCTCATGTAACATCCCATCACTGATGGGAAGGGTAAAATAGTAATTTGGAACGGGTTATGAGTGTGTAAACTTATCTCGGCATGTTCATGCATAATATGGCCTCCATATATATATGAATGGACATTTTTGTATATGCACATGACTGTACATGCATTCATGACATTTCCCGGCATATGTGTCTATAAATGTGATTTTTGTGAAAATACGATTTTAGTGCTTGAAAATTTAATTGGAGTGGGTTTTTGTGAGTTTTATATTTTTGGAGAATTTTAGAAATTTTTCTGAAAAATTTCGGGAAAAATTTTCAGACCTAAAAAATTGCCAAGTGGCGGAGTGATTGGATTTCTGGTACTGGAAATGACTGTCCAATGGCACTAAAAATTAGATACATGATTTTAGGCTTTATTACTTTGAGCCATTGGAATTTTGGGACAAAATTGGACTAGAAATTGAATTGTAATCGGAAAGAAACCTTAAGAGTGCTTAAAAACAAGACAAGTGGCAAGTGACAATTGTCACTTGCCTACTTATGTCTTAAACTTGTTTTTTTTTAATAATTAACCTAACCTTGGCAAGCCATACACGACACTTCTAAGTTTGAAAGAGTGAAAGGTGCTTTTGAGAGATTTTTCCTTCTCATCCGAAGCCTCCTACTTTCTTCTTCGTTGGTCTTCTCCTCTTGTTCTAGCTTAATTGTTTTCTCTTCACTTGTACACATATCCAAGCCTAAGCTTTCTACCTCCCTTAAAAGGATGATTGTCGTGTGTGTGGGTGGTGTGAGTGGAAGGTATAGAATTGGTGAAAAGTTTGGAGAATTGAAGGAGTGAAAGCTTGATAGGTAAGAATTATGTTTTATGTTCTTAAATTGGTAGTTAGAAGCATTCATTGTAATGACTTGTGCATTAATTGCATGCTCTTGTGTTTGGTGTATATGGGTAGGTTATTTTCTTGGTGGATTTATGATTGATTGAGGTTGAATGATGTTGAATATGGTATTGGTAAATTAAGTGTTTTGAATTGGTTTTTATGATGTTAGATGGGTGTTTATTAA
>JAOSBK010000006.1:7970823-7983660 GCA_027568895.1 Erythroxylum shatona
AATTGAAAAATTACAATTAAGTCCTTTAACTTTTGACAATTTGCAAATAAGCCCTTATATACATCAACTTTTCCAATATAGCTTTCTAAGTGTCCGTTAAGTCTATAAATCATGTATAATCACCTCTAAGAAATTAAAACACATTTAATTTTACCACCATGGTTATATCCATCCAATAGACTCAGTTTTACACACTTAAAAACTCATATGTCATAAATCTCCAAGATTCTGCATACCGAAGAATTTTAAGTTCATGTAAAGGCATATAACATTATAAACCATTAACATACACACCCAAATGACTTAAATACATCTTTGAACTCATATACAACCATACATACATACATACATACATATATATATATATATATATACTCCAAATACAACACAACACAAAAGGGTTCTGAAAGTCTGGCGTTACACCTAAAAGGTTACAGTACAGCTGCTACAATTTGACACCACCGGTGTCCACAATTTGATACCTTTGGGTATCCATAGTTCGATACCTTCGGGTATCCACAGTTTGATATCTTTAGATATCCACATCACCTATTATCCATACCCACAGAAAATATGATGGCTTAACACAGAAAGGAAACTTAACAATCATAAATAAGAAATATAGCATGACAACATGAATAATTGGTCTTGATGAGCATTATACTAGTTGTAATAATGAATTGTAATGATGTGTAATTATATTGATAATTTGTATCAATGAGTGTTAAATATCAATATTTGGCTTATAAATGTGCATTTTCAGTATATAAATAATATGTTGAAGCATATTTGCATTATGTACTTTGCTTAAATATGCCATCATTGTTTACATAAGCATTGAATATCAATGTTTGGTTCATGAATGTGAATTTATAATATATGAGTTATGATATTTCTGAATGTGTGTTTTTGGCAGATGACCGCTGTGAGTGATCATCCAAACTAAATGTTTTCTCCACTAAGCTTTCAAACTTTTCATGGGTGTTAATCCTTATAGGTCCAAGTCATATAAGTGAGTTATAGGGAAAATCTGTAGAGAGCAAGGCTAATAGATAGAAAAAAAGTGCTTTTGGAATGTATTTTTAGTTACAAATTGCACATATAATAAAAAAGAAAATTGTATAGTTTCTTTTGGATTTCGATGTAAATGTAAAAATGTATTACTGTTGTTAAATGATAATGTTAAGCATTGAGGAGTTTTGTAATGTGTATATGTATAGCATTGGATAGAATTATATGTTTATATATGTGTGTATAGGAATTTGGTTGCTATGAGTGTAGATGGTTGTAAGTTCCGTATAAGAGGTGTTACAAAAGTACTCCATAAGAGTGGAAAATCTTGGTGAGTAACATCCCATAAGGTAGACAATCAGTGGTACTCTTATGATTCTCTTTATTCACCATAAACCTTAAGATCATTGCAGGGAGATTCATTTTGTTTCCTTTTAGCAAATTATTCACTACATAAGTGTCCAACAAGCTACACCTTTCAACAAAACTACTCCTGGGGAAAATAGATGTAACTGATAATGATGCAAGGCATCATGGTAGTAAGTCAAATTGCCTACTCCAAAGTCTCCCATCTTAGGTATTTTTGGTATTAAGGCAGATGGATTTAACAACTTCTCCCAAATCCATATCATCGAGATCCCATTTATGACAAAAAAATTAGTTCTCCCTATAGGAGCTATTCCAGTATATCTTTTAAAATATTTTCAGAAATTAGAATATCACTTTCACATACCCATGAAATAATGGCTAGCTTTTCATCAATTACTCCCTGACTAGCTCACCATATATTGTTTCATCTAATTTCAGGAAAATTTCCCAACCAATTGCAACAAATTAAGGAGAAATAGGTATACCTATATAAATCAAACATCATGGGAGGAAAAGCACTCTTAGCATCCACCTTTTTTTCTTGTACTGCATTTTATAGCAAACTTTAGCTTCCGTTGATTGAAACATCTTTGGTGGTATTAATGTCTTTCCTTTTTATGTAATTATTTTCATCATTTGTGCACTATTTTCTTTAGGAATCATTTTTTCATGAACAACTCATTTCTATCAATAAATTCCTTCATAGTTTCTTCAGTCATAGGTGCTTTTCCTTTCTTTATTTCTTCCCTTTTTCTTTTTTTGGATTCTCCTTCATATTACTTGAGGTTCAGTAACATGTGCCTCACCATAACTATCATTAGAATTTAGAGTTTTCTTTTATCCTTTTGATTTGGTTTGTGCCATTGTAAGAGAGATGGATAAGGTTTAGAAGATTTAAGATGAAACCTTAAAGTTGGAATGTAGAGAGTCAAGAGTAGTGCTTCGAAGAACAATAAGGGTGAGTAGAGGAGAGAGGTATGTTTTTAGTATACTAGGCATTTCTAGAGCATTGATCTCTTGTGAGGATGAACAATCATACGCTAACACAGGAAGTGTGATCATTTGTGCATCTTCTGACAGATATATATTGTCGCTCAATAGAACTTCGTGCTCGTCTTTAAATGTTGTAACAACAAAATAAAGGAAATTACCTTTTTATTACAGTTTTAATCTTATTCTATTAAACCGAGAGGAGCCCTCTAAAACGAAGGGGCCTTCTAAATTCTAAAGGGCTTACCAAACTGAGAGAGATTTTCGAAGAAAACAGAATAGAAGGAGCCTAATGAGTGAAATACAAACATAAGTAGCAGAGAATATTCACAAAGAAATAATATCAGAGAGTTTGCACATACCAAGCTCTTTTCTTAACACTCATAATCTATCTTCAGTTAGTGGCTTGTTGAAAACGTCTGCTGCTTGATTCTCAGTATTAACATGCAAAAGATCAATAGCTCCTTCTAAAATATGATCTTAAAGAAAATAATGTTTGATTTCTAGATGTTTAGCTCTAGAATGATGCACAAGATTTTTAGAAAGATTTATAGCACTCGTATTATCATATAATATAGTAATATAAGAAAAGGTTAGAGAAAATTCCTGTAATTGATGCTTCATTCATAAGAATTGAGAATAACAACTGGCAACTATTATATATTACTCTTCAGTCATCGAAAGCCCTATGTAACTTTTCTTCTTGCAGGACCAAGATATTAGACATCCTTCAAGAAATTGATAGTGACCACTTATGCTTTTTTTAGTGACTTTGTTACCTACATAATCTACATCATAATAGCCCACATTGTCAAATGAATCAGTTTTTGGATATCATAGTCCAAAATCCATACTTTCGTGGAGATATCGAATGATTATTTTGACTGCTTGAAGGTGGCTTTCGTTTGGATTTGATTGAAAGCGTGTGCAAAGACACATACTAAGCATAACGTCTAGTCTTGATCTTGTAAGATATGGTAGTAATCTAATCATTCTTTTATACTTTGTCTCATTCGTAACTTTGCCTCCTTGGTCCTTATCAAGTTTAGTTCTAGTGTACATGAGAGTACCCATCAATTTGGCATTCTCAAAATGATATTTCTTGATGAGTTCTTGTAATCCGAGAAAGAATTAAATTCTCCCATCATGCTCATTTCAAACTCCCCCTACATTAATGCTAAGAATTCTTCATAGTAGGATGGATTAATAGCACCAAATATTATGTCATCAACATATATTTGCACTATGAGTAAATCATTTTCCTTTCTTTTAATAAATAAAGCTTTATCGATATTTCCTCTTTCAAAGTTATTCTCAAGCAAAAAGTTACTTAATCTCTCATACCATGCCCGGAGGCTTTACACTATACTGAGCTTTGGATAACTTCGTCATGTAATCCAGATGGTTTTCATCTTCAAAACTTGGGGGTTGCTTAACAAATACTTCTTCATTGATGTAATCATTTAAGAATGCACTTTTAACATCCATTTGGAACAACTTGAAATTTTTATAATATGCAAAGGTAAGTAAAATTCTAATCAATTCTAATCTAGTAATAGGTGCATAAGTTTCATCAAAATCAATACCTTTCTATTGACTATAACCTTGAGCGACAAGTCTAGCTTTGTTTCTTACCACCCTACCATTTTTTCAAGTTTGTTTTGTAAAACCCATCAAATCCCAATGATTGACTTAATTTGAGGATGAGGTATTAAATTTCAGACTTTGTTTTTGTCAAGTTGATTCAGTTTGTCTTTCATGTCTAAAACTCGATTTTTGTCAATAAAGTCCTTCGTCAATAGTTTTTGGTTCTATTTTTGAGATAAGAGCAACAAAGTTGTTCATGAATGATGATCTTGTTCTTAGACTTTTAGAGGGGTCTCCTAAAATGTATTTATGTGTATCTTGACATCTTCATTCTCTTGGTATTTTTCTTTGCATAGGCTCCTGTTGAGAGGAAGGAGCTTGCTTTGTTCTAGCTTTAGAAAGGCATTCTTGATTTTGTAATTCTGAAGGTATTATAGGAGTAGTCTGTACCTCAGATGTAATTTTAGATACTAATCGATACTCATCATCATCTGAATCAGCGGTTGTTGTTAAAGGTGGTGCTTTATTAAATACCACATGCATTGATTCTTTTATCTTCTATGTTATTTTATTATATACTCTAAATACTTTACTAGCAATAATGTAGCCCAAGAAAATAACTTCGTCTAATCTGGCATCGACCTTTCCAAGGTTGTCTTTTCTATAGTTTAGAACGAAACATTTACAGCCAAAAGCTTGAAGGTAAGCAACATTTGGTTTCCCCCCTTTTCACAGCTCATAGGGGGTCTTTTTCAAGATAAGTCCTATAAGACATCTTTTACGTACATAACATATTGGGAATACTGCTTTTACCTAGTATCCATGAGGTAGTCCACTTTCACACAACATGGTCTTGGCTATATCAACCAATGTTTTGTTCTTTCTCTCTACAACTCCATTTTACTGAAGCATATTTGGACAAAAGGAGTTGTAAGTTATACCATTGCTGACACATAATTCTTCGAGTTGTCTGTTATCAAATTATCCTCTATTGTCACTCCGAATTGAAGTGATGCAATGCCCTTTTTCAATCTAAATTTTTTGCAAAACTTCTCAAACACTTCAAAAGCATCATCCTTATTTGATAAGAAATAAACCTATGTAAATATGGAGTAATCATATACGAATACAAAACCATAATGTTTACCAGCAAAACTCTTATTCCTAGCGAGACCGAATATATCCATATGCATAAGTTCAAGTGATTGGTTAGTAGACATAATATTTTTAAGAGGAAAGCTGCTTCTGACTTGTTTACCTTTTAAACAGATCGCACAAACTTGATTGCTTTAAAATTTAAGATCGATAGTCCTCTTACTAACTCATTTTCGAACAATTTTGATAGAATGCTCATACTGACATGTCCAAATCTTCTGTGCCAGATAAACAAATCCTTTCTATAGAGACAAAACACTTAACACTTTGTGAGGACATATCTTCCAGTTGAGCACAATATATATTCTGATTTCTAGGACCAACAAAACACTTAACACTTTCATTATGGATATTGACAATTTCACAATGAGATGCATAGAAAATTTGTAACCCATGTCACAAATATGACTTACACTCAATAAGTTTTGTTTCAAACTATCAACAAAGAGAACCGTTATCAATTAAGGTAAAGTCAGAATTACCAATTTTACCAATTCTAATGACCTTTGCTTTATTTTTGTCTACAAAGACAACATTACCTCCGTCTTTCCTTTCAACATAGTTGAAATGCAATATTTCACTTGTCATGTGTCTCGAACAACCACTATTAACTATCCATTGATTCTTCTTTGTCTTTGTTTTGAAACATATTTGCAGAAAGCATTATTTCATTTTAGGTGCCAAACTTTTTTTGGGTTCTTTCGAGTTAGTAGTTTGACCTTTCGGTCACCAAATATACATATGAGATAATTTCTTTTTACAAAAATTACAAGAATGATTAATGTGACCATGTTTACCATAGTAATTATACAATGAATGAAAGTTGTTATGATTTTTATCACTTAGCTGGTTCTTGCTGTCTTGGCTATAGCTACTGCTGGATTTAACAAAGAAGTTTTTGTATGGCCTGATATTATTGTTTTCATTGTATCATATTCTGACTTTACCAATAATGCATTTACCACTACCAAGCAATGCATCAAGATTTTTCCTTTTATTAACAAAATTTTCCTTATCTTTTTCTATAGATAAGATCTTTCCAACACTTTTGTCCTTTTCAACTTGGTGACTTTTTCTTGTAACTATCTTACCTTATCATAATCATTTTTTTAGTAGTGTATTTTCCAACTTAACTGCTCTTTCTTCCAAAACTTCCTTTTTCAGAAATCTTTTGCTTATAGTCAACCTTAAGAGACATATTCCTTGTTGCCAACTTCTTATTAGCAGATTCCAATCATTTAATCTTACTCTTCAGAGATGCATCATTGCTCTTAGACTTCTCAACTTCTTTGAAATACTTCACTGTTAACCTTTTACATTGATCATATAGCTCATGATATGCATGTTTTAATTCATCAACTTCAATATTAGAGTTAGAAAAATATACCTTATTGTCTCCTGATCCAACTATGAAGCACACATTGCTGACTTCTTTTGGTTCTTCTTCTTCAAAGTTTTTAGAATCTTTATATGACTAGGCTACAGTCATCACTTCTTTTTGAATTTTTTGTTCTCTGACTTGTCCTTTTGAAGTACAGGACATTCTGGTCTTATGTATCTGGGCTTCTTGCAGTGATAGCATATGATTTAATTGTTTTGTGTATTACTATGCCTTTTGATAGGAACCTATTGTTTCTAACTTTCTTGTTTCCTTCTATTTTCTTCATCAACTTCTTTTTATAGAAGTAGGCATATTTCTTAACCATAAAGTTAAACTCGTCATCATTGTCTATTTGCAACTCAGTATCACTTTCATCACTGTTTGATTCATCTGTTGCTTTTAGTGTCATTCCTTTTCTGTAAGAGGATCCTTCATCTTGCCTAAGCTTAGTTTCATGGATCATTAGATTTCCTCGTAGCCAATCGATTAAATTAGCGCCTAGATCCTTTGTCGTTTCTAGAGCTACCACCTTAGGTTTCTCCATTCCTTCGATGGTGACCTTAGAATCTTCATTACGAGCTCGTTATTGGGATATATTTTTCCTAAGTTCTTTAAGGCTGTGAAGATGTTGTTGAAGCGTCCAAAGAATTCATTCATGGTCTCCCCCTATTTTATGCCAATAGTTTTGTATTGATGTACTAAAAGACTTATTCTATGCTTTTTTTTTACCTCGTTTGTTCCTTCAAATATAACTGGTAGTTTGTCCTACATTTCTTTTGTTGTAGAGCAATAGGATATCATTTCATATTCTTCTAGAAACAATGCACATATTAGGTGATGTTTTGCTTTAGCATTTAGTTGTGCATTTCTTCTATCAACATCAATCCATACTTCTACATTATCAAAAGTGGGAATCGTAGCCCCAACTTTAATTGCTTATCATACTTCTATATCTACTGATTGGAGATATATGGTCATTCTCTCTTTCTAGTATGAGTAGTTGTTTTCATTCAAGTAAGGAGGCTTTAAGATGGATTGTCCTTTAAAACTTCTCAAGGTGTTTACCATGATCTATCACGTGCGGTAAACCATAATAAATGTGAAACCTCGCTTTGATATCAAATGATAAAGCAAACACACGCAAGAAGGGGGTAAATTATGTGTGACTTAAAACAAATTGGCAAGTACTTTCATTTCGTATAAAGATAGGGGCTATTAAAGATTAAAACAATAGGAGCCTGTCAAAAAATAGTAACCTATTAAATGACAGGAGCTTGCTAAAGTATGAATCTTGTTGAAACAATAAAAAGAAAGTGTTTATTAAAATAAAAGGAACCGTTAGTAAGTCGAAACAGAAGGATCTTATTAATAAAAGTGAAGGAGGTTTTTGTTGAAATGAACACACACAATATAATGCAGAAATATTAAAATAAGGAGAGAGAAAGAAGAAGAATGCATTCAATTTATACTAGTTTGGCTTACAACCTAAGCCTACGTCCAGTCTCCAAGTATTCAACTAGAGTGTTTCACTATTAAATCAAGCAGTAATTTGACAAGCCTCTCCAAGCACACAGGTTAATATTTTTCAAGGTTCCTTAACCTTCCACACTAATAGTATTTCACTAGCCTCTACAAACTCTCAAATTAAAATGAAGTTTGCTCGATATGATTTTCAATAATCTCTCTCAACAGAATTTTACTTTCTAATGCACATGAGAAGTTTTTACAAAGATATCGCTTTCAAGAATGTATATGCTTTTGACAATATAGCTTTGTAAGCTTCTGTATCGTTTCATTCTTGTTTACAGTTGCATTAGCTCTTCTTTAAATAGTCAATGTTTTCAACTAGTCATTGCTTTATCTTGCATCTTTAATCAATTATATCTAAATAATTTCTATGTCATTTTTGCCACAAAAAAATCTTCTAGTGATCATGTGGCTAATATACGTCATTCATAATTAGTAGGATCCTTTCAGATAAACCATTTCTAATAAGGTAAATTCATAATGAAGGTTCCTGTAAGAAAGAAATCATATTTCTTGTGATTTTATTTCTTTTTGAGAATAAGATCATTAATTATACAAGGAAATAAGTCCAAATTAAATTTTGAAATATTATATAGTTAACATCAAAATCGTTAATCATAATCCTTGAGCTAACATCCAATATTAGGAACGAGAAAATGTTTCTAGAATCTTAAAATAGAATAGAAAAGGTAGAGAAAGACATGATTGAGCTGAAAACCATGTTCGCGTAATTTTTTCAGAGGCAAAGAGTGGAACCCAAAGCTATGACTTATATCCTATTGGAACCTACCCCTCAAAGTGAGCACCCATGTAGGAGAAGGATGAAAGCATAACTCCTATAAGATTGAGTTGGATCGAGTCTCCCACATTTGATGGTGAGACCTATGGCTTTATCGTTATGAGCAATTTTTTCAATTAGATCAAACTCCAAAAAGGATGAAGGTTAGTGTGGCAATCCTTCATATGGATACGCAAGCTTAAGAGTGGTATCGACTGTATATAAAGAACCGTAACATCCGGGAGTTGGTGGATTGAGGTGAATTCACGAAGGCACTCAAATAGCGATTCGGTGGGAAAATCTTTGACGACCTGGTGGGAGACTTTAAAGAATTAACATAGGATTGAACAATGATGGAGTACTCTACTCAATTCAATCATCATTCAAATAAATTTTCATTACTAGAAGAGTATTTGAGTGAACTTTTCTTTAAAGGTCTCAAACCTGAAATTGGAGTAATAGTAAGACCATATGAACCCTAATCTTTACATCAGGCATATATGTTGGCCTGAAAGCAAGAAGCAATAGTAATGGTTAATGGAACAATATGCTCTGTCAAGTAAACACAATAAAAAACATGAGCAACGGAGGGAATTATAGTACAGCTCCAATACTACAACGAACAAAAAACATAAATAGAAGTTCAACCATAGATGGAATACTACCTACACCAACACCTACAGCGCATTCACTGATAGTAAAATCTTTCAAACCTTCTAAGCACATTAGTTGTAAAGAGTTTGAAGATAAGTAAGCACCATAGCTCATTTTTGGTCTGACGATAAGTACATTCCAGGCCACAAGTGCAAGAAAAATTCCAGGCCACAAGTGCAAGAAAAATCAATTGTAATTTTATGTGATCTCCGAAGATGAAGATAATGTGAAGGTGGTGCCAAAAGAAAATGAGGAGGAGTATGAGGAAACTCAAAGGGAGATTGATTGTCCTAATGTTTCAATACAAGAAATGATGGGCTTGTTGAGAGATATGGAATTCAAACAGATACGGTTAGTGGGTATGTACAAAAGAAGGCTAATCCATACACTGGTTGACAATGTTAGAGCTCATAATTTCATGCATATATTGATTGTAAGGAAGGATGACTATGAAGTTTGAGATATAGAGCCAATTTCTATCACAATGAGTGGGGGACTACGGTTGGAGTGTCAATAATGTTATGAAAACTTCACATAAACAATGCAAGGGACTCAATGCACTATAAACACATTATTTCAATTGTTAGGAGGGTGTGACGTCGCACTAGGAGTCCATTGGTTGGTAGGACTAAATGATGTGCTTTGTAATTTCAAGGAATTGACGATGACGTTCAACTGGGAAGGTCAGGAGGTGACATTGAATGGAAACAAGGAGGGGGATCACAAGTCATCTCATGCAAGGAGTTCTAGAGAACATTATAGCATTCAAAACGATAAGATGCAATTGATATTTCCTATTGAATATCAATTGCAACATATGAGAGAAGGATGAGTAATGGAGTGTGTTTGATGAAATCAATGTGATTCTGTCAAATTTCGCAGTAATTTTTTAGGAACTGAATGAACTCCCACTAGATCGAAAACATAATCATCATATTCATCTGAAAGAAGGGGTTCAATCTATCAACATCAAGCTATGTAGATATTTAGGAATGTAGAAGGATGTCATTGAACAATCTATAAGAGACTTGATAAATCAAGTTTTCATTAGACATAACTACAATTCATATGCTTCACCCGTCATCCTTGTCAAGAAGAAGGGCAACTCGTGGCAAATGTATATGGACTACAATGAGTTAACAAGTACACCATGAAGGATAAATTTCCAATACTGATAATAGAGAAACTTCTGGACTACCTACACGGAGCTACCTAGTTCGCCAAGATGGATTTATGTTGGAGGTATCATTAGATTCAAATGGAATTCGAAGACATCCCAAAGATGATGATTAAAACACACGAGGGCCATTACGAGTTTCTAGTAATGTCGTTTGGGTTAACGAATGCACTCTTGACATTTTAGAGATTGATGAACGAGTTGTTTAAACGACATTTATAGAGTTTCATCTTAGTATTTTTTAACGATATTTTGATTAATAACTACTTCTTACAATTACATGTAGAACATATCACCATTACAATGCAATCTCTGAGAAATAATCAGTTATTTTTACATAAAAATAAATGTGATTTTGGACCATGGCAGATTGAGTATCCAGGCTACACACTCTCGAAAAGGGGGTAGGGACAGATGCAAAGAAAGTGAGGACAATTGAAAATGGCCAAAACTGAAGAACCTTAAAGAACTTAAAAGGGTTTTTGGGGATCTCAAGATACTGCCAGAGATTCATGAAAGGCTATAGGTTGATTACAATACTACTAACAAAGTTATTAAAGGAGAGATTAACTCAATGGGAATGACAATAGGAAGAAAAGATAGCATTTGGAAAACTGAAAGAAGTAATCATAACTGCAGCTCCTTGACTTTTCAAAATCATTTGTAATAGAAACGAATGCCAGTAGATTAGGCATAGGGGCTGTGTTACAATAAGAGGATCATTTTATTACTTTCCGTAGCAAAACACTAGCTTAGAGACATCAAGGGTTATCGGAATATGAAAAGGATTTTTTTGCAGTGATGTAAGTAATTAAACATTAGCATCATTACCTGAGTTTCAAATAACAGAAGTTCAAAATACTTGTTGGAGCAATGCTTGTCGACCCCTTTCCAAAAATCATGGCTTCTGAAACTACTAGGCTATAACTTCAAAGTTCAATATCATATTGGGAAAGAGAATGTGATAGCAGATCCTCTTTTGAGAATCACCAATGCAGAGTTATTGGCGTTATTAGTAACTCAAATGCAAGGAGGCTTATTGGAGAACATTGAGGAAACTTAAAAGATGGGTCACATGTTACAAGATATAATTAAGAAGGTAGAGTTTGGAGTTATGGATTTGAACACTTATGAATGGAAAGAAGGGCTACTAAGGTGTAAGGGAAGACTTACGGTGGGAGAAAATAAGGCACTTTGAGAGCAGATAATTAGAATTAGTCATGATGATGTGATGGGGGCCATATGGGAGAGCTAATAACTATAAAAAAAAATTGCAAAACACATTATACTAAAAAGGAATGGTAAGAGATGTTTAGAATTATATAAAGAAGTGTATGAATTGTCAAAAGAACAAATACGATAATTCAGCTTATCCGGCACTCTTACAACTAATTAAAATTCCAGAAGGTAGCTGAAAGAGATCATTATGGACTTCATCAAGGGACTATCTATGTCGAAGGGGAAATCTGTTATTCTGGCGATTGTTGATCATTTCATGATGTACGCTGCCTATAAAACATTCGTATTATACGAGAGATATTGCATAACTATTTTTCAACCATCTTTTTAAGTTGCATTGTATGCTAAAATCCATCATCAACGAAAGAGATCCTACATTTCTATGCAGATTTTGGTAGGAATTATTTCGACTACAAGATTCAATTTGAAGTATTCTGCTACCTACCATCCACAGACAGACGGTCAAATAGAGGTTGTTAATAAAGTTCTAGAAACTTACTTGCAGTGTTTACCACAACGATGGAGTGAATGGGTGTCATTGCTCAAGTGGTGGTATAATACGACATATCACTCAGCTATTAATACAACTCCTTTTGAAGTTTTATATAGGTATCCTCCATCGGTTTACACCCAAATATATTACGGGAGACTCAAGGATAGTGGAAGAGGATCAAGCTCTTACGTTGTGTTTGGTTGCTGTCTCCAGAGGGCAGAGACGGAACCAGACGGCAAGGAAGAGACGGAACAGAACAAAAATTGGGGACAGTGAGGTGTTTGGTTGTGATGGACAGAACAGAAAAAATTGTCCCTGTCCTAAGGATAGAAATGTGTTTGGTTGTGGTGAACAGAACACAAAAACAGTGTAAATGACAAAATTTCCCCTGCAGTATAATATAATTGGAAAGATGTAATTCATTGATTATTTTAAAACAAATGATTTATACTAGTAAAAAAGTTAACAAATAATAA
>JAOSBK010000006.1:7983760-7999182 GCA_027568895.1 Erythroxylum shatona
AATAAGATAATTAATTTCGTATAATAAAATTAATAAAAATAATAATAAGAATAATAATAACTAGAAAATTAATAATAATAATAATAATAATAATAATAATAATAATAATAAGAAGAAGAAGATAATAATATCATATAATAAAATTAATTAATTAATTAATGATAACAACAATAACAATAATAATAAAAATAAAATAATAATAATAAGATAATAAGTTCATATAATAAAATTAATTAATTAATTAATAATAAAATAAATAATAATAATAATAAGATAATTAATTTTGTATAATAAAATTAATAAAAAATATTATTATTAATAATAAGAATAATAATAAGTAGAAAATTTATAAAATATTTAATAATAATAATAATAAATTATTATTATTAATAATAAGATAATAATTTCATATAATAAAATTAAATAATAATAATAAATTAATAATAATAATAATAAGATAATAATTTCATATAATAAAATTAACAATAATAACAATAAAAATAATAATAATAATAATAATTTCATATAATAAAATTAATTAATAATAATAATAATAATAATAAATAATAATAAGATAATTAATTTCATATAATAAAATTAATAAAAATAATATTATTATTAATATTAATATTAATATTAATAATATGTAAAAAATTTATAAAATATTTATTAATAATAATAATAAGATAATAATTTCATATAATAAAATTTAATAATAATAATAATAATAAGTAGTAGTTCGAAATTTCGTATAATAAAATTAACAATAATAATAATAATAAGTTTAATAATATAATTAAGAATAAAAAAATTAGTTATGTGAGGGAAGGGATATTTCTGGAAATTGCTTGTGTTTTATTTTGGAGACGGAGACGAGAAATTTCTGTACCACAGTCATGGGAGGTACACAAATTTTCTGTCCCCGTACTCCGGAGACGGGACAAAAATAAATGGAGACAACAAGCAAACACCTCGGAGACGGGACTTTTGTGTCTCTGTCTACTATCCCCACTCATGAGGACAGCAACCAAACATTACCTTAAGGATAGAGAAGCTATGTTAAATGTAACAAAATTTCATTTACAGAGGGCACAGAACATGATGAAGCAATATGTCGATTCAAAAAGATCGGAATGCGTGTTTGCAGTAGGCTACCTGGTTTAATTGAAATTACAACCCCATAAGAAACACTCTCTACAAAGAAGAGGAAATCAGAAACTCTCAACATTATACTACAGTCCTTACAAAATCCTTTAATATATGGAAATGGTAACTTACAAGCTGGAGATAGCCCAAGGAACTTCTATTCATCCAGTTTTCCTTATGTCTCAACTAAAGAAGGCTTGTATAGGGTAAGACAAAACTCGAACGAACATATTTTAGTAGTTATGTTAGGAAGGAGGATGGTTAAGAGAAACAAATGTTCCATCACTCAGTTATTGATTCAGTGGTCAGAGGGTGGAAGTGTGACCTCATCATGGGAGTACCTCTTCAAACTCTAAAAATGGTTTCCATAAAGTTAACTTAGTGGACAGGGATGTGAAGGGAAGGGGATTATTGCAGAAATTTACGAAGAAGACATTAAAGCCATCAAAAAAAGTTTATAGTAACTAATAAAAACATTAGCATTATTATTATACATAAAACGTGTCACTTAAAAAAGAAGTATATGAATGTAATCCTATGCCAGCAACTATTATAGTCCTTCTCCTGAAATAATAAGAGTAAGTCTAGCAATATAAGATAGAAATTGATTTTGCCAAGCAGTTATTCTAGATTTAATCCTTTCTATGAGAGTTAAGCAGTCATGATATTTTAGCTTGGAATATGTGATTGGTACACCCAAGTAGCCAAAAGGTGTGAAATGAACATTAAGCCCAACCAGTACTCTTCTTACTTTAGCAATATTCATGACATTTGCAGATATATAGAGGATACTCTTGGCATAGTTAAGTTTCATATCTGACCAGTTCTAAAAAATGTTTAGAACATTCATCAATAGATTGATAGAATAAGGTTCAGTCCTACATAGAAGCATAAGATCATATATATGCATTAGATGAGTCAGGTTGATCGCACTATATTTGTAATGAAATTGAAATCTTTGATTGTATGAGATCAACTTCCTTATTAGTCTTGACAAGCATTCCCCATTACTAAAGTGAATAAATAAAGAAATAGGGAACCCCCTTAGCAAATTTGAAAGGTTTGTTTAGAATACAATTTACAAGAACACTCAAAAAGGGTGTTTAGATACAAGTCTTTATCTAATTAACAAATATATGAGGTAATTGTAAAGCTTCAAGGAACATCAATATGAACCTTCAACTAATCATATCGAAAGCTTTGAAGAAATCAATTTTGAGTAGACAGCTTTTGAGGATTTTACTTGAGTTATAGTCCTTTAAAAATTCTTGTATGAGAAGTATCTTATCGCCTATGTTTCTATCAGGGATGATGTTAGATTATTTAATGTCCCATGTAATTTATTGATTGAGTCCTATGAAATGCACCCAAGATAATGGTTATTAGGTATTGCTCGAATGAGTCTCAAATTGGGTCACAAACCCTTTTCCTCTCTCTTCTAATTCCAAAAGACATGTCCTTTGGTCATGGTATATAAGTTGAAAAACTTATGAAAAGTATAATTCTTAACCATTGAGAAAAACATTAACGAAAGAAGACGAGAGGAAATAAAAGCGTTCAACGAAATCGACATCTAACAAACACGAGATCATGGATACAGGTACGCGCAAAATAATTGTCGATCCTATAATTGTTTTACAGATGAAACCCCCCTGTGCCGAATTAATGATTCCTAAGATGGCCACTTTGAGTCTCTCTGCTAGAAGTTTGGAGATTATTTTATAAATAGTATTACAACAAGAAATGGGTCTAAAGTCATTCATTCTCGAAGGAGTTTGCTTTTTAGATACAAAGCAGATGAAAGTATGATTAATCTCTTTGAAGCATTTTAGAGGAGGCAAAGAATTCTAATACTACTTCCGTAAAAAGCTTGCAAGTAACTTCCCATGACTTCTGAAAAAAAGTGTAGTAAATCTATCAGACCCAGGCGATTTTGAAGGATGGAGGCTAAACAGTACCCTCTTATGTCATACTCAGTGAATGGAGATACCATATAATCTTTGAAATCTTGAGCAATAATACAATTAAAAAATCGTAAACCATTTGGACTTGGCTAAATTGTACCAACAATTCCCATAAGCTGCATAAAGTAGTTTTTGGCAAGCTCCTACAAGCTATTTAGATTAGTATATTCCATCCCATTACCATCGTAAAGTGTAGAAACTTTGTTAACATTTCTCCTAACAAGTAAGGAAGAGTGGAAATTTCTGATGATGGAGTCCCCCTCTTTCAACCAATGAATCTAAGCCTACTGTTTGAGGATGGAATTATAAAGACTGAGGGCATTATGGTACTCTTGTAGTTTTCTTACTTCTACTAGTCTATATTTTATGTTATGAGGCGAGTCATAACAATTTTTATGTGCTTGAACCAACCTCTCCTTAAGAGCATTTAAATTCTGATTTCTCCCATGCATGAAGTTTTTAAGGGCAGCTTTCACCATTCTTAATTTCTGCATCACCTGATAGGATTTAAATCCGTCTACATTCCAACATTTATGGACTAGTTCTGTGAATCCATCCATCTGTACAATACCATTGAAGAACTGAAATGGAGCTTCTATTATGTTTCTTTCTTCAATTCTTTACACCAACATATAAGCATGATCTAACAGTAGATTTTCTCCAAAGTGCACAGAGGAGTTAGGAAATTGGGTCAAACATATCGTGTTAACAAGTGATCGATCTAGTTTTTGCCAAATAAGAAGACTACTTTACTAATTATTGGTCCTAGTAAATAATCTACCTGTAGTGTTTAAATCAACCAAGTCCATACTCAATAAGAAGCTAGTGAGTTCCCTTGTTAGTCCTAGATTCAACCTTCTTCCACCTTTTACTTCAGATGAGTTTACAAAGAAATTAAAATCTCCGACTACAAGCCATTAGTGTTGAATATTATGTTGTAAATAGTATAAGTCCATCCAAGTTTGCTTCTTTGAAAACCAAAGTTAGAAGCATAGACTAAGGATAAGTCGAAAACAAATTTCATACCTCAGTATTGACATTGTAAATGGATATATTGATCAGTTTCTTCAACAGCCTATACTCTAATCATATTCGAGTTGTATAAACATATAATATGACCATTATAATGTGCATTATGAATGGAAATAAGCTCCACTCTGCACTAAGAAACTTAGAACCCAATAGGCAAAGAGGATCCTTAATTTTTGTTTCAAAAAGATCAGTAAGGCAAGGCTTCATCTGCCTCACCATATCCTTTACAAGGGACTTTTGTTAGGGTCATCAAGCCCTCTGGAATTCCAAACTAAGACTGTCATGGCTGGGGGATTTTTTATTTTCTTCTTCCACGCCAATTTTCTCCTAGGATTGTTTTTCTGCACCTGAACTATCTCATAAACCATATGAGTGAAAGGTTCTATTTCTGAAGTAACATCATCAGCCACTGCATTTTCACTAGCACTTTGGTCTGCTTTTGTGGTCAGTGCGGCCCCGATAGTCTTTTATGTCTTTTCATGGAGTTCAGTTTAATCCACTGTTCTTTCATGTATAGGAGAAGTGACTACATTATCCAGAGAAGTAAGTCAATGCTCTTCAGTTAACTTAATAGTTCTAGCACGAAGTTCAACCATTTCACCACCTTTTTAAAGCACTAAATTCACTTTACTACTAACTTCTACTATTTCCATTATTTTGTTCTCAAAGGGGATAGCAACAGCAGAATATTGAAAAGCCTTTTCGTCCTTCTTTTCAGTTTCAATAACAGACTATGGAGAGTCTTCTACCCTTACCAAAAGCTGAGAATTATGCATACTATTCTCTGCATCACATATTTCCACTACTTTGGTAGCTACTTTCTCATATACAACATTTCCATATGCAACGGCCATTAACTCCTCATGCCAGGCAGTCTTAAAGGTTCCATCAGTAGGGACCTATTTGTTAGAGGTTTAATTCGGCTTCTAAAGGTAAGAGACATATAGAACAGTTTTCTCTAATTCACCATTGTCATTCAATCATAAGATATTCAATGTAGAAGTTCTAGGTATTTCAATACATATCTTAGCATATAAGATCCGTTCCATAGTTTCCGTTTGAGAATCCATACAGAGGGGCTTTCCCAAGGAGCTAGCCAGGAAGCCCAACTCCTAAATTGTCCAGAATTCCATCAGGAGATTGTGAAATCGAACCCGCATTGGAAGCACGGCTATTGTTCCCCTATCGAGCTCCATACCCACCCTCTACTTTTGCAACAACATTGGTTGATCACCAATGTACCAAGGTCCCATTTCAACCAGTTCATCAAGATTGGAAGCTTCAGAAAATTTGGATAAAAATGTACCATCTTGTGTTAACATAACCTTTTTCCAGTCCATTTTTGCTCCTATGTGATTTTGCCCATGCATTCACGACTAGAAACGCAGGGTGTTAGACTAGAAGAAACCCATTAATGCTATGGACCCAGCCTTCGCGCCTAACTTGGGGGAGGTCCATCAGTGGGGTGATGACACTATCTTTGAATAACATTGTGATAGTGCTTCAACATCCCTTTATGGTATATCTTCGAAAAGATATTCCGCCAGTATCCCATTGGATAAGACTCTGTCGATCCTTGCTCATTTTGGTTTATCTTTATGATGTTACTGCTAGCTTTTACTATGAGAGATTCCCTAGAAAGAGAAGGGAAGTCCTCCTTTGTGAAAGAGGGTTCACCTTGCTTTATATGGAAGGCTTAAGGAAGGCCTATCAGTGAGGCAGAGGTATCTGCCACTATGAACTAGTCGAGTGTTGGGTAAGGATGGGTGAATAGAGGTCAGAGCATTATGTAAAGGTAGAGAGAAAATTGGTGCATTATAAGTGTTGTTAACTTTATTTGGTGACATAATTATTTAATGTTATTCTTTATCTTATATATATTTAGATATAAATGATAAAGTTCATGGGTTAAGTGCACATTAGAAATGAAATTATGATAAAATCATAATAATGAGATTTATAATACATTTACATGTTATCCTTAATTATGATAAAATCATAATAATGAGATTTATAATACATTTACATGTTATCCTTAAACTATTTCGAGTCATTGTTGTATTAAAACTGTATATTAATAGAGCATAAAAAGATTAACACATACTATATTTCTTTCTTATAAATGAATTGAGTAGTCAATCTCATAAACTAAAATATAAAAATACTTAAACAAATGTGCAGGTATTTATTAGAGAATAAATTCACTAAACTAATCTCATATGATGATTCCGTTTGGAAGTGATCCTTTAACTTGAAATCACCAAAGTATCTCTTATAAGAATTTGTATATTTTGATACTACTTATGACATATTCTAATCAAGGGTAGCTCAGTCAGTAATCATTGTATATAGCATGAACTATATGGAAGATGGTAAGTGATCAATACATGATCTATCATCCTAAAGTGATTAAGGAGAATGTTTTATTGTTCTGGATTAGTATTAATTCAAGAAATCTTTGACCAAGGTAAGGTTAGTCAAAACAGTTTTGTCATTCCTAATATTTGGGTGGTTATGATGCATTACGAGATATTGATCTTGATCTATGTATATAAATTGCTTAATTAGATAATTAAAGATAAATTAAAGGAGTTTAATTTATCTAATCCTAAATATAATTTATGGTTATAATTTATATTCATTGTCAACATATTAAAGAACCTAATAGATCAACTAAAAAGGATATTTTTAATCAATTTGAACTTGTTTGGAAAGTTTGAAAATGATTAAATATGATATATTTAATAAATAAGGACCAATATAAGATATTGTGTCTTATTTATTTCAATTAAATTACTAAAATGTTTAGAATATATTATAAATAGGCTTAGACTTCAAGGGATATCTAACCCTCTTTATAATAATTGTAAAGTTCTATCAGCTCATTTTGTGGATATTATTAAAAGGTGAACTCTTATGAGTATAATTATTTAAAAATCCTATATTCATGACTTTGTATCATATCAGGGAAATTTTCCATGTAAAAATATTATATCTCATTTCTTTATGTTTTGTTATTTGTTACTTGAACTTGATTAAGAACTTGACAAAAACAAATTAAGAAATTAAGAAATTAATCTATATTTGAAAATTTTCACTATAAAATTCACTCATCACTACAAGAGTTAAGACGTTTAATGACAATTTTTTGTGATTAATCATTGTTTTGTCACAAATATGAGGTTTTTTATGACAAAATAACTGATTGACATTATTGTTTGGATTATCTATGATGATTTATTTTTCTGTCACTAATATAATGGTAATTGTTGCAATTTAGTATCTTTTAAGATTAAGTTGTTACTATTAATAAATTAATAGTATCAAAATTTTCTTTTATCAAAAAGTTTTGCCATTAATAGCCTATGCAATTTTGAGCCAAAATAATTTTGGCGGGAATTAATTGAAATTGTGACAAAACATAAGTTAGTAACTAATATTTTCTATTTGTTGTGACAAAACATAGTTTGTTCACTAATATTTTTTTGTTGTTATGACAAAACGGTTTATCATCACACAATATTTTACTTGTTGTGAGAAAAAAGTTTTGTCAATAAATATTCATTAATTAGTGTTTACTTTATACTATAGCAATCAATAACCGAACTATAACTATGCTCACAACTACTCATAATTTAGTAACTTTTTTGTGACTAACTTTTTTTGTCATCACAAATACAAGTTCTTTTAATGACAAGACAATTGTTGGATGCTATTTCTTGGGATTATTTGTGATGATTTATATTTTTTGTCACTAATAAAATGGTAATTGTGGTAATTTAGCATCTTTCACAATTAAATTGTCACTATTACTATATTAATAATGTTAAATTTTATTTTATCACTAAATTTTGTCACTAAAAGCTTATGAAATTTGACGTCAAAATAATTTTGGTGGAAATAAATTCTAATTGTGACAAAAACGTATGTTAGTAACTAATATTTTTTATTTGTTGTGACAAAACATGGTTTGGTAACTAATATTTATTTCTTTTTGTTACAAAAAAGTTAATCATCACACAATATTTTACTTGTTGTGACAAAAAATTTTGTCAATAAATATTCAATTAATTAGTGTGTATTTAATGTCATCACAATAACTAAATCATAATTTAGTGATAATTTTTTTGACTAAGTATTATTTCGTTACAAATACAATATTTGTTGTGACAAAACAATTGATTGACATTATTATTTGAATTAACTATGATGAATTTGTTTGTGACAATAATACTATGGGAATTGTGACAATTTAATAATTTCATAATTAAATTATCACTACTAATATATTAATAGTGTCAAATTTTCTTTTATCACTAAGTTTTGTTACTAAAAGCCTATGTACTTGTTATGACAAAAACTTTTCTCAATAAAAAATTCAACTAGTTAATGTCTACTTAATATTGTCATAACAATCGAACTTTCATTATACGCACAACTATTTGTCATTTTAGTAACAAACAATACAACAATATGAGACAGGATAATATAGTGAGAAAGCCTCACCAAAATCTTGAAAGTTGCAATTTATATTTTCAAATGAAGTGTCAGGGGTGAAATTGAGCTAAGCTGTGGCAAGGTCACAAACTACTTGAACAATCTCAAAATGAAGAAACTAAAAGCAGAGGACTAATTGTGGATGTTTAGAGCAAAGTCGTTTAGCCTTATGATATTTATAACAAACACTTGATAACTAAATTAAGGCCTGAAGCCCTTTAAATTTGTTTAATATTCAAAGAATGAAGTGATACGAAGCAAGAATTTGCATGCAAAGTTGTTGCAAATTTCCCTTACTCTTCTTCCACCTCTTGGTATAGTATGTACTCCAAACTGAAAGGAATAAATGCCAATCAATCGACCAAGTGAAGAGTATGTCATTCAGACTCATCTAGCAGGCTAATGTAATTATCAGATATGATCCATAGGGCAAGAAGGATTCACAGGAAGTCAGTAACTATAAGTAGTGAATTTTCATTTTGACTTATAAGAAAAAAATTCATTTACACTATTTTGACAAGCAAATTTCATATAGAATTTATTTGGATGAAATCATGAAGATTGAGGAGTTTACATACCTGAGTTTACACTCAATCATTGTCATCTTCACCTTCCTCATTTTCACTAACTGAATTTGTTTCATCATCATCTATAACAGTATCTTCATCATAATCAGTTTTTTCATCTTCTTCAACACTCATAGTATCAATATTTAACAAATTTCCTTCAAAAGTTGCAGCACGTAGATCAGATCTATCCAAAGATATTGTTTTATTATCATCCTTTAAAGTAGATTCGTGAAGTGTAAAGCCAAAATTTTAATTTTCTTAGCGTGGTTCATATCCTATATCATCATTAGGAAGATCATACAAATCACGAGGCTTTGTCTTGACAACAATGTGCCAATTGAGCTCCTTAATATCTCTTACATTGTAAACTTGCTCATTTTGAGAAGCTAAGACATATGGTTCATCAGTTTTCAACTTGCGTGTGACATTTACTATAGGAAAAACTTGTCAACCTTATATCCACCTTTAGGACACACATCCCACCAATCAGCCTTAAATACAATGATACTATTTCCCCCATGATAATTTAATTGTATTATATCTATCAAAACACCAAAATAATCTAAATTGCCTGCATTCACATCACCTTTTACAAGAATTCCACTATTTTGTGATTTCAATTGCAAATATCTATCCTTTGTGTTAAACATCCAACCATTGATGAGGAAGCTTTTATACTGATAAACTCGTTTATCTGGCCCATAAACTAAATGCAATAATTGAATACTAACCATTTCACTTCCTTTATCATGCAATTCGGTAACTTATCATGAGTAATGAGCATTAAATATTTATATTATATAATTTATAATTTATAAAAAGTTATAGGTGAAAATATATTTGTAGTACTTACATATTCCTTGAACCACTAACAAAATTCTTTTTGATATCTTCTTTCTACATTTCTAGTATCCTCCCTATTGAGTTTTGTTTATGTATGCTTCATATTAAAAATAAGTAAAATATTAGTAGTTACTTCAAGAATATATAAACCATAAAGCAAATTATGTAAAATAACTAACTTCAAAAGTTAAGAGAACTTACTCCATAAATTCTCTGATTTCTTCACAATTTTCTAGTACATACATTCTAGCTTGAGCCCATTCAACTAAGCTCAACTCATCATATTTTTTTCGAGCAAAGGCTTACCAGCTTGTGAGAAAACTTGAAACCCATAATGAGAATGGGCTTCACTTCCCTCATCATTTCTTCCAACACGATTCAACCTATTTTCAGTTTCATGCAAATACCTTAAACAAAAATGCATGCATTCTTGCACAATATATGCCTCAACAATTCATCCTTTTGGAAGCCTATGCAAACATCGTTCTATAGGATACATCCATCGATATTATACTGGCCCAGCAATTTTAGCCTCACTCACAAGATGAATAGTTAAATGCACCATTATGTCAAAAAATAAGGGAGGAAATATTTTCTCTAATTTAGAAATTGTAAAGGGAATTGATTTTTCAAGTCTCTACAAATCATCAAAATGCAAAACTTTAGCACATAACTCTCTTAAATAAGTACACAACTTAAGTAATGTTTCGCACACCTCTTTACCTAGCAACCCACGTATAGCCAAAGGGAGATATCGATGAAGAAATATATGACAATCGTAACATTTCATTCCAAAACTTTGTATTTAGTAAGACTCACACATTGAGAAATATTGGAAGAATAGCCATTTGGAAGTTTTAGATCAATTAAGAACTAACAAAATGCTCATTTTTTAGATTTAGACAGTGTATAACATGCAAGGCAAAACGTATATCTGCCATCACTTGTGGGAGTTGCATAAAGCTCAGGACGAATACCATAGATTTTAAATCAAAATGAGTATTTATAGTATCCTTTGTTTTCCCCTCAATGTTCAACAAAGTCCTAATTGTGTTATCATATACATTTTTCTCGATATGCATGACATCCAGATTATGTCGCAACGAAAGTGTTCTTCAATATAAGAGTTGAAAGAAAATACTCTTTTTTCTCCAATTTCCGAGTAATAGAGCATCTCTATGCTTTCTTTTCTTTCCAAAATTTACCTGTTTAATGAAAATAATAGAAATAAGAAAAAAAGACACAAATAAAATATACACATAATTTAAAATCAATCAAACTTCACCTAAAAAAATTGATTATATTGTTTAAAAACATCATCACTTAATAATTGTTTTGGTGCACTTTGATTTTCTTTGGTACCATCAAACGCTTTAGCATTTTTCCTCCACAAATGATTAGTTGGTAAGAAGCGACGATGATCAAGATAGTATGTTTTACGTCCATTTTGAAGCCTACGAGAAGACGTTTCAATATTGCAAACAAGACATGCTAACTTGCCTTTGGTGCTTCATCCTGATAAATTATTGTAAGCTGGAAAATTATTTATGGTCCATAATAAAGCTGCTCGTAATTGAAAATTACTCTCTGAAAATGCATCATATGTCTCTACACCTATCTCCTAAAGGAATTTCAACTCATCAATCAACGGCTCTAAGTATACATCAATATCATTTCCAAGAGCTTTCAGACCAGGAATCAAAGTGACATCATGAAATAAGGATCTTTCATATAGATCCATGATGGAACATTATAAGGAACTAACACAACTGGATATACACTATAAAAAGTGCTCATATTCCCGAATGGGTTAAAACCATCACTTGCTTAGCCAAGTCCAACATTATGTGGGGATATTGTAAAAAAAGGGGTGTATGGTATCAAAACTTTTCCAAGCTAGAAAATCCACTGGATGTCCCATAAACTCATTCAAACGTGGTTTTTCCTTATGACATCTCATATCTTTAACAAAATTAGATGACATGTATAATATTCACAAGTGAGGAGTTAATGGAAAATATTGCACGACTTTTTGCGGAATCTTTTTCTTACGGTCATACTCATTAATCATATTCCCACTTTTCCCATTATTCTTCCATTTATAGTCACCACATGTTGGACAAGATTGAGCATTCTCACATTTATTTCTGTAAAGTATGCAATCATTTACACAAGCATCTATCTTCTCATATGAAAGCCCTATATCTCTAGAAACTTTCTTACAATCAATATATGAGCTAGGAACTTTATTACCTTTAGGAAACCATCTTTTCATTATTTAAAGCATTCCATCAACTGCATTTGTACTAATTTCGTAAAGACATTTCCAATTCAATACTTCAATAATGAATGATAGTGTGGAGGATTTCTCACAGCCAGGATATAAATCTTGCTCCAATTCTCTCAATAATCAAACTTAGTAGCTTCCTTATTTGGACTAGAAGGGCTGGATGCTGCGTGAGTGTGCTGGAAAATAAGAAGGAAATGTGCGTTGGTGATTTGCTAGTGGAGCTGAAGATAAAAACGTGGCTAGTTGTGTGAGTGTGCCTTGGAGAGTGGACGTTTGTGCAGTGTGGAGAGGCAACAGCTGTAGCATGGAGATAGGAGCTGGGTGAGTGCGTGAAGGCTAGAAAAATCAGAAGAGAAAAACGCTGGTGCTGCATGGATCTGTGGAGAAAACTAAAAGAGCCAGCTACAAGAGAAGGCTAAAGGTGCGAGTTGGTGGAAGAAGAACTAGGAGAAAAATAGTCACATCAGCTATAGTAAAAGATGACAGAATAGGTGTGCTTGGTCTGGGCAACAAGGAGGAGAAATTGACAACAACTAAAAATCTCATCTCCACTAAATCCGAGAACCCTCGTTTCTATTTTCTATGACTAACCATCGGAACTCAATATTGGCAGCATCACCAATGAATTTTCTTGGCTAATTTATCTTAATCCTTCAGTTCAATGGCAAAGGCAAGAGCTTGGAATTTTCATAGGGGAGTTTAAACTGCAATTATCTACTATCCATTTAATTATTTAGAAATTCCTAGATCTTAGGATAACTATTTAATTATTTGGAGTTCCGTTTTGATTATATTTTTGAAGTGGAAGATTTTGTGACTGGATTAATGTTTAGCAATTGATATTATGTTGATTTTGGGTTTAATTTCATTACTTTGTTTTGGGTCAAAACTTTGTATTAAGATTTTAGCGAAATTGGTGATTGTTTAAGGTGGCTTGAATTATTTGGATCATTTTATCTATTGCTGGCATTAATTCTGTTTCTTAATTATTACGTAAGAGTCGAGCATTGGTGTTAGTATCCTTATTTCTATTTTACTAGTTTGGTGGAAGTTAGTAAATTGGGATATTTGAAAAATATTTTTGTAACAATTCGAGGTGTTACCTTTAAATCTTGAACTTAAGAAGTTAGTGAAAAAGATTAGAAGAGAGAAGAGAATAGAGAGGGCAAGTCAATTTCTTATTGAGGAAGAGCATATCTCAAAAGAGTCAAGTTTGTCATCAAGTGAACAAGAACCTAGCAAGAGAGCTACTTCTAGTGAACACTTGTCTGCTAGTGATTTTGAATTGGAGCAAGATACCTTGGATGGTGATAATGGTAACAATAGACCTGTTGGGCCTAATGGGAACAACGGACATGGTGAGAACAACATAAGGAATAATGGTGAGGATAATAAAAGCATGAGGGAGATTAATAATTCCAATGTTGATTATGATCCTTATGGCTTTTATACTGATGACGTGAATTTCGAAATTAAAGGAGTTCGAATTTTCATAAGGGAGTTTAAACTACAATTATCTACTATCCATTTAATTATTTAGAAATTCCTAGATCTTAGGATAACTATTTAATTATTTGGAGTTGCGTTTTGATTATATTTTTGAAGTGGAAGATTTTGTGACTAGATTAATGTTTAGCAATTGATATTGTGTTGATTTTGGGTTTAATTTCATTACTTTGTTTTGGGTCAAAACTTTGTATTGAGATTTTAGCAAAATTGGTAATTGTTCAAGGCGGCTTGAATTATTTTGATCATTTTATCTGTTACTGGCATTAATTCTGTTTCTTACTTATTGTGTAAAAGTCAAGCATTGGTGTTAGTATCCTTAGTTCTATTTTACTAGTCTGGTGGCAATTAGTAAATTGGGATATTTGGAAAATATATTTGTAACAATTCGAGGTGGCTAGGTTGTTAAATTAAAAGCTCGATTTTAATTCTTGGTTTAATTGTTTTAACTCCCATATCTATTTGAGTGATGATTGCCTGCGCTATTGAACTGGAGGATTGCGTTTATCATTGTTGATTATTTGTGTTTATCTTCTTATTTAATTCACTCATTGTCATTTCACATTACTCAATTCAATTTTAAAATACCAAAAAAACAAGTTCTTAACGTTTATTTTCATTCATTGCAAACTTTAGCGGTAATTGTTTAAATCAAACCCCATTTTACAGTCTAGGTTGCATTGCATCTAGTTACTTAGGAAATTAATTTCACCTTTGGTTCCTCGAAGAGAACGACCCAAGGTTGCGCTATATGCAATCCTTGGTTAAATTTTTTGAAGTAACCCCAAGGCGACAATCGGATAAAAAGGTTATTTCAAATGGCGTCGTTGTCGGGGAACCAAGAAATTGGTTCCTTGTAACTAAGTGTCAAGTAAAGTTGAACACCAATGTGCAATTATCATCTTTCAAGACCCAATCTTTAATCTTCAATCCACCAAAAGATGCCTTATTTCAAACTCTTTTTTTTCTTTCTCATCTTGTGTGATTTCTAC
Source organism: Erythroxylum shatona (assembly GCA_027568895.1). NCBI lineage: Eukaryota > Viridiplantae > Streptophyta > Magnoliopsida > Malpighiales > Erythroxylaceae > Erythroxylum > Erythroxylum shatona. Next base: position 7,998,600 of record JAOSBK010000006.1, read on the forward strand.
CTAGCTTGGTTAGCCGCTAGAACTTGTATAGATTCTTTTTCACAGCTACATTAATACTTAAATTTGTGAATATGACAGGGGCATTCTTTTCTAAACCCCTTTTCCTAAATACAAGCCATTTCAATTAACCTTTGCTTACCCCCCTTGAGCCCTTCACTTTCATTCATTCCATTGTTTTTGAACAAGTGTTTTGCCTGAGTTACATTGTGTTCTTCATGATTAAATGTGCATAATTGATGTTGTTATTTTTATTTTCTTGGGTTAGGGTATGCCAAATTTGCCCAAAAAAAAGATAGTCAAAAAATAAAAAAACGAAAAAAAGAATTTGAAAAAGGCATCTTTTGGTGGATTGAAGATTAAAGATTGGGTCTTGAAAGATGATAATTGCATATTGGTGTTCAATTGATGGTTGCACTTTAACTCATTTTGAGTTATTCTTAATACTCATGTCATACATTTGTCATTTTTTTTCTTCTCTTTTTCATTTCATCCATTCATTAGCCTTTCATCAACATTACAACCCTACAAAGTCCCCTTGATCATGAATCTTTGGTATGTTAGTAGTGGAGATAGTAGAATCTTT
>JAOSBK010000006.1:8015269-8026899 GCA_027568895.1 Erythroxylum shatona
AATAATAATAATAATAATAATAATAATAATAATAATAATAATAATAATAATAATAATAATAATAATAATAATAGGAAATAGAAAATAGAACAAATGGGAAAAATACTAAATAATAAATAATAAGTAATAAATAAATAAATAAAGAAAAAAGATCGCCCCTCTCCATTTTTTTGATTTAATTTTTAGTCCACTCTTTTAGCTGCGCCCGGGGGTGACTAATTAAGTCACGCCCATGACTACAGGTTTTGTCACGATCATGCACTATCACAACCGTGCACCCCTATAAGTCAAGATTATTCCACGATCGTTCACCCCTTTGTTGTCCACGAAAACGTCTGCGTTTTTGCAGGCTCCACCTGATGTGAATTTTTTATCCACCTGTTGCACAGTTGTTTCTCCTATCCTCTACTGTGTTGTTTTGGCTGCGTTGCCATTTTGCTTTATGCTTCCAGCTTGCATTGGCATCTGCTGCATGCTTTGTTCATGGATTGTTGTGTTTTTGTTCCTCTCAACGGAAAATATAAAAATTTAATAGCTACATCTAGTTTCGCATGAGGAGATCTTAGTAATTGTCAAACAGTAAAACTAGTGGACGAAGATGAATCATGAACAGTCGCGTTATTAGTGATGTGAATAAATTTCTTCTTCATCTGTGCAGTTCTCCACTCTGCTTCATTGCATATCTTTGGTTACACTCTTCTCTCCATATATTCCAATTCCTCAACTCAAATACTAATAGGTAAACGACCATTGTTATTTGTTTAACTTATTCTTCTAAATCTTTTATAACAGCAGTAGAACAGAGGGAAACCTCCATCACCATCACCGAAAATCTCAGGTGCTATTAGGAGAATTCCTTGTTAGAAAAAAAAAAAGAAAACATATTGCAATGCAAATTGAAAAATGTACCATAGAAATGAACCACTTTTGCAAGCAAGTAAATGTCAGTTGACCCTTAGTCTAGATGTTGAAACTAATCATAATTTAAAATTAGCAATTTATCTCCATAATTTTACTTGAAAGGGCCTATTTTCTCTACTTCTTTTGTAGTTTGTTTGAAGATTTATTTCCATGTTGACCTGCTTCCTGAAAAAAAATTGGCCCGCATACTTTAATATTTTTAGTTATGAGTTTTCTGTCTACAAAAAGGTTTATTTTCCAGATCTGAAGTTTTAGTTTGTGAAATCTTTATTGTGATATTTTTTGGTATTGGAAGATGAATTGCTCTACTGGCTCAGTTTGTTAGTGGTTATGTGTCTGGTCCTATTAATGTTTTCTCACTCTGGTTTTTCCAAGAATTTCCTTAGGTGGAAGGCTTTTTTAAGTGTTGACTGTAGTTCTTCTATTTCGTTATGCAGATTTAGTTTCCTACTATTATTCCTTTAAGTAATGTCATTGTAGAGGCTTTTTCTTGTTTTCATTGGTTTTTTGGTCAGTTTACAAATAGGGGATATTTGTTTTCTCTTGATTTTTTTCTGCTTATTGACTTCATTAATTTTTTTCTTACAATTTGTTTTAGTTGCGTATATTGCTTATTCCTAATATGTATTTTTTAAAAAAGTGTAAGATGGTTAAAATTGGTAATTATATGCAAAACCGCAAGATGGTTAACAATGATAGATCTTTATCAAATATGGATGATGAACAAAATGAACCTAGTATGATAGAGGAGTTAGAAGCTATAGAGACTCTTAATCAACAGTCTCACACTACATTTGGAACTTTAAATAATGTACCTAGACTAGAAAGACAAGTTATTAATACTAGTAACGTGATCTTCAAAATTATATGATTGTACATTTAAATTTTTAATATAATATTTATGTCTATTAATTTTTATTTTTTAAATAGGAAATGTAAATTCTAAAAAATGTGGACAAGGACTAACAATTAATTCTAGACTTGCCAAGAAGAAAGTTGAAGGAAAACAAGTTTATGTTCAATTTCCTCCTCCGTACTATAAGGTATGTGGTAAGCATGTTAGCCTTTTCAAGTCGAAAGTTACTATATGCACTCAGCAACTTGCACCACTTCGTGTCTCTAATTGGAAAGAGATTTCTAAGGATGATAAGAAGGTAATGTGGTTATTTTTAAAGGTATGCCACTTTTTTTAATTGAAATAGAGTTTAGTTTAATTACAATAGAGTTTAATTTTGTTGTTGCATTGAATTTGTTTCTTAATTTTCCTAAATATATTTTTTATGAATTTTAGGATAAATTCAATTTCTCAAATCAGGTGCAATCTTATGTGATGTAACAAGTGCATGCACAATATAAAAATTGACATAATCATTTGCGCAAAAACTATCTTAAGAGCAAAGATTGCTCAGAGGAAGTGATTGGCAATGGTTGATTGAGAATAAATGGGATACTCTAGATTTTAAGGTAATTTTAAATTTTAACTATTTTAACTTATTTTGTTAGTTGTTTTCTTTTATTAAAAACAAATTATTTATCAATTTATAGGAACAAAGTGAAAGAAACACAAGTAATAGGGGAAATCAAGAGATGAAATCAATTTCAGGTACAAAGTCAATTGTAGAAATCGCATATGGGATGGTAAAGTTTAATTTTATTTACTTAAAATTAAAATTATATGTTTCTTTAAAAATAAGTTCCAATTAATCATTAATTTTCTTTGTCTTTTCTTTTTAGAAAGATAAAGATTTTGATGAGTGGCCCAATGCTATTAAAGTTTGGAAGGTATCACGACAAAAGGCAAATGGAACTTGGTCTATTCCAAATGAAGAAGAAATAATGGTATGAAAGTTACAGTCAAATTAGTTTTTTTAAAAAATTAATATTACTTTACTAAATTTTCAAATTCTATCTAAATATGCAAAATAAGCTTCAAGAAAAGGGAGAGAAAAATAAAGAAAATATTTCATCTACACCTCTACCACTCATTGAGCATTTTGGTCTTGTCCTAAAAAGAAAGTCAAGTTATTCATACAGGTTAGGTGTTAAAGAGATAACATCTAAATCTCGAGAAAAAAAAATGAAACTCTAGCTAAAGCTGAGGTTGCAAAGAAACATGCAAGAGATTTAAACGATGAAGTTGCAAGACTTACTGAAATCAAAAAAGCACAAAATGAAAAAATTCAAGCACAAAATGAGAAGATTCAAGTTCAAGATGCAGCTATTGAGAAGCAAGCCACAGAAATGAAACAAATTTTAGTTGTTTTCGCACATTTGGCAAATACTGGAGTAATTCCTAGTTTGACTCAATTCTTTTGCCTTAATTGAAAATCTATCAAATGTCACAACATCAAATATCCCAACTAATCATGTAAGTTTGTAATAGTTAATATCACTTCTTATCATTATCATTATAATATTATAAATTGTTAGTACTAAATTTATAGCTTAATATTTTATAAACTAATTAACTGATTTTATTTCTATTTATTTTGTAGGAAACAAATCAATAATGAACTTCATCCTGAAGAATAGCTAGGAAATTTTACTTTAGAGAGTTTTAACTTAAATTAGTACGTAGTAGTTTGAGATAATTGTAATAAATAATTTTCTTGAATATTAAAATTTCCAATTTAATATATTGGAAATTAGAATTTTGTACATTTTGGTGATTTTTATATATTTTATATATACTAATAATTTTTATTTGCTTGTCTGATAATATCTTGACACTAAAAATCCGTATCATTTGAGACAACTTCTATTTTATGGCCAACAATGCAAAGAGTTTTATCAATTAAGTAATTAAATTGTTAAATTTAATAATATTATTTGTGACAAACATGAACACATTAGTGATAAATTTATTGTAACATATAGTTAATGATGCAAATTTCTTTTACTACTAATATAATTCCGTTGATGAATTGATAGTTTTATTTGTGATAATAATAAACACATTAGTGACAATACTTTTTGTAAGAACCACTTTTCATTGTTGTGACGAAATGATGTTGACACTTTTTTTATTAAAATATTAGTCACCAAAAAGTAATGAACATTGATGAAAAAAACTATCAGTGACAAATATTTAGTCACTATTAATAATAATTTTAGTGGCGATAATGTTGTAACAATATAATAAAGTATTGTTACTAGTTTGTTCATCACTACTTTATATTATTTGTGTCAAAAACTAGTCATAAATATGTTAAGTTGCTGTGACCATATAGTGTTGTCATATATTTCATAGGTTTTAGTGTCGATACTTTTGTCACAATATAATAAAGTATTGTTGCAACTTTATTCATCACTACTTTATATTATTTGTGTCTACAAACTTGTCATAAATAAGTACAACTTTTTGTGACCATATAATGTTGTCACGCATTTCATTTGTTTTAGTGTCGGCACTTTTGTCGCAATGTAATGAAGTACTGTTACAATTTTATTCGTCACTACTTTATATTATTTGTTTGGACAAACTTGTAATAAATAAGTTTAGTTGTTATGGGCATATAATGTTGTCACACATTTGATAGGTATTAGTGTCGGTAATTTTGTCACAATAAACTGAAAAACTGTTACAACTTAATTCGTCACTATGTTATATTATTTGTGATGATAAACTTGTCATAAATATTTAAAGTTATTGCGACCGTATAGTTTTGTCACACATTTCACAAATTTTTAATATCAGTATTTTTGTCACAAAAGTTTCTTAAATTAGTCAGCATTTCATTAGTAACGAAGATATTTGTGACAGGAAGTAACTAACTTAAATAATTGGCCACTATTAATAAGAGTGACACTGCATGACAGCCTTTTCTTTCACTAAAAATACAAGTTCTTGTATTGCCTCTCTCGAGAAATGCTTGATACATATACACAAATCAAAACACAGCTCGGGTGTTTTCATACTGATATACAACCAAATCGAATATGTCACAGATTTCTTCGATGATGCCTATATATTGTGCATTACCCACATCTATCATCTTGATCATCACGCAGAGATGATCTTCTCTTTAGACATTTTCCGTTGAGTTTGGAGTAGAAGTTACTGCATGACTAGTAGTAGCTTCAAGCATTTCAGTTTCTGATGAAAGATCGTTTTTCTTCCTCGCCTTCTTGTTTTCTTGAACCTCTCCGTAGAAGTAAGAAACGAAGCCCCAAAGAGAGAGTCCAAGAGAGACACCTTTCTCAGCTTGGAAATTTTCATGCAAAAAAGCGACAGCTAGAACCTCTACTGCTGGAAGGAGGCACGAAGTTAGTATACCGGCGAACATAGAGGAGCCGTAGAAGACGACTCCCATTATTCCCAACGTCACAAGCTGATACACTATCGCTGTCCACACCATCACCATATAATACTTAGTTGCTCCAAGCCCAAAATTCCTTGCTTCTTCAGCAACACTCTGTTAAGCACACATAATAAACATGATTTTCAGGGTCTAAAATTGTTAAAAGAACGAGAGAGCGAGTCAAATAAAATGATATATTTTCAACAAATATTCTAAAATTGAAAATTATAATTTTTAATGATGATGAAATTATTTAGTCAATCAACATTATTCTAACCGATGTCATCTCATATATTGTTCAATATTAAACCTCATATTTTCATCATGGAGTTGAAGTTTCTTTGCATGCTTGTCATCCCTGCCGACTGCCGACACAACTATGTATTGTCTGATTCTAATGCACTAAATATCTTACCTGCCAGTCGCATGCATCGTGCAATGTCTCAATTATTTACTGAATTGAGGGATACAATTTAAAAATAATATTACGTGTGCTAATGCCAGTAATGCTCGACTTCAATGGGTAACAGATAACGTTTTAACTATTTCACTAAAAATTGTAACTTTATCCCCTTGTTTAGAAGGACGTAACAGAGGAGCAGAATTGTGTGTTTAGTATGTGACGTTTTAGGATCCACCGTCTCCTGTTCTAGACCATCCTGTTCCTAAGTTACATATGTAAATTAATTACTTTTCCATCAAAAGGAAGCAGAACTTATCGCTAGTTGGCAATAGAAAGAAAGTCTGCAGAGCATTAAGAAACTAATAAAGAAAGAACATTATTTCAGGAGATCATAGAGAAACCTTGAACTCGTTAGAAGCGATCATCCCTATAGTAGATAGGACGGTAGCGAACAGTCCCATGACCATTTGAATCTCCATTACAAGAGTGTATGTAATCTCTTGCCTGGATTTCCTGTATGTCAGCTCCAACAAAGGCATGGTCACACCGTATAAAAGAGCTGCAGCTAGAGCCATAATAAAGCCGACAGTATATTGTTTGCTGCTTTCGCCTTTAGGCTTGTCGCTGCTGCTATGTAAAGCCAACATTCCAGACGCTAAAGTCAGCAAAAAAATGGCATTTATAGAATATGGAGTGAACTTTTGCTTGACGATGAGAAAAGCAAATGCTGCAACGAAAGCCAACTGCGAGGACATGATCAAAGAAGCTGTTGAAACAGGAAGACGACCAAAGCCATAAGAGTAGAAATAGTTGTCTACACCCATCATAAGCCCAAGAACCGTGGCGGCGAGGAATAGAGGAAGATCAATATAGAAGATGCAACTGTTGTGATTAATGGATCGTCGATAGAAGTAGCCAATGGCGAGTGGTATCAGAAGTACTGGCCAACCAACTGATTGTAGCCAACAGGTGAGCCATATGCTTGCACCACCATGTATGTAGTAGAGGCGAAGAATCAAGGGGCCACCGCAACCGCCGACGACAAAGAAAATGCAGCTCAGGGTTAGTAGGACTCTTTTCATGGCGGGGTTGATTATTTTTGGTGCCTTTTCGGTCACTTTCATGCTTGTTGACTCGATAATATTGTCCATCTCTTGTCGACTTAGTTTGCTTTCTGCAGCCAATCAAAATATGTAATAAAATAAATGTATGAATTGAGTAGCCACCTTCTCCAACGTTCTAAAATGAAAAACAGAACTGGAAGTCAGTGGTAGTGCAATATATTGTCAGGTTGAATAGAAAAAATTGAACGTTCACCTGTAGCTTTTAGAGGGTGACAGGTAGTGTATGTTCACTATGGACTTCCCAATTATGCAAGAAGTTCAGACTGCAGACTTCGGGGTCCAGAGGAATTAGAGAAGATAGCCGATGTGCATGAGAGCCTGGAAGGGAAGGAAGAGAAACGAGGCTATCCGTGTTTTACGTTTTACACCTGCATATATACACGTGTGGGTATCTCTGAATGTATGCACGTATAATGTTTTCAAGGATGCTCGCCAAGTATTGTATTCCAGAGGTTTACGTTAATTTTCTATCTTTCCCTTGTAAGTAAAAATAAAAAATTGAGCGGAAAGTTACAATAGAAGAACAAAAAGTTTAATAATTGTTATTAAAAGATTTAATGAGTTTTAAATTGTTTCGATAAAAAATTGAATAAATTTTAAAAAGATTAAAGAATACTATTCTTACCTATTAAAAAATTAAAACTTAATTGAAAAAAGAAATTATTTTAAGCTATAAAAATTGATTAATTTATAAAAATGATTAATTAATTAATTTTTAACAATAAATATTATTAAAATAAATAAAATCAAAAATTAAAAAACGAAGCAAAAAATTAACTAGTTCAAAATTTTACTATTAAATTAACTAAACTAGTTCAAAATAGGAGAAAGAAAGCCATTGTTTTCATGAATACCATGAACCAACTAATTAAATATAACATATCAAATCGTACACAATTTTTTAAATTTAGAAAAATAATTGGCATACGCAATTTTGAATCTTGATCTTTTATTATCAAGCATTAACCCAATTACTTGATCATTATTTCCGCGACCTTTGCACAGATTATTAAAGTCAATATTATAATAGACAGAGAAAAGGAAGGTATAACTGAGGCAAGGACTTCAGTTTTCGCCTACCAGCCCCATAATAGTGCTTTTGGGTTGAGGGAATAGTTTTTGGAAGTTCATATCTTTCCAATCAAGACAAAAGCAATGAATTCAGTTTACCATTTTTCCTACAAGGGAAATTTGAAAGAGACAATTATTAGTTATATTATATAATTCATTAATCTACTCTCAGACTTACCACAAAAAAAAAAAAAAAAGACATTGTTCCTCGATAAATGTCACTAAAAGCTTTTTCCTTCTTAAATAGGAGTTTACATAGAAGATCAAGACTTGTTAGATGATTTCTGTTGAAAAAAAATCGCAGGGGAAAATATTAAATTTAATTTTAAAATAGAGAGATGTGTCTTTTCTATTTGTTAGAATTTAATTCTAATAAATATATGAAAGTGAGAGATCTTGTATAAATGTTCACTTTACAATATTAAAAAATAAGGGTAAAAATAATTCAAAGTATGATGATTACAACTATATATCAATTGTCTTCAAATGATCAGTTCTCATATTTATAAGTAAAGTACTTTTGTTATTTCAAATAGTCCGAAGAAGAGATGCCGAGCAATAGGGAGAAAAAGTTATCATGAGGCATGACAGTACAAGGAATATCAGAGGATCAGTCCCCATGATTAAGAGGGACAAACACCAGACAGAAGGTGGTGCAGCAGTAACTCGTGAGTCGTGAACCACATTCTATCTAGTCTATAAAGAAATGATGTACACCCCTGAATACAAAATAAAGAAGCTCATAATTGTTATGGATGTTCTTACATCCAATATTCGATGTAATTTAAAGTTGACTAGGATGGCCATCACTAACATAAATTTGATCAATCAAGCAGATCCTGACAAAAAGATTAATACGACTTGCCAACGTGACTTTCATTGTGGGAGACAACTAGACCCACTCTGATGGTTGCGGTTAACGGACTATCAACGTGCACTTACTGTTCAACCTCTACCAGTCTACACGTACAATATGATTGCTTTCGGTTTTAAAGAACAGGCGTGAGCTTGAATTTGTATGTATTTCAATTAAGTTGTTTCAAGTAAGTCAAAAATACGAGCGCCAAAATCATACGTTAAATTGCTAGATTTACAGCTTGTCCAAAAGAGTGGTAGTGTAAGACAATTATTGAATCGAATGATTTTGGTGTACCTATATTCATGATTATTTTGTTTTCGTAAAATGTTGGCGTTCTTGATAGAAGTTTATTTCCTCTCTTCTTCTTTTTTCTCTTTTTAGCGATTTTTTTAATAATTAAGATAACTTTTTATAAGTTTCTAAGACTTATTTATACTTTCACCAACCATGATGTCAGCTGATATTGAAAAAGAAAGGAAAAAAGTTTTTAACCTATTTGAGATCTCTTTATTTAATACCCAATAATCATCATCTTGGGTTCTTTTTATGAGACTCAAACTATAAGTCACATGGGTCATTAAATATTCTAACAAGTAAAACCTAATAAGAGAGAGAATTTTAATATTGTGAGCTGTATTTGATTGAATGATTCTCAGCGATACAGAGCTGAGACATATTGAATTTTATTTATAGAGTTTACAATTGTACATGAGTTTGAGAGGGAGCGCACTAACAGACAAAGATTGTTATACGGTTATGTACAAAATATTCTTTTGGTTATTTTTGTGTGAGTGTACGTGATTTGTCTGCAAGCTAACATCCTCCAAGCTAACGTCTTTTACAGCTATATTACGTTGCGTGCTTTGCATGCGTGGTTCCTTCATCATATAAATTGTTTTCCTTGACATCCCCTCTCAAACTAGGCAATGTTTCTTGTCTTCTAAACACGCCAAGTTTGCTTCGTAAATTGCAAAATTGTGAACCGACCGTAGCCTTGTTAAACAATCTGCAATCTGTTCTTGAGATGGAATGTATCTAACTTCCAACCTTCTTTCAAGAACTTTGTCTCTGATAAAATGAATATCCACTTCGATGTGCTTGGTTCTTGCGTGGAAAACAGGATTACTCGCTAATTGCCCTGCACTCACATTATCACACCACGCCACAGGGATTCCATCTATTGGAATTGATAGTTCCTTAAGGAGGGACTCAATCCAAGATATTTCACAGACCACCTGCGCTAAGGCCCTATATTCAGCTTCGGTGCTAGACCGTGCTACAACAGGTTGTTTCCTTGAACTCCAAGACACTAGGGTTGAGCCAAGATAGACGCAGTAACCACCAGTAGACCTTCTATCATCCTTGCTACAGGCCCAGTCAGCATTAGAAAATCCTGTAATTGTATAATTGTTGTATGGTTGTATGTTCAGTCCATAATTTTTGGTTCCTTTAAGGTACCTCAGCACACGCTTAGCTCCTTGCATGTGTTTGTCAGTAGGATTTTGCAGGAATTGGCTCAGTTTGTTCACAATGTAAGAGATGTTAGGTCTGGTATATGTGACGTATTGTAATGCTCCTACTATTCGCCTGTAATCTGTTGCATTTTTTAGTGGTTCACCTCCATCTTTTACTAGATTTGAATTAAGAGTTGCAGGAGATGTACAGGTGTTTGAATTTGCCAGCCCAGTCCTTTGGAGTAGCTCTTCAATATATCGTGTTTGTGTCAAATGGATTCCATATCGTGTTTGTGTCAAATGGATTCCATACTCATTTCTCAGTACTTCAATTCCAAGGAATAGCTTCAATGGTCCCAGGTCCTTTAAAGCAAATAGTTTGTCAAGCTCTTTCACAAAGCTTCTGAGTGAGGTTAGATTGTTCCCTGTAACAACCATGTCATCAACGTATATCAGAATAAACATAATCTCACCTCCTTTCCTCATGATGAACAATGATGAGTCACATCTTGAATTTTTGAAACCCCAATCTAGCAGTGTCTTCCTCAGCTTCTCAAACCAAGCTCTCGGAGCCTGCTTGAGTCCATAAAGGGCTTTGTTTAATTTGCATACAAGCTGAGATTTATCCTTTTGCTCAAACCCCTCGGGTTGCTTCATAAACACAGTTTCGTAAAGGTCTCCGTTCAAGAAGGCATTATTGATGTCAAGCTGCCTAATGCACCAGTTCTCTGTCACTGCGATGGTGAGTATCAATCTAACTGTCGATGCTTTGATCATTGGACTGAAGGTTTCGCCATAATCCACTCCTGCATTCTGATGGAATCCTTTTGCCACTAGCCTAGCTTTGCATCGTTGGAACGATCCATCTGCATTCCTCTTAACCCTGAATACCTACTTGTTACCTACTACATTCATCTGAGATGTGACAGGTACCAAGGTCCAGGTTTCATTCCTTTTCAAGGCATCAAGTTCCTCTTGCATTGCTTTTTTCCACTGTTCTGATTTCAAGGCTTCATTTACTGTAGTAGGTTCAACTGGTGAGGGACTGATTACGGTGTAAAGTTGAAACTCTGGTTGTCGCTTTGGTTTGAATATTCCAGACTTGGATCTGGTTATCATCCCATGTCCTTCATTTTCTTGTTGATTTTCTTGCACCTGCACATCTAGCATACTATTGTCAGGAGCAACAGAGGAGTTAACCGAATTTAATGTCACACCGTCATAGTCTGCAATGTCCATGCCATATCCAGGAACTTCCCCAAAGGAATTTTGATAATCAGCTTCTTCATCTCTTATTTGTTCTTCTGATTGTGATGTTTCAGATTTGACATTCCTGACTTGTTCTGATGTAGGAGAAAAGGCTTGATGACCTGTACCTGATGAGACACTAGTTTGGTTTGAAGAAATTTGAGAGTTTTTAAACCAGATAGGAATGGTGACCAATGTATGTGTTTCTGATGACTTTGTGTTAAGGAATCCATTTTGGAAAGGATATTC
>JAOSBK010000006.1:8054200-8064652 GCA_027568895.1 Erythroxylum shatona
GCAGAAACCTTAGCCTTTTACTGACGTTTCAAAAACGTCACCATAACGTTATACAATCTGCGACGTTTCCTCAGTCAGACGTCGCAGACTGTCTTCTTTTTTTGTAGTGCTATTTAAAAAAAACTTGCCCTTGAGTTTTCTAGCAAATCAAGATACAAGGACACATTGGAGGGAAGTCCACCGTTAATATTTTAAGTTCTAATTCAGTGACAGTAAAAAAGCCCGCACCTCTAATTTAGAAGTTTTGGGCTAAGAATTATTCTATTGTGAGTTGAAGCAATACAGGTTTTATTCACCTGTCTCCAACTTTTACACATTTTCTTGTCCATCGAACTATCACATCAAAATGTCAAGACCTTCCTAGTAATAAGTGACAAGCATCTATATCCACAACATTAAAATAAATCTCATCTTGATATTGACCGACAAAAAATGGAACCTCATATTGCCCGGTCATTTGAAACTTTTCTGCCAATTTAATTCACATAAGGATCCATGTGCTTCTCATCTGCAACCTTAGCTTATTCATACATCTTTGCTAATGATGTTCTCGTAGCTTCCACTGTCAATAATCACATCAAACAAATGATCTATAATGGAGCAATGAATTTCAAATAGCTGATGTTGGTTTTATCTTCTTGTTTCAGTGCCAATAACAACTTATGAATTACATAATTATCATGCTCATCATTTCTTCCTTCTGGTTTTCATACTCTTTATCATCACCATTAAGTCCATAAATAATGAAATCATCATCCTCTTTGAGCTCCATAATATTTACTTTTCACTGGGAACATTGGTTTGAAAAATGTCTCTTTTCTCCACACCGATAGCATACTCTAGCCCGAGCTTGGCATAGGAAGAAGCCTTGATTTATGATTTTTATGCTTATAAAAATTATTAGTTTTAACTGCAAGTGTACGGTGTAGTTGTAGCTAGTACTGGCAAATATGAGTCGATTCCATGAGGATTGTAAGTACTAGTATTAACCATTTTCCTATTATCTAACCTTTAAATCAGCTTTTAGATTTAATTAAAAATTAAAGTAAACAAACTAAACTAAGATTGACACAATAATGAACTCACAAAGGAAAAATACCATGAAAAGTCAATATCAAGTAAATAGTATCCATGTGATGAATCCGCTTAAAAATTCTTATATACTTACCCTTTATTATGTAATTAAACTATTGATTATTGAACCGTAAAAATTCTTATCTTATATTAATATCTTTCTTAAGACTATTTACAACTAACCCGCAGTGGATTTCTAGTTATAATCGGTAAAATTGCATTATTGATTCGTGAATTTTGCTATTAAATTTGATCATAATCTAGAGAATTTATATCGACCTATTTCTAGTTTTGCATGCTATTCCTTCCAATTATGATATATCTATTCACAAAAAAGATTCTTAATCCTAATTATATGAAATCAGATAATGGACTATTATTCCAAATAAATTAGTTCAATAATATAATGCATAATTGAATCGCAATATATCAATTAATAAAATTACATTGAATAAAAGGCTAAATCATATTATCATCACAAATTAGGGTTTATCACACCTAGACACTAATAAAGTTAGTTCCTACACATAGAAAACAAAAACAATAACAAATATTCAGAAGAACAAATAGAAATAAAAGAAATCATATTCTAAATCTCCCTTTTATATATAATGAACCTTTTTGCAATTTAGATTGAATGATGCTATTTATCAAATCTGGTGACATAATACTCGTGCTTTCCTCATCCTCTATTTAAAACTACCTCTTATTTGTGTTTCTTAAGGCTAAAAAATGCTCTAAAACTTGCCTCCTTCTAATTTGCCTTCGTTGACATCTTTTTATATAAAAACTAAGGCTTTTGGAATATACGTGGTCACTTACACAGTCATGTAGGTGATCGTATGCCTTTAAAAACACTTAAATTCATAATTTTACATGGGCACAGAGACTTATACAGGCAACGTACATGGCCAAAAACAATATTTATGAATTTTCACATATTTATAGAGACTTACATGGTCACTGTACACGATCGTGTATCTCTAGGTTGCTTCAAAGCGCAATCGAATTCTTCTCGTTTGGTCAAAGAAGAAAATTATCACCTACAACCACACTTGAAGTGAATTAAGTACGAAAAATCCTATAAAATTATTAAATAATAAGCTAAAAAATTAAATATGGGTATATAAACATAATCAAATAATCATTTATCAAACGGCCCCACATTTAGGTTGTTGTTTCTCCTTAAGCAAATCATAATCTACACCATTAATCTTACAAACATCCATCCCTTATTAACCTCAACTTGTCCATTCATACTCTAAATCATCATATTGTATTAGTAAAATTAACGTACAATTAGATTTTAATTATCCTAGAATGAACCTTGATAAGTAAATATCAGTAATAATCACATCGATGATCTTTTTGAAATCAAAGACATAAATTTTCACATTCTTACCAAGGATTCACTCAATGCACTTAAAGTATTTAGGATGAAAAATATGAGAACTCTTAAATCATTACATAGAAGAATTCTTAACCATAAACTTGCAATAACATCATATCTCCACCAGTTATAAGTAAACTAGAAACAAGTCAAAAGGGTTTGATATAAGGTTTTAATAAAGTTATGATAAAGATAATAAAAAAAGGTTTTGATATAAGGTTTTAATAAAGTTATGATAAAGATAATAAAAAGGGTGATAAAATTGAAGGAGACTTACAAGAAACAAAATTACAAGAAAGTTTTTCACAATATAGGACCCTCACATTTTAAGTCCATTGATACTATAACTTTAACATTTTTTTTGTTTATTACTCGTAACACTTTTTTTAATGAGCATCATATACCAATAATTAAAGAACAAATGGATCTTTTCAAATTTCAAGTTTCAAGCAATCAAGTAAATGCAAATAATCTTAAGGATTTAAGAAAGATAAGGTAAGGGCTAATAATGAGGTTATAACCAATGAAAAAGGTTAAAGTATCAAGATTGGCTACCCCTAAAGGATAAAATACGTGGGATAATTATTAAGAAAATAGGCTAAACAAAAGGTTAAATCTAAATGCTTTTATCATTTTAATGCTTCTAATTTAGCTAATTTGGTCTTAATGTGAACAATAAATGCAAGTTTTAGAATCTAGCTATGATGATAACACACATGAAAGAATAACAGAGATTAAAAAATGATGTATTTGCTCTTAAGCACAAGAGCTCACAACAAGTTCTTATGTATGTAAATAATATGTGATTTTCATTCAGATTAATTATCTCATTGACTATTAACAATATGACTTTAAAAAGTAAGTTTATTCTAACTTTCATCCTTTTGCAAACTAATTCAATTCAATAATATAATGATCTAAAGTATTTTGGAAAGATTTTAACTAATTCATGATATACGTTAATAAGATTTAATAACAAAGATTATAATAAGATTAAGAAATTTGTTTCCCACACTTAAAATTATATATTATCTCCAATGTACACAATATAAGCGCATCAAAATAAAAAGTAAAAAAGTGTCAAAAATTTGTATTTCCCCGAGTATTAAGAATTAAGAGTTCATAATTTAATGAATGGTCCATTTGATATTAGATACAATCATCCTTGCCAAATATAAACAAAAAGGGATACAAAGAAAAAAAAAATAAAAATAACGAAAGTAACTAAAGGATATGGAAATAAAAAATACATAAAATAAAGTCTTATGCTAACACAAAAAAGGGAACAATTTGAAATCAAAATGAAACCTATCCTAATTTTTGGGTTGCCTCCCAATTAGAGCTTATTTAACGTTGTTAGCTCGACATAATTTTCATACTTAAGGTGACTTTTTGTACTATTATCAAGTTCACCTCTAAGATATAACTTCAAACAATGGTCATTAACTTAAAATTACCTTTATGTGGATGACTTACCTCGATTGCCCTATATGGAAATACTTTTTCCATAATAAAGAGTCCAAACCATCTTGATGTAAGCTTACCAGGAAATAATATTAGGCGGGAATTGTATTGAAGAACTTGATCTCCCTCTTTAAATTGTCGTGATTACTTGATCATCTGGTTATGATAATTCTTGGCTCTTTACTTGTAAATTTTGGAATTTTCACAAGCTACCAATCACTATTCTTCTAATTCACTAATTTATAAATTTTACTTCTTGCCTACATGATGAAGATCAAAATTCATGAGTCTCATAGCCTAATATGCCTTATGTTTTAATTTAATAGGTAGATGACATGCTTTTCTATAGACCAGCCTATTAGGTGTAGCGCTAATTGGTGTTTTATATGTCATTCTATATGCCCATAGAGCATTTAACGTGGTTGACTAGTCTTTTCTCTAGTGCTCTATAGTCTCCAAAATTTGTTTTAAATCCTTGTTAACTATCTTAACTTGGCTACTAGTTTGAGTGTGATACAGGGTGGTAATCCTATGAGTGAATCCATACCTTTTAAATACCTTTTCAAATTGATCATTACAAAAATACGTACTCCTACACTAAAAATTGCTTTATAAAACAAAATTTTTTTTCATAAATTTTATGACAGCCCTAGTATCGTTTGTAGGTAAAGCATCGTTTGTGGGTAAAGCATTGTTTGTGGGTGAAGCATCGCTTATGGGTAAAGCTTGTGTTTCCACCCATTTAGATACATATTAAAAAAAACTAGGATATATCTATTACCAAACGAAGTTGGAAGCGGGCCCATGAAATCAATGCCCTAAATATCGAATAATTTATAAACAAGAATGATATTTTAAGGCTTCTGATCTCAAAGAGAAATATTACCTAATCGTTGGCTTATATTACATAAAGTTAGGCAACCTTTGGTAGTCTTTAAAAATTAAAGGCCAAAAAAAAACCTGACTCAAGGACAATGGTATAAATACTGTTCTGTACTAGTCGAAATCTATCGTACCGACCAAAAAATAGAACGATATTTAAGGTTAGTATCAGCCTTGGGTATTGGTTGATATCGGTAGTTTTTGTTTGGTACCATCTGGCATTCAAAATACTAGTTGCATACTGGCCAGTACTATAAGTTTTAAAAAAAGTAGGGACTGTTTTGCAAATATGAAAATTTTTTAACCTAAACCCACCCTCCCTCCACACATCCGACACTCATCTACTGCTTACGTTTTGATTTTTTTTCACACTCTCTCTCATAGACTTTCACTCACCTCCATTCTTTCTTTCTCATTCTTCTCTCCATCTTCGGTGGTGCTGCTCCCTCTCTGACAACTGTCATCTTCATCCCCGATCCATGCCAGCATCACACCATTTTCAGCCCTCCTTGACTCCTCCGGTGTGAACATGCCACCATCTTCAGCCCTCCTCTATAAAGACCACTACGCCGCCATTGAACCTCCTTTATGCCATTGTCATAGTGTCCTCCATGCATTTGTAGTTGCAGATCTGGAATAATACCAAATCTAAATCCAACTCATCCTAAAAACCTTAAGCTGTGAAATTTTTTTGGGTTTATTTTGGCTTTTCAATTGATATTTTTCCTACTTTATTGCTCTTTTGATTGTGAATCGATTGGATCTTAGAAGTTGAAAGTTGGTATTAAATTGGGAATTAGATTTGTGATTTGCGCTAGGATGGACATTAGAGATGAATGAAATGATACACAATTTTGTTTTGTTTTATTTTTGGTTTGGTCCATTGATTGTGGTTTGGTTTATATGAGATTTATGTTAAGTTCTTTAATGATTGAAATGCATAGCATATGAATTTGTGATGATGTGAATTGAAAGTTTAAAACAAATTAAATTAAAACTGAGAATGCAAAGTCTTAAATAATTAATTGACACATTCTTAAAATTTGTGGAATGGTATTTCATTTGTAGTATTTGGGTATCGGCTTTAGGTAAATAATTAATTGGTTATAAAATTATGCTACTGTAAATTAATAATAATTTGGTTGTAGTTAATGGTATTTGGGTATTGGCTTAGGTAAATAATTAATTGTGTATAAAATATATTAAATTATTTGGTAATATATATGTGTGGGCTATCATAAAAATTTATAATAGATAATGTGTGAAAGTAGTGATGTATATATGTCCAAAAGGAACTTTTCTTTTCCAAATTGTGAACATATTGGAGGCTAAACTCCAACCACTTATACTAAGACTTATTAATGTCCATTAAAAATCGTAGAAGAAACTTATATATTTAAGAACCAAATATAGAATGGTTTATATGATATTATGGTTTATTAGAAATGAAAAGATGATTCAAAGTTTTAAATAAGAAAAAAACATTTCTAAAGAAGTTATATCCTTCAACTTGATCCTCATATTATGAATATATCCTTCAACTTGATTCTCATGTTATGAATAGATGTGTATGAACTATTGTATAAGATACTTCATTCATTATTTGGTGATTATGTAAATCATACCCTTCAACTTTATCCTCATGTTTGAAACATTGAATTGAAATTGTTAGAAATTATTGTAAATATAAATTGTTCGAGATTGTTGGAAATAGAAATTGTTTATGTATGTTTTGTGATTGTTGGAAATGGAAAATGTTTATATATGTTTTATGTAATTATGTTTGTTGAATAATTGAATTGTTAGTTTTTGACTTATAATGAATTGTGCTCGATGAAATCTAATTGTGTACAACATAATCCTATAAAATGACTTATATTAAATAAGGACATGCATATTATGTAACAAAATGATGTGTTATTTATTTTGATATATGCATTCATTTATTTTTACAAATAAATGGAAGGAAGTTCAAGTACTCCTGATCAAGCCACTTTAGGAAGATATAATGATCCATCTTAGGTTCATGCTGCATTAGTTCCTAGTACGAGGAACCATACTATTTGCTTGTTTTGTAACAAGCATTTGAAAGGTGTAGGAATCACCTAATTAAAGAAACATTTAGCTAAGGTTAAAGGAGATGTGGAACCCTGAAAAAAAGTAAGTCATCATGTGAAGTGGCAAATGTGAACATTGCTTAAAAAATATAAACATGAGAAAGATAGAAAGGAAATGTTGAATTTTAAAATTGGTAGTAGAAGTTCATTTGCTAGTTTTCGTGGTGATTATGGAAATGTTGAAGGTGGTAGTGGTAGTATTCCATCCCAAGCCCAAGAAGAAGCACCTGGACTTGATGTGAGGAAGAGAAGAAGACAGGTGACTAGTATTTTTGCATTACATACAACTCTTGAAGCCCAACCTTTAATTCATAGTACAATATAGTTAAGAGATATAACTCACAACGTTGATATGGTAGTAGCTAGATGGTGGTATGATACAACTTCGTCATTCAATACTTCTTAGTGTTATTTTTATCAACCTATGGTAGATGCAATGGCCTTTTATGGTCAGGGATACAAAGATCTTTTGTTTAATGACTTAAGAGGTAAACTTTTAAGTTCTTTTGTTTATGAAATTAGAAGTTATTTGGTAGAAAGAGAGTCAATTAGGCTACTTATGGATGTTCAATTACGTGTGATAGTTGGACAAATAGGAGACAAGAGCCTATTGTTAATTTTTTGGTTTATTCTACAAATGGCTAAATGTTTTAAAAATCTATTGATGCATCTGGCCTTATCAGAAATACTAAGACTTTTGTTTGAGATATTTGATGAAGCTTTGAATGAAGTAGAGCTAGAAAATATTGTTTAGTTTATTACTAACAATAATTCCACTTATAAAGTGGCCGGAAGAAGATTGCAAAATAAGTATA
Source organism: Erythroxylum shatona (assembly GCA_027568895.1). Lineage (NCBI taxonomy): Eukaryota > Viridiplantae > Streptophyta > Magnoliopsida > Malpighiales > Erythroxylaceae > Erythroxylum > Erythroxylum shatona. The sequence goes on from JAOSBK010000006.1 coordinate 8,061,943, forward strand.
GTTATTTTTTTTTGAACTCCTTGAGTTGCACATTGCATTGACTTAATGGTGGAAAATATAGGGGATCCTAGATATTTTCCTATTATTGATAAGACTATGCAGAAAGCTAAAAAGGTGACCAAGTTTATCTATAATCGTGAATGGGTATTGAATTTAATGAGAAAGGAATTTATTGATGGTAAGAATTTGTATCGTCCTACTGTGACAAGATTTGCAACAAATTTTTTATCACTTTAGTCTTTTGATACGATGAAGAAAGAATTAAGACAAATGTTTACAAGTGATAAGTGAATTGTATCTCAGCATCTAGGTCTAATGCTGGAGTGGAGGTTTCTAGAATTATATTGGAAGATAGAGAATTTTAGTCTCAATGCCAATTTGTTATCTGAGTTTGTGAGTCTTTGGTGAGGGTGCTTTGCTTGGCTAATAGTGAAGAAAAGCCAACAATGGATTATTTTTTGATGCCATGGAGAGAGTGACGGAAGCAATCAAGGCTAATCTAAAACATAGGCCTTCTGTGTACACATCGTATCTTGCAATTATTAATGAGAGAAGGGCAAGACAATTTTCTTCTCCGTTATTTGCAGCTGAGGCATTTTTGAATCCTAGTGTCTATTTCAGTCAGGATTTTACTAAAAAAGCTAAAGTTAATAAAGGAATGCTTTTAACTATTACAATAATTATTGGCATTAACATGATGCAAAATCTCTTAAGCTCATAAATAGAGCTTTATAAGTTATCTTATGGGGAATTCGGAATGCCAATTGCTATTCAACAAAGAGGAAACCTTTCTCCAAGTATTAGTTATTTCCTTTTTCTTATTTGTTGAAAATTAATTATCACTTTGTTTTGTTTATAACGCAACTTTTGTTATCTTACAACTTGCAGTTTCATAGTGGGATCAATTCGAAAATGGTGTTCCAGAATTGAAAGGTTTCCAATTCGAATTCTAAGTCAATGTTTGAGTGCAACGGGCTATAAATAAAATTGAAGCACATTTGAAATTATCTACTATAAGAAAAGGAACAGATTGGAGAATAAGAGGTTGAATGACTAGTTTTTTATTCCTTACAATTTAAAGCTTCGAGAAAGGTATGTTATTATCATTATTAATTTTCATATAATTCTTTATAATTGTCTAATAATTAAATTTTATTATTTACTAGGAGTCTTAATAACACAAGTAGTTTAATTGATCAAATTTCCATTGGTAATATTGATATTTTGGCGGATTGGGTTTCTAAAGAACTGAATTTGGTAGATGTCAATGACTTGGAAGATAATCTTGGGTGGGAACACTACAAGAAATTGTATTTTTAGTGAAAGTAAAAGTTGTCACTAAAAACAGTAATATTTGTCACTATTATTAATAGTGTCCAATCTTTATAGTTGTCACCTCCCGCCATAAATACATCTGTCACTAATAAAATAGTGACTAATTTAAAAAATGGTCACAATTATGCAACACTTTTGCGACACAAATATTGACACTAAAACTTGTGAAATGTGTGATAAAATTATATGGTCACAATAACTGTACATATTTATGACAAGGTTATCATCACAAATAATATAAAGTAGTGACGAATTAAGTCGTAATAGTACTTCATTTTATTGTGACAAAATTTTCGAAACTAAAACCTATCAAATGTGTGACAATACTATATGAGCACAACAACTATACTTATTTATGAAAAGTTTGTTAACACGTATAATATAAAGTGGTGAGGAAAAAAATTGTAACAGTACTTCATTATATTGTGACAAAAATGCCGACACTAAAACCTATGAAATGTGCGACAACACTATATGATCACAGCAACTTTATATATTTATGACAAGTTTGTTGACACAGATAATATGAAGTGGTGACGAACAAAGTCGTAACAGTACTTCATTTTATTGTTACAACATTGTCACCACTAAAATAATTATAAATAGTGACAAAATATGTTACTAATTTTTTATTAGTGTCTATTTCTTCTTGGTAAAAAATATGTTAATAAAAAAGTGTTAACATCATTTTGTCACAAAAATAAAAATTAATTCTTACAAAAAGTATTATCACTAATGTGTTTATTATTATCACAAATAAAACTATCAATTCATCCATGAAATTACATCAACTGTAAAAGAAATTTGCATTAGTGGCTATATTATCTAACAGATTTTGTCACAAGTATGAAAGTTATATGTTACAATAATGTTGTCATTAAATAAAGAATATATGTTGCAATAAATTTATCACTAATGCTTTATCATATACATCCGATAGGTGCAACAAATATTCACTAGAAAACCTAATGACTGAAGAGGTTGAGTAGGCATCAATGTATGTTTTCACCTACAACAAAAAATTGCGAAATGACAGAAGGTAACGAAAAGAAGGATGTCTTGAAATTATCAGCGAATGCAGAATCATTTAAAAAGTAGGCAATACCAAATCGAGAGCATAAGAAGAGGTATCAAAGTCAGATGGAAGTGGATAGGAAGATTTCTTAACACTCGTGCCGAACATTAATGTTTCAACTTCAACATCTAATTTTGTTACAAAGGAAATAGGGAATAAAACCAAATTGAACTTCAAAAAGTTAAATCATATACCTCTTCAACACTTCCTCCACCATGATCATCATTTAGGGTTTGTCCATGGTTGCCCATAACAAGAAGGAAAGTGTTTTCATGCAAGCCACCTGAACTAGACTCACCA
>JAOSBK010000006.1:8069405-8095948 GCA_027568895.1 Erythroxylum shatona
CAGTTCCGTTTATGGTCTAGATTGAAAGGAATCCTTGTTTAACATGTGACACATGAGTAGTTGCACCAGAATCTAACCACTAGGTATTATTAGGCACTTCAATAAGAATTGATTCAAAACATACTGAGACATATTATGTACCTTTCTTTTCAAACCAAGCTTTTCTTTTAGGACAATCTTTCCTGAAATGACCAAGCTTCTTACAGAAGTGACACCTCTTATCCTTATGGATTCGACCCTCATTAACTTTACTGAGAGCTTTATCCTTATCTTTTCCTTTCTTTCCTAGTTTGTTCTTGTTGCTACTAGCTCTTTGATGAAACGTGAGATGAACGGAATGTTCCTTTATTTTCTTCAATCTCTCTTCCTCCTGAACCAACATGGCCTTTATTTCTTGAAGGTTCCATTTTTCCTTAATAGTGTTATAATTCACCTGGAACTGGCCAAACTCTAGAAGAAGGGAGTTGATAATGAATTGTACTAGAAAAGACTCACTCACATCCATACCCATGGATTTAAGCTTTGCAGCTAAGTTTGACATATGAGTTACATGATCATAAATGGGCTGTGACCAATTAAACTTTTTGATCGTCAGCTCACTCATTAAAGTCCCTACTATGGATTTGTGAGCTATATCAGATTAGGAGTATTCTTTAAGCTTCAACATGAACTCCTTTGCATTGTCCGTTTTAGGCATTGACGGCTTTACATTTTCTGTGATTGTCATTCGCATCAAATTCAAGCTCAGCCTGTTAGACCGTTCCCAAGCCTCATAATAAAACTTGTCAACTTCAAAACTAGCCTTAGTTATGGCTGCAAGTCTTACATCTGAAACTATAGCTAAGTCCAAATCCATTACACCCAGTTGGAACTGGATTTGTTCAGACTAGTCCCCATAATTCATACCATTGAACTTGATCAAGTCATTGCCTAGGGCGAATAAATTAGTAGATGTTACATACACAACATATATCTCACGCATTAATGCTTTGAGTAAACCTAAATGGATTCAAACTAACTAATACACTTTGATTATACATTTAAATTCTCCTTTGGGTGAAATTTAAATACATAGTAGTAACCTATTCTTATGCATATATATAATTTACTATAATGGACAATCAATCATATTCTAATCAACATGTATGATATCTTTGGATATACAATCATATTAACCAAATATATTGAAAAAATCTCTTTAATATCATTAATTATAAGCAATGGTCCACCTTTGGGTGACCTCCTAGCATTATAATTAATAATCTCAATTGTTCAGTTCAACCTTTATATCATTTTAGCATCATATCATATTGAACAACTGAAATAAATCACAATTAAATGTTTTAATTTTTTTAAGCTAGGCCACTTTGGTGACTAACAAGCTTTCTATTCAATAAACATTTAATTGGATAATTATCATACATGACAAAATTTAATTTAATTAGTTTGGTCACTTTGGTGACTAACAAACTAATCTAAACATCCATAATGTCATGTATTACACTCAATATATAATAGGAAAATTTAATTCCAACTATTACATAATATAAAATATTCAAAGTACCAAAGAAATATATAATATGGTACTAATTTTCAAAATTATGTTATATATAAATCAATTATGAATTAAATAATATATTATAATTGGGCCATAAACATTTATTAACTCAATATTACTTTTTAATAGCCCAAAAGCGCTTGGAAGTCCATTTGTGCACGTGCCAACAGACGCTAGGTCCTATGCATCGTCTGGCACGTGTAGTTTCTTCTTCCTCAGACGTTGTTTCGTTTCTGGTTTCGATTCTTTTTTCTCTCTTCTCCATATGTAAACCATTTCAAGCATGATCAAGAGCATCTCTTGGTTTCTTCTTCATACCGAAAACTTTGAATGTTATCTTAACATCCATGCATGACGTGTTTAGTTGCTCTCTACTGTGTTACCCTTCATCGTCGATGGTTGATGAAAATTTCGTTACTTTTCAACAACCATAAATGCATATGTTAATACAGTAATTCATCGGCAAGTCCAAAAACAAATGGTTGGTTTTGTTTCTTTTTCCCAACCGAAAACTATCCCAAGTCTTACCTTTCCATGCACGACATTATCAATAACATGTAAGGATTCTTTTACTAAACAACCATTAAGGCAACATATGCATATCATCACCAAAAGTAATCTTTTCATGTCTGTATCCATGTACGACAATTCCATGAAAATATATAATCATGCAAAAATCCATTCATACGAAAACAAACAAGAACATAGTCATATCGTAAAATCATACAATACCATGCTCTGATACCAATTGTAAATCATTTATGGATCAATTCATTTATGCATACCTGTATCCATTATTGTTTTTTTTTTGTAAGATGTTGATTTCCTTGAAAGAATTTTATTTCCTCTTGTCTTCTTTCTTTAGCAATTTTTTCAATGGTTCAGAATCATTTACTCAATAAGTTTTTTCAACTTATATAGCATCACCAACTGACAAGTCCTTTGGTAATTGGAAGAGAGAGGAAAACAGCCTTTGACTCATTTGAGACCTATTATTAATACCCAATAACGATTGTCTTGGATGCTTTTCATGGTACTCAAACTATAAGTTACATGAGATATAAAATAGTATAACATATTGATGATGTCAGTGTGGTGAAGAAGAATGAATGGTGGTTGGTGAAAAGGAAAAATGAAGGACTAGACTAGAAGACAAAAGGAATCGAAGAATTCCAAGAATAAAAGGTGAAGAAAACAAATCCCCAAAATTAGAATCACCATTACACAAAAGAGTATCTTACAATCGTTATTTACAAAGGATTATAAAGCAAGAAAAGAAAACCATGATATTATCTAACTCATGGGTCTCTCAACTAGCGTATGGTGTTCCTTCTAGCATCATCAAATCCAAGTGAAGAATCACTGTGAAAAATGATTTCACAATCGCAGAAGCAGAAGTGTGAGAGATGAGTGTATCTTGCAAAAAAACAAAGGGTTTAATACTGCGAGAGTTGAATCACAGATGACTTACATATAATTTTTACAAATTCTCGAAAAGGAGGAAAGAAAGTTATGGAAAAGGTGTGAAAATTGAAAAAAATATTCCCATTGACAAGTCAGTACAAAGTCAAAACGCACGTCAAATACATGGACTAACGACTCCCATTCCTTTCATAATCGAGAGGAATAGACTAATGCTTGAAAATGAGGAATCAAAATATAAGTCATCCAATTATAATACCTTTCGAAGAATTATTTTTCATTCCATACCTATTCATCTTTCCTAATGCCCATTAAACAAGCACACCCCCGTAAGTGTATAGAAAGTAAGAATTACCAGTATTTATGTTAGAAATCATTACTGATCCACATACATATTTGTTATTGATAATGCTTATTAGAAGTATGGAAGAAGCAAAATATCGTCAAACCTTTTTCGCTGCCAGCAACTATATATAGAAGTTTATAATGTGGGTTATGATAAGTACTTGACTGAGTTTGAGCATTGTTCATCTATAAATTGATAAAAGCTAACTCTTTTGTCTTCAAAATTATAGGCTACAATAATTATCAACCATGAATATATGGTCCTTTCTAGCTATGGTGTAAAACATAAAAGAAGATGAAGAAAGCAATGGAAACTATCCTTTTGAATGTCTTTGGCTAGAGTTTCTAATTGAACCCTTTCCTTATATTTAAAATCCAAAAATGGAACCAAAATGAGAAGTTCTTAATTAACACTCAATTTTTGTAAACTCATTCGTCATTTTAAAACCTTATAATTTCCAACCTCTGCTAAATACTCTTTTATGGAGCATCATCGGACATTATAACATCCCACTTTGCAGTAAACTCGGCTAGGTGATGTTTTTCATTTTCACAACAAGCACTAGAATTAGCATTCCCATGTTTTAAACGTTGTTTACAAAAACAAAAAAAATGTGGAGAACGACAATGGAACCTACTGGTTTATTTCAATCAAATATTAAGAGCAACTAAGTATTATATAAAATGAATAAGCATATAAAAACTTGAAAACTATCCTATCATGGTCTCTAATATCTTTGTAGAAGATGGGGCATCCCTAGAAAATATAGCCTCTCCAATACATGAACTTACTTCAATGAATGAAACACAACAATTGTATTCGCTACAAAAAGGTAAGTTATTTACTAGAGAAGCTAGCGCTGAATAGTGGAAGAAGAAAAAACCTGCAAATACTGGAGGTTAATGGCAGTTGGTAAAACTGCCAAGGTTAAAGAAGTAAGAGAGTTTGACTTACATAGCTACCAATAACTTGTAATACCAATAATTACATTGTAGTTCGATAAAGATAGAGAGGATATTTAGGAAATCATAGGTTTTAACCTAGAAAAATGAAAAAGTTAGTTTATGCTAAGAAAAAGGCAAAAGAAAAGAAATCCATAACCCTAAATGGATATTTCTAGATTTAATGTTGATCCATTTCAAAACAAAGAAATAGACTTTCTTATGAGAGAAGATTTCAGTTTTGTAAAGTTATAAAATATTGGGATTAGGATGAAATGGATGATTCTCAATTGAGGAACAAACAAATGGATGGAAATAGAGGATGAGGGAGACAAAGAATGGTAAAGGTATGAAGAGTATTTATGCTCTTATAATAGGGATTCTTAAAAATAAGATAGTACGAAGGAATGGTTCCTAGTTGAAATAAAATCTTGGAGAAAATAAGATTTATTAGAGATAGACATGATTGGTTGTAGATAAGCATGCATCAAATTTATCATTGATCTATCTTTGGAAGTTGCATTTCTCTATTTATGCATGAATGATTTGGACTGTTGCTTCATCATTTTTGTGAGGAAAAAATGTGCAGAAAACTAATCAATCTTGCAGGTGTATTTTTAGGATGTTTCGGTGTTAAAACAAATGTTATTTTGATGATTTTTGTGGTTGTTGTGCATGAGATGCTATAGTGATTATTTCGAAGGTTCATAACATAATTCTTATTGGACAACTACCCATGGTTTTAGGTTGATGGGGCTACGAGTGTCTTTTAACTTAGTGTCTCTTTGTTTACAGTATTAGTATTTTAATCACTTGAGATTTATTTTTATCTTTATCTTCTTTTGGTGTTGTAAAAAATCCTCTTTTGAGATTAACACGAGATAGTCGTGCTATTAGGAGTGAAATACTTTCATGAAATGTAAGTATGAGTGGAGAGTGAAATACTTTCACGGGGTGTGAGTATGAGTGGATAATGTTAAGGAGTGAGTAGCGTCAGCTTAGTAAAACCTTGTATAAAACAATTCTCGCAAACATAGGTCGGGTTTGTTGAACTGCATTACCAAATTTTAGTTGTTGATTTATTTGCTACATATTAGATTTTTCTGCTTGGGATTTAATTCTGAAAAATTCTCAATTGCTATCATAGTTATTTTCTATTAAACAATTGTTAGGTTCAATTCAAAACAACTACTATAGAATTTCTATATTATGGAATTATATCCTTTTGGTTCTTTCAATTGGTATCAAATCTTGCTTCACTTAATCAAAACTTGATTTGTCAAGTTGGTGTAGATCAATGTTCCATATTCATGGCTATTAGAGAAGGAACGTCGATTATAAGGCCACTGCTACTAGATGGTTCGAACTATCCTGTTTGGAAATCAAAAATGAAAGTATTTATTTAAGCATAAGGAACTAAAGCATGGCCTTTTGTGTTGAATGACTGGACTCATCCTATGACAATTGGTGAAAAGAATGAATTGGTAAATCCGTATAAATGGACAAGGGCTAGAGAAAAGGGAGTGTTTGGTAACTCATTGGCAATACATGCAATTTTTAATGCTATAGATGAAGGACGTTTCAGTATGATATCATTGTGTAAATCAGTAAAAGGAGCATGGGATACATTACAGACAATACATAAGGGGTCAAAATCGGTGGCAGCTTCAAAACTTCAAATGTTGGTCATGATATTTAAAGAGCTTAAGATGGAGGAAAGTGAAATTATTGGAGGCTTTCATTAGCAATTTCTTGATATTGCAATCAAGCAGATCAACTTGGACAGAATTATTCAAATTTGAAACTTTTCAAGAAAACCTTGAGATCACTGCCTTTGAGATTCACATCGAAAATTGTAGTTATTGAAGAAACGCATGATATCAATGAATTATCTTTGGATAAGGTAATTAAAATTCTTACAAAGTTTGAGATGAACCTATTGAGAGACAAGCGTGAGAAGAACAAAGGATTGGCAATACAAGCTGAAGTTGTCAAATCTATGAATGATTATGGAGGTGACTCAGATGAAAATGATGATATAGTGGTCTTGACAAGATATTTCAATATGTGGCTAAAGAAGGTGAAGAAAGATAGACTTGATTTTAGACATAATGGTGGGAGTTCATGAAACAATAATTTTAGATAGCAACCAAAAATTCAAAAAGGTAAAATGGAGGCAAAGAAGATATATTGTCATAAATGTCAAAGTTTTAGGCATGTAAAAGAGAAATATGTTAACACTCTTAAAAGGAGAAAAATGGCAGTCTTATACCAACACTTGGAGTGAAAACGAATATGAAAGTGGATACAGCAAAAAAGAAGAAATTATAAGTAATCATGTTGTGTTGGTTGCTTTAAACAGTAAAAGTCCAGTTGCTTCTTTAGTAGCAACCTGTGAAGAAACTGACATCAAAAAATAAGATGTTTCAATACAAAACTCTAAGTTAGGTTGTGATAACAATGATAACAACTTAGAATTCAAAAAGGAAGACATTTGAAAGGCCTATGACTAAATGTATGCTAAATGGGTGAAAATGTGTAAGCAAAATGAGAAGTTAAAGAGGGAGAATTCAACCATGAAGGATGTCATTCAAAATCTAGAGATGAAGTTGTTGTCAACAATAGATAAACTTGATGAAACAAAGCTAAAGCTAGTTAATATCAAAAAGTTAGAACAATTACTAAAAATTGACAAATGTGATTTGTAAGGTATTAGCTACAAAGGTGAATGTTCTAAGTTGAATAATGGGCAAAATGATGAAGCTAGATTTGTTAAAAGAGAAACTTCATAGAGGAATCGAAAGAATCAACTACAAGCACTTGTGACTTTAAAACCCATGCACGTCGCTTCTCACATTGGATGGTATATTGACAGTAGTTGTTCTCAACGTATAACAGTTGAAAGAAGCTACTTGATGGATTATCAAATTTGCATAGATGGCCACATTACTTTTGGTGATGGAAAGAAAGCTACGATAATTGGGAGAGGAGCCCTTTTGTATGGATGAACTAGCTCACTTAAAAAATATGCTTCATATGGATGGCTTCAAAGCCAACTTGGTAAGTATTAGCCAACTTTGAGATGATGGGCTATTAGTTAAGTTCACTAGTCATGGATGCAAGGTGTTGAACGAACAAGGAGAGTGTTTAGTAAGCAGTAGAACATTGGCAGAAAATTGCCACATATTGTGGGCTATTACTTATTGCAATTTAGCCATATATGATAATATGACTCTATGGTACCAAATGATTGATAAGGTGGTAGAAGAAAACCTTCAAATTTTGCCTTACATATTATAATAATGATGCAAGGGAGTTAATAACAAAAACTATCCAAATCCACAGTTAGTTTTTTTGGAAAAGGGACCAACTAGACATATGATGTAGAAACAAACTTGGTGAATAACGAAAATTCAAGAAAATGTGATTTCAACAAGGATCTTCCATTACGAATCAAATGCGGTCATCATATTGAGAAAGTGATTGGTGAGATTAGTACTTTACAATTTTAAAGTATATTGATATTGTTTATTGAAAAAAAAGAGGGTTCGAAGGAGTTAGTGTCTAGACTTTCTGATTTTTTGATTTATGGGTTTTCTAAGGTTTAGGAGATTGGTGTGTGTTTGGCTTGTTTCCTTACTTTTTAAATAATATATTTAATGTGAAAATGAGGCTCTACTTGATGATTTGAGGGTTCTACTTCTGAATTTTGATTTACATAGTTATGTTGAGAAAATGTTTATGTTTAATTTGAGACCTGTAGGAAGATTCAAGTTTTTTATTATTTGAAATTTTCAAGTTTTATCTTGGTTTATCACTATATTATAGGTTGTATGAGTTTGGGCAATATGCTTTCACTGGAAGTTTGCTCATAAACTAGGATTTGCAAAGAATTCTTTATGTGTGAAGATCTTTGTTCACTTACATGACACTAATACGAAATTGCAGGAACTATTTGATTGTCTTCTCGATGCTGGGGTTTATTTCTCAAATGTCTATATTGTGATTAATAAAGCACCAAAGATTATGAACTAAAGCCCAAAAATGATAGTTGATAAGGTGAACTACCTATGCCATGAGATGTGTTGTACATTGCAGCCTCTGTCCTCTACTTGTCTGACTTTTTGTATTGATCATTGTCAACCATCTCATTTCCTTAGCAAGCAATAACGATGGGATATTCTTGCTTAAACTATGTTTGTTCTTGATTATCCTATAAATTTAGTTAAGTATAAACAATTTAATTTGGATGCTTTGTTGACTGAGTGAAATTTATTACATGGTTCTTTATTGCCACAACAATTTGATGCTGAATTAGTGCAAAAATTTTATTGTAGTTTAGATAAGGGAGTGTTGGATGATACAACTTTATGCTTTCATATGATTTATGTGAGGGGGAGATTAATTAAGTTTGATTCTAATTTATTGAATTCATTTTTGGGGTTTATGAGTTTAATCAGTCGTATGTAGATAGCTTTGATGTGAGTAATGATATGTTGGCTAGTATTTTGACTAGTAGTAAATTGTCATCTTAGCCATCTGCTGCTACATTACGTGTTTATAATTCTTCTGCTGCACCTACTCCTAATTTTTATGCCTTCTTAATCGCTAAAAATGATTGCATTAAAGGCATTCTTTGTTTTGACATTATTTTGTTCTAAGGGGGAGATAGGATCTTTTCTTGTTTATAAATTTTTCAGGTGGCATTTATAACTTTATTGGTGACAGTTGACAATTGGTATTATGATTGTTCAATTCAATGGGAGTTTCCATTTTTCATGTTTAGGAGGAGGTTTTTGATGTAACAAATGCCAAAAGGGGGAGATTACTAAAATATTTGTTAAGACACCTAATTTATTATTTTGGGCATTATTTGTAGTTGGATATATTTGGTATATCATTATAGTAGGATATTCAATTTGTGTGAGATTCTTGAAGATAAGATAGTATGAGGAATCATTCTTACTTGAAATAAAATCCTAGAGAAGATAGGATTTATTAGAGATAGACATGCTTAGTTGTAGATAAGCATGCAACAAATTTATCAATGATTTGAGTAATCATGGGTAGTTGCATTTCTCTACTTGTGCATGGATAATTTGGACTGTTGTTTCATCATTGTTGTGAGGAAAAATGTGCAAAAAACTAATCAATTTTGCAACTATATTTTTTAGATGTTTCAGTGATGAAATAAATGTTCGTTTGATGATTTTGTAGTTGCTATGCATGGGATGCTTCAGAGATTATTTCGAAGATTCACAACATAATTCTTGTTGGACAACTTCCCATGGTTTCCAGTTGATGAAGCTGCAATATAGGGGAGTGTCTTTTAACTTAAGTGTCTATTTGTTTACGTTATTCTTGTTTTAATCACTTGAAATTTATTTTTTATCTATATCTTCTTTCGATGTTATAAAAGTTCTCTGTTGAGTTTAGCACGAGTTAGTTGTGCTATTGAGAGTGAAATATTTTCACGGGGTGTGTACGAGTAGATAGTGTCAAAGGGTGAGTGGTTTTAGGTCAATAAAACCTTGTATAAAACTATTGTACTTCAACAAAAGTAGATTAAGTTAAGTGAGAGCCCAACAGACATAGACCAGATAAACCAAGCTGTGTTATCAAATTTTGATTATTGATTTATTTGCTGCATATTTGATTTTTCTACTTGGGATTTAATTCTGGAAAAATTTACTGTTACTAACACAATTGCTTTCTATTAAGCAGCCGTCAGATTCACTTCAAAACAACTAAGACAGAACCTCTATATTGCAGATTTACATCCTTCAAGTTTTTTAACTGTTTACGGTCAAACTTGAACTTGACTTAATCCATAATGAATTTCTCAAAACAAAGATACTCATGCTCTTCGTATGTTCTTAAGCAGTTGAATTATATACAAGTATAGGTTAGTACTTTAGTTGAAATTTGCAAGTTCGATTTTCGATTATTAACTAACTTCTTTTTAGATGATCCACTAAATATCCGATCAGACATTTCTTGCTTTCATATTCTATTCCCTGACGTGACAGCCGAAATTAGCATACGCACATCTTTCTTGCAACAGTTACAATTTTTACCAATATATTCCTTATTCACATATGTAAAACAACTAATCCATTCACACTTTATTATGGAACTTATTACAAATACACCGTAATTAAGCCAATAAACAACATATTAACACACGCATGACACCGCAAATAAAGTCAACCAGTTACTTAGACCAGAAGATGAGTGTGCCAAATAACTCAGCACCTTTAGCACTAATTATAATGGCTTTGACCATGCGTTGAAATGCTGGATTGTCCCGGTTCACATTCAGCAGGAGAAGCGTAAGAGCTTCCGGCACCACTCGCAACAGCCACATCTTGATGAATTCGAACATCATCTTCAATCGAAATCGCCACTGTTTGTTCACCACATGGTCCAGTAGTGACTGTTTCTTGAATTATTTCATGCTCTTCCACACACGTTGGGACTTCAGGAACATAAATTGGCTTCTTCTTCTTCTTGGCCAAGCAAATAAGTCCAACCAATAAGAATGCCAGAAAGAATGCGCCACCAAGTGTAGCGCACGCCACGATCACGTTTGTATGGTTGCCACCGGGAGGTCGAGGTGGCGTCACAAAGTTAGAAGACGGTGGTACCGAGTTAAAAGGCGGAGGTGAATCATAAACAGGAGGGAGGCCATGAAATGGTGGAAAGCTCGGCACTGAAACTGGGATAGGTGTTGGTGGTGGTGTACCATATAAAGGGGGTTTCGGAGGCCCAACTGGGCCTTTTGATGGAGTTGGAGATGATCCAGTAGGCGGTGGCGGAGGTTGTGCTCCGTATGAAGGTGATTTTGGTGGTGGTGTTGGTGAAGCTGGCAAATGTTGGGATGGTGCTGGCACATTGTATATTGGAGATCGGCACTCGCAGGAGCATGGTGACTGTGACGGGAGTGGATAATTTGGGTGATTATAATTATGATAAGGGTGATATGGAGGTGGGGGTGTGATCACTGGGTTGTATGGAACACCTAGTGGTAATGATGGTAGTGGTGGGGAAGGCGGAGGAGGAGAATAATATGGATAAGCGGCCATCTTCGAATAGAAAATGACGGAATTGTAAACAAGACGCGGCAAGTTTGCCCTAATAGCAAGACGGATATGTTGTATTAGTTAGAATGAACAGCCTCTATTTGTACTAGTTATGGGCTAATAAACTATTCCAAACCCTGTCATTTCTGTGATATTACAGCAAGGCTTGGTATGATCCCAAATTTATTTAAGCTGTGCATGGAAACTACATAGGATGAGTAATTCCTAAGTATGAAAAACTTGGAATCAAAAGTATGAAACTTAAGTGCAATTATAAAGCCAGATCAGAAGACAACCGACGTCTTTGTTAAGTAATATCAACTTAATGGCATAAATATACATTTGCTGAAATACGAAAACAAACGTCAAGTTGCAAAGGATTTAAGCCAATGCTATCATCAAATAGCCATTAATTTATCTAGTATAATTCGTTAGTCAGTAATCGAAGGCCATTCACATGAGTATGACACGATAGATTCCCGATTACGTGTTTGACCAAACATATGGCTTTGAGCTTCCACCAGTTAGATAATCGACAAACGGAACGACAGAAATTACAATGTTTCTTCAAGTTTTGAGGGTTTATGCCTCTCTATTGCCATTTCTTCTAGAGACAAAGAATATCTTGTTAGCGACTCTTTTTTCCTCTAAAGTATTGACCTCGTCTTGGAAGAACGGAACCGTAGATTACATACTATAATTGCGTATAATTACAACTACAAAGTTATTTGTTTCAATGCCAAATGACATAGTGAACGCAATTGCAGTGTAAAATCAAACAACCCAATATGCAATCTAGTAGAATGCAACCCCCATTTGGAATGCCGCAAGTTTGGAATCAGCCCAAGCATGTACGTCATCAGTAAGCTCGGTTGATCAGTTCACTGTACATCTTTGCCACTTTCCTACTTGTAGCGGTAGACCGGTTTTGACACTGAAGGAAAGTAAATAACGAGTAGCAAGTAGCAACAACTTTATGACCATCATCATAATTTTGGCAGAGCCAATTAAAAGGGAAGTTGCTACAATAAATTATGTAGCACATTATCATAATAATAGGATATAGTACAAAAACTAAAAAGAAAGTTCATATGCTTTGATTATGAGTCCAATAAGCCATTTTCTCAATATTCAATTATTTTATACTGTACATTATTATGATTTTAATATGAACTATAATTACTGTTATTCTATTTTGACATAAATGATTAAGATTATAATCTAATTATAAATAAATTAATAATATTTCATTTGAATAATTATAGAAATTTAAGGATTCATTGGTAAAATTAAAACTATATTATTTTCCAAAAAAGAAATTGAAATTATATGATCTTTTTTGTGGCAAAAAGTGATTAACATGATTATCTCAGTTAATCATGTTAGCTTCCTCCTCTTCTTCTTCTTCTTTTTCCTTATCTGAATTAAGTTAGATTCCTTTTTCTTAATCTATTGTTTTGATTTGGATAGTTTATACTCTCTTTGAAAGTATTACGTACTCAACAAGTTGACATTCTGATTATTCCTGGCATTGCAGGAGGGAGTCGAAATTCTCTACCTAAACCAGAATGGCAGAAAGTCAAAAGAAATTATCGTTCTCTTATCAGAGGTGACATTGGACTTGTAAAATAATAAATTTATATTTTATTTTGTGTAAAATGGATTGTTTTATAGTATTTTTACTTTGTATGAAAATAGATTGTTTTCTAATATTCCGTAGGGTAAACCACATCGGACTTTATCATGTTATTTAAGTAAACATGAAAAAATATATAATTTAAAATTATTAAAATTTTGTCATTTTTAATTTCTTACAAAATTCTTTTTTTTTAGTTTCATTTTAAAAATAATAACAAAACACATATGGTATGAATATCACAAATGAACTAATTAAATTATGCTAACATGATGATTGAATTCAATTCCTAAACTTGAAATGAATTAATTAAACCCCATCCAAACTAATAATTTATTGTAATTATTTTTAAATTATTAATTTGAGTAGAGTTTAATTAGTTTGGTAAGTCTAAGAGTTGAATTGATGTGCCATATCAATAATATTTGATTGGTTAATATGTGATATTCAAATCTCATATGTTACACTTTTTTAAAAAACGGAGATTTAAAAGGGGTTTTTCTAGAAAATAAAAGGTACAAGAATTTTTGGAGATTTTTTAAAAATAAAAAAAAATTATTATAAAATTAATTAAAATATAGGAGAGTCTTGCATTAATTAACCGTATGATGTATTTATATGTAAATATAATTTTATTAATATTTTTTTTTAAAAATAACACAATTTTAATTATCACGAGTAGTATGTAGAAGATAAACTAGTAAAAAATGTATATTATGTATGTATATCTATATGCAATTGTTGCTTAAAATGTGTGATAAAGTGTTGAGATAACAAAAAAACATGTGTTGTACAAGATGGTTTGAATTTAATTTAAAATTAGATTAAATGTGAACTACATGATTTGAACTCATATTTGAATTTGTTCAAGCCACGAGACCAAGTCAAGACTCGAACTTGTTCAAATTGTGGAAAAACATGTTTATCCATGTTTTGTTTTCCCTCTCCTTCATCTTCTAGTTTTCACTCGTCTTGTCCACCATGATCCTTGCTTTGCCTATGATTCATCCCTTTTCCTCTCTGCCTTACTTATCCCCCACCATTTCTTTCTCTCATCCTATAGCCTCTTGTTTTTCCTTTCCCTTTTATTTTTGGCTCTTCTATATTCTTTTGCCCACCTCTATTGCTCCTAAGGTTCTTTGTTCTAGTAACTTTGCTTGTTGTCCTCTTTTCCACTTCCTGACCATTTTCATTCCCCTTTACTTGGCCAATTGGTCCTCCCCTTAAGTCGAACCCTCATCTTTGACTCTTTTAGAAGGAAGTTGTTAGTGACAGCCTAGACACTTCTTTAAAATACTTTCCCTAACTCTGGAAGGAGATGAGACCTTGTTGCATTCAGATGTGGAAGTGTTGAAAGTAAGTGCGAAACATTGGAGCTCCACTGTGATTGGTTTATTCATAAAAATGCTCTCCCTTTTAGGTTATTCAATTATAGGCATTCAAAAATTGGATAATTAAATGGATAGTGGAAGTCCTTATGTTAGAAGAAAACAACTTCTTATTCTGATTGTCTACTGAATCAGAGATAAGAAGGTTACACCCATTTTCCTATAATTCTAGAAATTAGGAATTAATATGGACTAAATAAAGATTGAGATTGTCCCTATTTGGATCAGCATGCATTATGTTCCCCCATAATATTGGTTCAGTAAAGGATTAAGTATGCTAGCAAGTTTCATCGAGAGATCTGTATGCATAAATGAATCTAAGGAAAATGATAGGTATGTAAGAGTGTGGGTGGGCGTGTGTGTAGCCATGGATAAGGAGCTCCTAGATGCAAGATTATTTAGGTCTTAGTTGTTAGGATTTATTCATTAAGAGGTTATTCAAATTTTTTTAGCTATGAAAGAAAGATGCTTGAAGAGTAAATTTTAATGGCAACTAATTAATTCGGTTGGAAGTAGTACAGTTAAAGGCATGCATCTTATAGCATGAGCAGTTGTTGAAGTTGAAAATCCTAACTCGTAGAGTTAGTTCATTACTTTCCTATAAGTTAACTTGGAGTTAATTGGAACATAAAGATGAAGTGGCAATAATTTAATGAGATATGCACACGCAATGTTTATATAGTTTCCATAAGCACTAAAAAATGACTTTCGCATATTATATTGGAACCTATATTGATTTTAAAATAATATATAGTGGTGAAGCCATAATTTGGTTAAAAGTTTATAGGTAACATTTTATATGAAATTATAAAATATTTCACCTCTACTTTCCTTATTAATATGTGAGACTCAAAATAACAAACATTTAAATCCACAACATGAAAGTTTACTTTAAAAAAGGTTGATTACATTATACTATAACACAAATCTTCTATATTGCCTTGTTCTAGCTAATGAAATATGGATTAAGTACTTCTTAGGTTTTAAACCTATATCATCCCTCCCTTTTGATTACTACCATTACTTATAATAAAATCAAATAATTGTTTTATTGTAGTATACCTACTTAAAAACAACTAGTGCCTTATGTTATCCTCTTACTTTAGGGATAACATCATTTGCCTAACCGTCCATTACCACTGTTATTGTCCTTATACTCACCATCATTATCTCCATCTTGACCATAACAAATATCATCATCCCCTTTCTCTTGTTTTACAATATGAACTACCTTCCTAAGTGAATAATTATTAGATGCATAACCAAATTAGTTACAATAGAAACATTTTCTTAGCATTGTTTTTTCACAAGATTAATAATATTTAGTTTCTCTTTGTTTTGGTTACTGCTTGTTTTCTATTAATTTTTTTCTCATAATGCTGATTATCACTTTCCCTTATCATTAGACAGTTCGGGTCGATCCCGTTTTAATTCCATTCTCTTTTGACATTATTAGATCAACTTTTAAACAATTTTCATGCTTCAGATATTTTGACAATAAATGTATGCTTAATTTATCTTTGATGATTGCCTTTAAATCCTATAAACATATATTGCCCTTCAGTTTCTCTTAGGTCATTTCTCTTTTTTAACTGCATAAATCTTGCATTATACTCATGTACAAATTTCTGATCGTGAAGACATTTTTTATACCATTGAAACATCATATGCTCATAATCAAGAGGAAGAAAATCCTTTTATAACTATTTTTTCATTATATACTAAGTTATATCTTGTGCTTTCCCATCATAACTCCTCTAGGATAATAATTTTCCAACCATATGGAAGCTTTGTCCTTTAGCTATACCAAACCTTTGATTTTGTATAGTAAATCATGATGTATTAATTCTTTGATCTTCGTAATAAGAACCGTCGTCTACTACATCTAAATGTCCTACCACTATATTAAGTAAGCGTTGTTGTAATAATACCATCACTTGATGTAATGAATAAGCATGAATAAGATTAATACTCAATTATGCTTTTAGAATTTGATAAACAAATATTTGAGTGTTGAAACTTCAATATAAATTAAGAGCAATTTTGTAATAATATTATGGTTGTCTTCTAAAAACTTAAATACTACATATTTATGGGATAGTGAATACAAACCATACTAAGAATTTTTATTAAAGAATAAAGAAATTGGAATAATAAAATACTAGTAATTATATATAAATATCTAAATTAATGTGTATGGAAAATTCATATATGTTTTTAAGTATTTTATTTGATTTTTAATGCAAAATTATTTTATTTTATTTAGTTTTTGATATCTTCAGATAATTATGCAAATTTGCCATTGGGATGATATTATTCAAGAATTGAATACAATTCTAAGAAAAAATATAAGAAAAAACATTGAAATGACTTCAAATCAATTTTTTATCAATGGAGTTAATTTTATTAAACACTTGATATGCATTAACCAATTCATCCCTAAGTCAAAAGATTTTTCCATCATTCTCCAACAAATACACAGCCCATCCTTAACAATTAGTAATTAACAACCAAAACCAAATATAAACTCCATATCAACTAAATAATTCAACCACGCACATCATATACATCATCGGACGGAGAAGAGGAGAGGACGGACAAGAGGAGAATACCTTCAGTTTGTTGACTGGAGAAGACGACATCAGAGATGCATGAGCTCCACGGCGACAACGTAGCTCCAATCGACAGCGATGGAAGACAGAGGCGATAGAGGAGGAAGACGAAGCAGCAAGCGTGTGGTGGGGGGAAGAAGGGCTTCGGACGTGATTTTAAGCACAATTTTGGTTATGTTGTCAACATTTAAAACATAACCAAAATGACGTCGTTTTGGTTAAGTATAAACGTTTAAACCTTCAGTCATAAATAAGTTGTAAATGTTTTAATCTTCAGCTGGAAAACGACGCCGTTTATAAGTTAACCAAAACAACGTTGCTTTGGTTAACTTATAAACGTTTAAACTATCAGCCAAACCAAACGACATAGTTTGGTTAAAAAGAAAACTACATCATTTCATTGATGAAGCGAAGACGTTCTTAAGTTTACTGAAACGACGTCATTTTGGTATTAACCAAACGGCGTTGTTTTCTTAAAATTTAAAGCCGACTATTGACAATGACTTTTATCGACAAAATTACCGATAATAATATCTGTCAGTAAACCATTTCGTCCGAATTTAGCGACGAAAATTTCTACCGCTACTAAACTAATATTTCCAAACGACATTACCGACGTCTATACTATTTTCATTGGTAATTGCCTATATTCTTTTTACCGTCGGTAAATTTCCGTCGCTAATTTAAACTTCTCTTGAAGTGTCATGCTTGGAATGGCTAAGAGGTGTTGGGGATTTGAAAGGATGGCATAAGGTGGTTTGGAGCTTCAATCTTACCCTAAGTCTTCAATTTTACTATGGATTATTATTAAACATAAGCCCCCAATTATAGATAGATTAAGTTTCCTAGACTTGAATGATACTTGCTACCTTTACAAGAGTGTCCCAAACTCCACTAAACATCTTCTTTCTGAGTGTCAGTTCTCAACTAGGATTTGAAGTACTATCCTAAATCTATTTCAGATTGATAGAGATTCTAGCAATGTAGAAGAATGTCTCAATTAACTTATGGGGGGAAGTGGGAACTCTAAGGGAGATTAGATTGTGTACCTCACATGCATGGCACAACCATACATAATATTTAGAAAGAATGAATTAATATGTGCTTCTTGAGAATGGAGAACCCGAAGCAATTGGTCCAAGAGCAGTACTTATTCTCGATAAGATGTGAAGACCTGACATTGCAAGGGCATGGAGAATATAGAAAAATCATGCTGTAAAGCGGGTGGGAAGTTCCTTAAAGCTAGTGTAATAAGGGCTATCAAGCTAAAATGAGAATGTGGAGAGCAGTAGTTCTAAATTGAGAGGTAAATTAAATCTCAAAGCATGGAAAGAATAACTTCCTACTTACAATCACTCACAAACAATATAGGAGCCATCTCATGATAAAGGAACAACGAAACATTTATCGAAAGGTAGCTTTGAAATGATCAATGGATAACTATCTAAGATGGACAGATTCCTTGGAGATATCATAGGTTCAGCTGCAGTCTATCTTAGCTTCAGTTTAATCTTGCAACAAGGAAAAATTCAGTTGATGATGTATGCAGGTAAATAGCACATTCGTCATCATATTAATAGATCCTTATAATTTTTAAAAAACATAGCAACTTTATTTTTGTATATAAAAATTCTATGATAATACTTTGTGTATAATAAAACCTCAAATCGTTGTTTGGTGAAGGAAAACAATTTTTTTTTTTACTGTGAAATACTGAAATGTGAAAATCTAACCAAAAATTTCTCATCCCAGAACTTTTGTGTTCTTTGGCATTTCCTCATATGTCGTCTAAGTGCACCTCAAATTTTCCATTAATCCAGTAAGCTTCCCACCTACTGCAGTCATCCTTGATCGTTTATCATTATTTTCCTCTTGACAAACTTGTGGCCTACGCATCTCTACGTCTACATTCTGTGTTTGACCAATTGGTTGTCTAAAATTTCGATGTAATTACTCGTTGGTATCATTTAAAAGGGAGCATTTGTGGAAAAATGTAGTTGGACAATTCGCTTGAAAGATGATACAGCCACTAGATAAGCCTGCAGACTTAAATATCGAAGTATATAAAGAGCTTGTCAAGTTCTGCTTAATTTACGGCAACTTGAGGCAGCAGCGAATTGCATATGATTATAGTTAATATGTTATATGATTACAATGTGAACAATCTTAAATTCCCTGTTTGTCAATGTTAATTATACATTAAGTCTTCTAAACGTGGGGTTTTCTTTTACTTTAGATTTACGAAACACGTACATCGAAACCAAGCAAAATATTATTTCATACAATGACGAGAAGATGAAGCTAAGATGTCAGTTTTAGGTCATTGTTAATTCCTGTCACGATTCACATTTTCCGTGATAATCATATGAACTTTACTAAGAAGTAAGACCACAGCATCCTATGCTAGACCCTAAGAAAAAGGAACAGAACGTGCATTGGAAAAGCCTTGAAACTGATCTAGCAGAAGCTAGACTGAAAGCATACAGTTTTAGCATTCATTAAGTTTTAGGACTCGTCAAATAGATACAGCATTTCATTAAATAATGTGGAGAAATAGATGCATCACAAAGCGTGTAATCAATATCCACAAATAAGTTAGTGTAATAGTAAGTCAACTTCACTTTAAATAAAAGAAATAAAGTAACGTGTAACTAGTACAAGAGTTTTTGGAGTAAGCGGATGACTAAAGAGGAAAGGAAGAAGCTGTCTTTAAAGGACCTTTGGATTTCATAACTTTTCTTTGAAAAGGAAATTTCGCCGCGTTTCTCGAGTCAAAAATCTATTATTTTAGTGAGTATTCAGCGTTGAAACTTTAAATTTATATATTTTTTAAAGATCAAGATTAATTTGTAGGTCTATACATAAAGCTTTTAAATATTGTATTAGATATTTTATTATATTCAATTGGCTTTAAGTTTCTTCCAAGAGTAAAATCTTGTATTTCCTCTAATTAAATGTGTTATTTAATTGTCTTTCGTTTCTTGCTGCGTTATAAAGTTGTAGATTGAATGTCGTTTGCATAGAAAGAACTTTAGTTAGTGTCCGATCTTTTGTAGGAGCTACCCGTAATAACAAACTTTCAAAATGAATATGTTTATCATAAAGAGATTCGTTGTCCTTGACCTTGCTTTGCTTCACCTTAATTGTTATTTGAATAAGTAAAAGTTATGTCTTGGTCCGAGTAGGGATAGCATTTCTCTTCTGCATGTCTATGAAATTTTGAAAAATCCAAGCATCTCAGAGATAGATAGAGAAGTAGGAAATTTTCGAACGAACTCCACTCCTTCGTATACGTCAGGAGTCCATTGATGCGAAGGGGTTAGGGAAAACTTGAACCCAATTCATACAGTGATGAATATAAGCGCAATTGAAATTCCTGAGGAGGTATACTAAAAATAATAAACAAAAATTCTTTTTAATCATATTTGATCCTTCTTTACCCCGTGTAGATATTGAATAGAATAAACTTTTTTTTGCCACTGTAATTTTGAAAATGGACGTTTAAATGTTCGTCAAAAGTAAGTAAATAAACTCGAAACATAAAATGACGTTACTCCTGCTGTGAAATAAGTTATTATCGCGAAAATAGAGGAATACAACCAAATATCATTAAGAGTTTCATCTTTTGACCAAAAACAAGCGAAAGGTGGAATCCTACAAAGAGAAATGGTTCCCAATAAAAAAGATGTTTTTGTAAATAGAACATAACCACCCATGAGAATCATACTTTGACTATTATCCGGAGAATATCCGACAATAGCTTCCATTGAATGAATAATGGATCCAAAACCTAAAAATAACAAGGCTTTCAAATAGGCATGAGTAATCAAATGAAATAAGGCGGCTCGAGAAGATCCCATACCACCTCGAGATGGAAAAAGATTCTCTTTGAAAATTATTTTTATCCCATATGCTAGAGCTTGAAGAACTCCCAAATGATCGGCATATTCTGGTCCAATACATTGTTGTATCTCTATAGATATTTCTCTTCTAACCACACAATTACTAATATATTTTGACAGACTACAAGAAGATCAAAAAATAAGAAAATGTATCAAAAATTATGTACAACAAAAGCAAAATATGAAAATATCTTCCGGTCTTGAGCGAATTGCATATACAGCGATTCAAAAACGAATCAATGTGATTCAGATCATAATATATATGGGATTCCCAAAATTATTCCTAGAAGATAGATCTAAAAAAAATCAAAGAATTACAGATGAATATAAAAAAGAACTTTATTGGATAAAGTATGTGAACCGAAAAGTCAACATTGCTATTACAAGAATTGCAAACCATTACGGGAACCCTAATATTCTTGCAGAATTTATAGCTGGACAAGTAAAGAATAGAGTAACCGACCAAGATGCTAAAGTAGCTAAAGTGGTGATAAATTCTTTCAGTAAAACAGGTCCTAGAGAAAGTCCATCTATTTCCAATCTCCAGTAAAAATCAAAAAAATTGATCCATTTATAATCCTCTGTTAATTGAATTAATGGATCATCCAATTGGAAATAATAAGAAAATGCATAGGTCATTAAAAAAAGTTCTAATATAGAAATATATATAGTATACCGCCTAATTACCTTATTTCCTCTATGAGGACTAGTTCTTGCCAAGAAAAACAATGCAGCACCAATAAATCCATGTGATATTATTTGTAAAATGGCTTCGTTGAGTCCCATATCGCTTATAGAACAAATTCTTATAATTATAAAAACCCATATGGCATACAGAAGAGTAAGTTATTCTTTTTTTTTAAATTGCGTTGCCCAGGGAATGTTAAAGCTGCATAGATTATTTGCATTGCGCCTACTATTATTAACCAGGGAGAAAATAGTGAATGAGCATGGGACAATAATTTCATATTGATTAGAATCCATCCATATGAGCCAATTTCACCATAGTGGCTTGCTCGAAATTATAATAAGCTATTTTTATTCAATCGTTGAACTTAAAAGAGTTAATTCAATGAAATACTTTTTTGGTAAATATACAAATTATTAAGAAATGTATAAATTAATAAAAAGTTCCTTTCCTTAAATTTAAATAAGTAAATAAGGATTTGAATGTTTCTTATAAAAACCTTAAGATAATAATCCTTATTATGACCTTATTACTACAGCAATTTTAGTTAATTTTATAAGGATTTTTTTGTAGTTTAAACTCTTTTACAGAGACTCCTATAAATATAAATTTTAAATAAAAAATTCTCTGAATTCTAATTTCAGTACTACAAGAGATTTATAGAAAGATTTTATTGTATTAGTCGTTATGATTTGGCAACCCAATTAGGTATTGATCGCCACATATACCATATAAAAAAATTCAAGTTTTGTCCGCTCTTTTTTCTAATTTAGTAAACTAAAAATTCTTTTTATATATTATACATACGATATCATAAAAAATAGATACGATATCATAAAAATGAAAGAATGTCAATTTAATAAATTAAATATTGATTACTTCAAAACAGTAAAGTAACATTAAAAAATTAAAGAATCAATTTTTATATATTTTCTATTTTGATTAATAAAATTTTATTATTTTATTATTAATTATATAAAATTTATATAAAAATATTATTATTAATTATTTAATAAAATTTATTCTATTAAATATTATTCTATTCTATTTGATTTATATTTAAAAATATTTTATCTATATTTATATTTATAATATTTATAATATTATAATATAAAACATCTAAAACAATAACTAAAATTTGAAATAATAAAAAAAACTAGAGTTTTTTCACATCTCAAAGGGAGTTAAATTATTTCAACGTTTGATTTTTTATTTATCGCTCCCAAAAACTTTTTGAATTACTAGTGGAAAGATATTTCGCTAACAAAAAAGCTTTCAACGCTGACCAATATCCTTTTCGTTTCCAAATCTTTTTTCAAATACGCTTTTTTGATAAAGAAGTACGTTTTTTTGGAATTGCCATTAAAAAAAAAAGGTTATTTAGTATAGTTGGATGTGAAAGACATCTTTGAATGTTTCCTATAAAAACCCTTAAGATAACAATCCTTACTATGACCTTATTATTGCAGCAATTTTAGTTAATTTTATAAGGATATTTTTTTGTAGTTTAAACTCTTCTATAAAGAAACCCCTATAAATATAAATTTTAAATAAAAAATTCTCTGAATTCAAATTTCAGTACTACAAGGGATTTATAGAAATATTTTATTGTAATAATCATTATGATATAATAAATGAGTAGCTGAGAATGATTGAAAAAATTTAGAATTAGGTTTTAGTGGATAGACCAAATCACGAGAAGCCAATTGTACTATAATGGGTGTTTAGAGCCAAGCTAAATTATTATAGTTCCATCAACAAAAGTAAAGTAAGATTGATGGTTAAAGGGTATGCTCAACAACGTGGAGTGGATTTCTCAAAATATTTCCACGATTAGTAAGACTTGACATAATAAGGATGATTTTGCCCTTGTAGCTCAAAAGGAATGCATAATTTATTAGCTTGATGTCTCATCCTTTCTATATGGATACTCGGATGAGGAGATTTATGTCGAGCAACTAGAAGGTTTTATA
Source organism: Erythroxylum shatona (assembly GCA_027568895.1). Lineage (NCBI taxonomy): Eukaryota > Viridiplantae > Streptophyta > Magnoliopsida > Malpighiales > Erythroxylaceae > Erythroxylum > Erythroxylum shatona. Next base: position 8,092,954 of record JAOSBK010000006.1, read on the forward strand.
ATTGAAGTAGAAGTAAACAAGGTATATTTGCTAAAAAATGCCTTATATGGCCTTAAACAAGCTCCAAGAGCTTAGTACAGTAAAATAGATAACTACCTACTATATATTAGCTTTGAGAAGAGTCTAAGTGAATCAAATTTGCATATGAAGGCTGTAGATAATGATCTAATTGCAGTTTTTTATATGTTGATGATTTCTTTGTGACAAGAAGCAATTTAAATTTGGTGCAACAATTTAAAGGTAAAATGATGGAGGAGTTTGAGATGACTGATTTAGGAGATATTTCATACTTTCTTTGTATAGAAATACATCAATCATGGCATAGGATTTTCAATAGACAACAAATGTATGCAAAAGAGGTGCTTAAGAAGTTGCAAGTCTGTTAGTACTCCTCTAATGTAAAATGAAAAGCTAAGCAAAGATGACGAAATTGAGAAGGTTGATGAAGGGCATTACAAAAGTGTCATTGGTTGCTTAATGTATCTCATGGAAAACAAACCCGATTTAATGTATCTTGTCAATTTATTGTCCAGATTTATGCATTATACTAGTAAATTTCATCTAAAAAACCCTTAAAAAGTGATTAGATACATTAAAGACACTATGGATATTAGGATTTGGTTTTTCTGACAGTGATTGGGTAGGATCCTATGATGATATAAGAAGTAACAGTGATTGAAGTTTGTTAGGACTCCTCTGATGTAAAATGAAAAGCTAAGCAAAGATAATAAAGTTGAGAAGATTGATGAAGAGCATTATAGGAGTCTCATTGGTTGCTTAATGTATCTCATAACAACCAAACCTAACATAATGTATCCTGTCAATTTGTTGTCCAGGTTTATGCATTGCGTTTGTGAATTTCATCTCAAGGCTGCTAAAAGAGTGATTAGATACATTAAAGGCACTATGGATCTTGGGATTTGTTTTTTCTGATAGTGATTAAGCAAGATCTTGTGATGATATGAGAAGTACTTTAAGGTATCTCTTTATTTTTGGTCTAGGCTACTTCTCTTGGAGCTCTAAAAAGTAGTATGTTGTTGCTTAATCCACAGCAAAAGCAAAATATATTGCTGCTACAATTGCTATAAATCAAGCTTTATGGTTGAGAATGTAAAACCCCGAACGTTTCCTTTCATTGAATATAAATTTTTATTTTCGATGAATAATGTTTCTAGATGAATAATGAATTTAGGTGAATAGTAATTTTTGGGAGACTCAACCCCAAAATATTGAAAATTATCCTAAATAGATATTAGAATCTAATGATACTGAAATGGATCAAAAATAAGTCCAATCGGATGGATTTCAAGTGTTTCGAAAGTTTACGACTAAAATGCCCCTTTTGAAAAATAATGAGTATTAATGATTTAAAACCCATTCGATTTTCTAAAGCATCCAATCAATAAGTATTGTCCTTAATTAGAGTATCTCATAGCCAATTTCATAATAAGCTAGTTGCGAAATATTTTTAGGATTTAATTCGGCTATGAATTAAATTCATTAAGGATCAATTTGGTCTTTTTACATGGTGTGAGTGGATTATGAGTCATTAGAGATAAACAATTAGAGAGTGACATGTGTATCATTAATGGATAGTATAAAAAGCAAAAGGTGAGATAAATTGCTTCATTCTTTTATCATGAACGTGAGAGACCAAAAACAAAAGAGAAAATAAGAGAAACCAAAGTGAAGTTACTGCCAAAGAGAAGAAGAAGAAGAAGATTGAAGTCGTTCTTGTGGGTTTTGAGTTGGATTTGAAGAGATCTTGATCAAGCCTAAGTATTCATCAATTACCCAAAAGATTGGAGGAAAAAGTGGCAAATTTTCCTAGGTTTTTTTTTTTTGGTTTTTGAGTGGGATGGATGTGTTAAGATCAATAGTGATTTTGGACTTGTCATGGAGTAGATAATAAGCTTAGAAGCATTTAAGAGTTGAAAATAAGAAAGTAACCTAAAAAATAAGCATTGGAAGAATCGGTCATGGCTAAGTCTTTCTAATGTGAAATGATAAAAAATTCTATTTTTATGTTTTATGATGTTTATAGCATGGTTTTGACACTAATGAAGTAAAGAAATTGAAAAGAATTGAATGGAAAATTTTTAATATGAAATATGTTAAGTTAAGCCTTAAATACATTTTTGGTATAAAAGTATGGTTATTAGATAATGACCATGTGAATGTGATTAACAATGATCATTAAATGTATTTGTGGCATTGGAATTGTTAAATGAAGTGTTATGTTATTATTTGGAAAAACTTAGTATATGAGGTGTATGTGGAAAGTAATGAATTTGAAATGGTTTATAATGTGTTTGGATGATGCTTGGCATGGATCTTAGGTGAATAGAGTTGAAAAATTGGAAAGAATATGAAATGACAATATAAGTATATGTGGTGAGGATAATTTAGCCTTAAGAGGAAATGTAATTATTGGTGTGATTTACTGAAGTTTGATTATGGTTATGGTGAATTAATTAGGTGAGATAGTATTTTGAAGAAATTGATAAATTATAATGGGTAAAAGATAGTATTTAAGTAATTTTCGAAGTTAGACTTTGAAATAGAGAACAATAGGTTAACTTACAGAAGTAAGCGAAAATAAGATTAGTGTACGTGTTACGTAATTAAATACTAATGTTGGACCCCGCTTACGGAGCCCAACTTCAAATCATGAAACTTGACTATTGTTGGTTTATCTTCTTTCTCTGATACCACAACTGTTGGCCCCGTTCCTAGAGCCCAACATTCGGGGACACAAACCTTGAGCTTATTTTCCTTACAGGGTCATTAGTTGTCACTCCACAATCGTGGTGAGCGAACACTAATTAACCACCAAAATCATAAGTTGACTTATTCATACCAATTGTAGCTTTACACCTCGAGTTGGTTTTGAAGCAAGAATCACCTCAAACGGAGTTATATAACTCAATATATGCTTCAAAAGCCTAAAAGAGCTCATACCCCAAACATGCTCTCCTAATGGACCTCTCATTTA
>JAOSBK010000006.1:8110722-8125996 GCA_027568895.1 Erythroxylum shatona
GCTATTCTGAGCATGATAGTGGGGAATCTCATTGCTATTACTCAAACAAGCATGAAACGTATGCTTGCATATTCGTCTATAGGTCAAATCAGATATGTAATTATTGGAATAATTGTTGGAGACTCAAATGGTGGATATGCAAGCATGATATCTTATATGCTCTTCTATATCTCCATAAATCTAGGAACTTTTGCTTGCATTGTATTATTTGGTCTATTTACGGGAACTGATAACATTCGAGATTATGCAGGATTATACACGAAAGATCCTTTTTTGGCCCTCTCTTTAGCCCTATGCCTCTTATCCCTAGGAGGTCTTCCTCCATTAGTAGGTTTTTTTGGAAAACTCCACTTATTCTAGTGTGGATGACAGGCAGGCCTATATTTCTTGGTTTCAATAGGACTCCTTACGATCGTTGTTTCTATATACTATTATCTAAAAATAATCAAGTTATTAATGACTGGACGAAACCAAGAAATAACCCCTCACGTGCAAAATTATAGAAGATCCCTTTTAAGATCAAACAATTCCATCGAATTGAGTATGATTGTATGTGATAGCATCTACTATACTAAGAATATCAATGAACCTGATTATTGAAATTACTCAAGATACCCTTTTTTAGCTTCTAGAATCTATTTCTTAGTTCAAAATCCTTCTTACTAACTAGAATCAAAGAATTAGTAGATCTATTCCGCCCAAAATAGGAATGAGCTAGGGTTATGAACTTATAATCTATAACCTGATAATCGAGTCAATTCCATGATTATAAGTTCATTCCATACCGAACCATACCGGAACAGACTTATATACATTCTCATTACTATATACATTCTCATTATAAGACTAAGATTCTCATTATAAGAATAAGAAGGGGTTGTTCGGGCATATCTATATAGATACTATGTTTACATATGGATCCCTCCATAGTTCCATTCCATTTAGGATTAGGAATAGGCGTAATCGGACTTGTTTTATTACATACATATCTCCTTATTTGTGACCCTATTCTATTCACCTCTTTGGGCTTCTATTGAATCGAGAAATGGGTTTGATTGTCCATTTTTTTGATATAATTTTGATATAATAATATATAAGGTATCTTCCGAATAATTCAAATCGAAGCAATTAGATGTCCGACTCAAGCCTAGATGACGTGACCGATCAATAGAAAGACTCTACCTTTGTCATATATTCCATACATCACACTAGATAGATATCATATTCATGTAATACGATTCACTTTAAAGATGCCTTGGTGATGAAATGGTAGACACGCGAGACTCAAAATCTCGTGTTAAAGAGCGTGGAAGTTCGAATCCTCTTCAAGGCATAATATTAAGAATGCTCATTGAATGATCAATTTAATAAGAGATCTCATATCGAATCGATATTGATATATCGATTCGATCCGAGATCCTGGAACAAGTTCGACAACAGATCTAAAAATCTTGTTGATCTTCTCTATCTTCTATCTAATAAATAGGGAGTCTGATTTGAAATCGTCCGCCCTGTAACCACCCCCAAGTATATGTTTCAACATGAATTACAAAGAGTAGATTGATATAATAGAAACCTCTGGTAAAATGCCCGCTCGTGACCTAACAAATAAAGTACATTATATAGTCCATTTGAGGGATTGACAACTTACCCATTCAGTGACTTTGGCACAGGACTATCGGGTTGAGTGAATTAAATAATAGATGTCTGTTGGTATTACAACCTTCCTTCTCCTTTCAAGGCCTACCCAAAAGAGAATCCAGTACTTCTTGGTCGTGAATATCTGAATAGGATGAGCCACCTTGTGGATATCTTGCTTCGGAACAAAACAATTTGAATTAGGCCCGGTTAACTTGAATGTGTATTATCCATATAGGGTATCTTCAAATTAAGAAGACCCATCGACTTGAGACGAAGAGAAGCATCTATCTATTTTAATTAGTTATTTAGTTAAACCAATGATTCGTTATTGGAGCAGATAGCAACAACCACCATTTCATCTGACATACGTATTTTGAATTTTCCAATGGATTTACATCTTTCATTAATGGAATTTTTTTAAAGTAGTGAGTAATAACTCTGGTTGCTTTTTATTCAAGAATTCTCATTTAGGTAGTTCATACCATCTATACTTAGTGTTTTGATCTAAAATTTCAATTCTTCCATGTTTCCATAGTAACATATTGTTCCATGTACAAAATATGAAAGAAAGAGGTGTTTCTATGACTCTACCACGCAGTGAACTTATGTTTCACTTAATCCCTTTATTTCATGGTCACATATCTTTCAGGCTAAGGAATGGGAAATCTTTCTCCCATTACATGAATCCAATTTTCATTTCATCTGGGAATCTTTTTCTCAACAATGCCTTTGTCATTTACTTCAACAACGTTCTGTTAGATAGGAACAGATTTGATAAATACTGATAACTTTTGGATAGAGTATTAGAACGGAAAAATACATTCGATAATGAACTATTGGTTCTAAGCCATCTCTGGCAATGAATCAACAATTCGAAGTACTTTTCTTACGTATTCTTGATAATCCAACACTTATATATAGATGTAGGAGGATCTGTTTAGGAAGTAAGAAGCCCCTTTGACGTCTCTTCATTTGTAAAGATTTCTCGATGTGAAAACATAGAGACAAAGGGTTGATCTTTGAATAAGAAAAAGAGGGGATTTACAGGGTCCTAAATAAATTGGCGTATTCGAAAAAAGCCTATTTCTTTGGACAATCTATCTTGTATCTAGCACTGCATGGTTCCTCTCTGTAAAAACTCCAAATTATTCTCTTGAAGCTCATCCTCTTCGTCATAAATGATCCGCTTGCATCGAAATGACCTGTCCCAATAGGAAAATCCCAATTCATTGGGCCTTTCGATACAAACAAATAGAAAGCCCTAAGGGCTCCATGTTTTAGGAGCCCAAACTATGTGATTGAATAAATCCTCCTCTATCTGTTGTGGGTCAAAGACTCCTTCTCCTTCCCCTTCTTCAAACTTCGATTCGTATTTTTCATACAGAAATCTCTGATCAAAGATAGAAAAATATCCATTTTGCATCATATCTAAGGGACTCCTTGGTTCAGGCCGAAGAAGCAATGTCACTCGATCGCTATCAAACCTACTGCAATCTTTTTCTATTTGTGAGGATCCCACTAGAGCGCCTTCTACTTCTAATAGGTCATGAACTAGATCAGAATCATTCTCAACAAGTCTATAATAAGAGATCCCATTTTTTTTCATTCGGTCTAGGTAGAGACCAAAGGTCTTGAGCAACTGATTTGATAGAATAACTCAAAAGATAAAGAAGTATCGTTAATTTCTTCAGGCTCGTTCCAAGTTCGAAGTACAATTTGTACAAATAAGAATCCCCTTCGTTACATGATTTCTTCTTCATATAGATAGATATAGGATCTATGGGGCAATTACTTAGAAATACATTTTGTGCAACAGCCCTTCCTATCTGATAGAAAAGGATCCCATGATCCTGAATCGATCTTACCTGGGATCGCAAATCCCAAGTTTGTCTATGAAGAGCATATCTAATTATATTAGTGTCTATAATTGATTTCTTCTATGTAATATTAATCGATAGGGCCTTATTGGTAAGTGTTACAAGATCTTGTACATTAGAACCCATTGTTATGGACCCAAATCTATTAGTATGAAACATTTTCTTTTCTAAGTGAAATCTCCTAGTATAGGAAAGAGTGAAAAAAATACTTTTGTTGTTATGGAATAAGAAGCTTTCGTATCTTAATGCATGTATTTAATTTATTCGGAACTATTAGAGCGGGATCCACTTTTTAGGGAATATGAGTCGAAGCAAAAATAAGAATATTTTTAGTGGAACATCTTTCACAATCCCTAGAGAGACAGTTCACTAATAGACCAAGGGATAAGTAATTCGACTCATTCATATCAAAATCATGAATGTTTGGAATCCATATTATGCAAGGGGACATTGCTTTTCCTAATTCAAATTGAAGGATATAAAATTGGTCTATTTCTAGCATTATATCCATAGTTAGTGTACTCATCCTAGTTAGAAGCTCTAGCTCCGTATCAAGGTCACAACCGCTATCGTCACTCACATCCATACCATCACTAGCATCCATATCGTTACTAGCATCTATAAGAAAACCCCTAGGCTTGTTATCCAGGAAGTTGTTCACAAATACTGTAATGAAAGGAACATAGGAAGTTTTCGCTAGGTATTTGACCAAATAGGATCTTCTCATTCCTATAGAACCTATCACTAAAATACATCTATAGGGGGACAGGACTAAGCAGAGCAAAAAGGGTTTTCCATGAGATGGGAGATGAAAACTATTCACCCCACACAAGGTTTGCGAATAAGTGATTGTCTGATAATGAGAAAGGAATATCTGTCTTTCTACTAAACAAGATGTATAGAACTCATAATTCATTAGATACTTTTTATAAATGTCAACTAAGTATCAAAAATAAATTTCTCCCGGCTTTTCAATCATTTGATAACTAAAGTCATTCTTTGATAAATGATCACTATGAGTCAAAATCAATAGAATTGGATCAATCCTTTTTTCTGTCATTAAGGTGGAGAATTGAACCAAAAATTCTCTTTCTTTATCATCAATCGAATCACTGTTTGCGACCAAGGATTTTATTTTATCATCAATCCAATCACCGTTCGGGTTTTTTTCTTTATCAATGAATAAATCTCTTTACTTGTATGACTTAGATGTCTCGTATTTCTCAAAAAAGCGATTTGATTGACGGGACTAGGTATGATACTTATGAGATCGATGATATTGATATTCAATAATTTCTTCTTAGATCGTATTGATTTGACCCCATAAGCGGGACCACCATCCCATAGAATGTTGCCCCCAAAAGCAGAACCCCACATTTCTTCTAGAAAATCTCCTAATTGTTCCAGAGTAAGTAGAAAGAGATTCTTTAACTAGAAAGAATTCAATTTAGATGTAGGATACCTATCCAAAAGTTTTCGCAACCCCATCAGCCCTCCCTCCTACCTCTCCTTCTTTCCTTTTTTCAAAGTTTTTTAATTAGTTATTTTATTTATTTCAACTTTTATAATTATTGTGAATTTTAATTTTTGTTTTAAAAATAATAATAAATATTTTTATTACTACTAATAATAATAAATTAAATAAAACTTAAAATTAAATTATTTTTATTTAAATTTATTTTAATATTTATATAATATTTATTAATAAAGTATTATAAAAATAAATTTGCAAAAAAGTCCCCTTATTTTATAAAATTTCTAGTACGAGCCAATATTTGACTGGTATTTTAAATACTAGTCAGTACTACGGGTACCATCCAAAATGGGCTATTACTGATCGATATTTAAACCCGATACTATCGACCCTTCATTTCGTACTAGTTTTGGTTTGGTACGGTATGTACTTACCGGTACAAAACGGTATTCATAATCCTGGTTGTTGGGGTAACAATTACTCTTGATTTCTTACGGGCGGATATCATACTTTGGAATGTTTGGATAGTACTACTTTTGTGGTGAAAGTGATTTGATTTTACGGCAAAGTCTCTTGATTCTTACCATTAATAATATAAATCAAATTAAATTAAATTATTTAGTTAGTATTATTAAAATAATAACTTTTTAATCACTTTAAATTTTAAATATGATAATAACTCTTTAATTACTCTAAACTTTAAATTTTAGTGTGAGCTACACTTAAGAGATAAATATTTTATCCAACAAAGAAGCTAATGGAGGTCCATCAAGCTAAGCATTAGAAGATGTTACTAATATAGGCCTCAATCCAACAAGTAGTGATGAAGAAGGCATGGTCGAAGAAGAAGAACTTGAAGAAGGGCCCAATCTTATTTTGAAGCTGCAAATCTTGTTGAAGTCCTTTGGAGTTTGCTAGGCCTTGATTTATGAAGCCCAAAACCAACCATTTGAAGGAGCTATTTAGACAATAAAGGGAGTCTTTACTGTATACTTTGACATGGTTTTATAGCCCAAAAGGCATCTGGTCACATTGATGAGAAGAATAAGAACCTTTAATTGCTCATTTACTTTCCTTTTATGCATTGATTTATTTTCCATTAAGAGACTTTTTATTTGCAGCCTTTATGATAGTAGTTATGAAGATTTTATTTCCTTATTTATGATGTTTAATGGTAATATTATGGGCTGATGAGAAACCAAATTTTTTGTTATCCATTAAGACCCTTAGTTTGCCTTACATTTCCTTATATATGCATTTGTAGTCTCTCTAAGATACACACAATTGATGAATCAAAAATTAAGAAAGGATTTGCTTTTGCAATTTATTATCTTTCCTTGGGTTTTGTTAGTTTTCAAAAACTAATAGGGCTTTGTTTGTTTCCAAAAACAAAGCACTCATTCTTTTCATCCATTTTCTTAGTCAATCCCGTTGTCACACCTTTCCAGACATGCCGAACTAAATCAACTATAACTTCCAAACCATTTGTCCAAAATTCCAGCCACTTTTGACCGCCACACTTCATCAGAAGCTTATTAACAAAGATCAGTAAAGATAATTAAAAGGCTGAATTTCATATTGTTCTATACCTTTTTGGACTGCACTTTCTTTCTCACGTTGTTTTCTCTGGTTGTAAGACTTGTATATTAAACTGTCCCCTTTCAACCTTCAATAATATGAGATGATGGATCTGACTCTTTGTAATATCAGGATAACCAATAAAAGCAATTGGATAATGCTGAGATCTACATGTTCAAGAAAGCCTTCAATACATTCTCAAAGAATTTCTTTAATGCTGCTCTCTAACTAATAACGACAGTCCTGTGCTTTTGAGGAATTGAACTTTTATTAACAAGGACAGTGCGTGAAATCCTTCTTGCGTTAAAAACGCACCAAAATAAGTACTTGTCATGGGATCCGTGGACTGATTGAATGCACTCAATTATAGTAAGCTTCAGATTCCTTTTAATAATAGCTTAAAGAAAAGATAGATTTCTAGAAATTACAGAAGCTAGTAAACCACCACAGACCTTTTGTCTTGGTTGTTCTTGATCATATAATTTTTGGCAAGATTTTCATTAGTGAAATCCAATGGTTTTCCAAAGAGCTGGTAAAAAGGATGGAACATTTTCAGATTTCAAGTCTTCCTAGGGCCTTAGCGTGCCTGCATTTCTTTTCCTTTTCAGATTTGCAATTTGCACGATGTTGAGGTGTTGCAGAGCCTATTTGCCTATAGACATAGTTCTTCCGTATCAAAAAAAAAGTTTCTCGGTTAGATGAGCTATCATGGACAAAAAAGTAAATTTCCCAATAACATTAGTACTATTCAGTGAGCTGATGAAGCATCATTCCTTAAAGTAAAAGGCAAAAAAGAAACAAGCCTGCACATGTTGCTTCTCTCCATCAAAAGATAAAGAAATGTCATAAAAAGAATCCAAATTTGAAAGATTGATGTGAAGTTCTCAGCTTTTATCTTGAACCACAATTTGGTTTGTAAAGCAGTGTTGTTTTCTATCGCCAACACTTTTAATGAACTAATTCATCACCACCTCCACATTTTTGGTTTTTGGAGAATGAGGTCAACTATAAGCATCACTCTCACTCCTTCTAAATGGAGAATTTCGGATTTCATTGATTAACAATTTGTTGGACTTTTCTGAGAATGATTCGGAATTTTCCACCACCAATCTCATTTTGACCATATGCTGATTCTATCTCAAGATTTATTTCACCTGAACTTAAAACATTTTCTAATTTCTGTTACACAATATTCAATGACGAATCATTTAGCAAATTATTAGAATTGTCGATAAAAATTCTTTGAAGCTCTTTCAAGTAAAGAGTCTGATGTATTTGCCCTTTGAGATCTTTGGAGAAGATGAAGAAATTATTTTGGCACTAATATAAGATGAAGACCTCCAAATTTCCCTGATAGTCAAATTTGACACTCGATATATTGCTCCTTGAATCTTCTGCCACAACTATTTCTGTTATCCTTGTTCGTAAACCGCAAGTGTACGATTGTTGAAGTGAGTAATAAATCGATAAGAACTGAATCGTGTTCACAGGGATTATGAAAAAATTCAATTCTACGCTAGCTAACGATATTTGAAATCGGGCCGGATGAAATTTTGGAAAATTAAAATTAATGTAAAGAAATTTTTCTTCTTTTAAATAAAATAACTTAAATAAATTTCTAAACAACTACCAAATTCAATGCAACCAAAATAACTTTGAATATGACAAATTTGTGTAGTAACTAATTAAGAAAAGATTGCAACAATTAACTAATTAAAAGTATTAAATTTAATGGAGAATGACTTTTTCATAGGGAATGATATTTTTGTCAACCTTAATATTGAATTAGTTATCCTCCGCAACTGAAATATTCTAATCTTATAGGTGAATTTTAAGAGTAATTAATTATCTTTTCTCAAATATAAATTAATTTATTCACTCTAGACATTACTTAGTAATCCCTTACTTAAGTTTTTCCTAGAGTTTCTTAAGTCTCAAAACTTCAATTTTCGCCTCCTAAGTTTCTTAGATCTCTCAACTCACAAGAAAATCCTAGTTGAAATTTATTTCAATCTTCTAGCAAAAACTTCCTTTTTCCAAAGGCAAATTTATACCAAGGCAATTTCCAATAATCCAAAGGAATAACAAATAAATCCAAGGAAAAATGAACAAGTATATAAAATTTCAGTCATGGATTCCAGCAAAATCCAAAATTAAAGCATCAACAAAAATATCAAATCCTTAAGAGAAATTAATGTTTTAGCCACAAATCATTATGTCAAGTAGTCCACAAGCATACAGCCTAAATAAACTTATGGAGGAATCAATTAAAAATAAAGAACAAAGCTCTCCAAACTCCTTTGTGTGGTTGCTTCTTTGGCGGTGAATGGATTACTGCGTTGTTAGGTGAATGGAGGCTGGTACGTTGGTGAAGACTCTTGGTTGCGTCCTTCAAGTATAGAGGCTTAGATTCAGCTTGTGCATGAAAGATTAGAGATGAGCTGCATTTTTGTGTGAAAGAAAATGGGATGAAGGTTGTGTAGAAGATGGCTTGTGTTGATAAGGATTGGAGCTAGCTGTTTTTGGTGGATGGATGTCTTGCATGGATGTGGGAGATTGGATGAGGAATTAACAAGGTTTGCGTGAATGATTTTGGCTGGAGCTTGGAAGTTTGTTGTTGGTTGAGAGGTGAAGTTTTGTGCGTGGAAGTGACAGTTGTCTTGGTGGAGATAAGTGAGGCTGCATTAGTTGTGGGAGTGTTGAAGATTGGAAGAAATTTATGCAGGCTTGCGTGAATGTGGGCTGTCGTTGGTGGATGAGAGAGCTGCTGGAGTTTTGGATGGATGGCTTGTATGTTAGTGAAGTGGTGAAGAAGTTGAAGGTTGGAGAGTAATCCTTTAAGACTTGCATATGCGTTGTGCTAGAGGTGAAAAACCATGTGTTGTGAGTGGGGTGGAGGCTTCTTGGTTTAGAGGAAGGCAACTTGGTGGAATGGAATGTGGGGCTAAGCATGGGTTTGTGCTTTGATGAGTAAGCAACCCTCCATCTCCAATTATACATATAGCAACTTTGAAGATTCCAGTTGCGTTTGTTGTTGAAGTATGGAGTGTGGGGGCTGTTTAGTTGCTTTTGTAAGTGAGTGGAGAAGTGGGCTACTGGGATGGAATAATTAAATGTGGGGTTGATGAATAAGGCTAGAGGAGCGTTGTGAAGGAATGGAGTGTGTGGCTAGTGTTGATCCTTGGCTGAATAGATTTTTCAAGGTCAATTTCAACAGTGCATAAAACATAAACGGTGAAGATTTAGGAGTTCAAATTTTATCAATATCTTCGTCTTTGAGTCAGCTTTAATATGAGGCTTTAATCATAGGAGATTGCCATCTGAGTCAAAGTTTATGATCAAAACATCGTTGAAAGGTCATTATGACAATCCAAAATATAACGCAAATTTCGAGAATTTATTTCTCCTAAATTCCAACTCAGAAAAATCTGTAATTAGTCCGAAAAAATCTGTCAATGAGTCAAAATTTTAAATATGAAAGTTCAAAATTTTTGGCTAAACCAATCTCGAGATAAAAATCCCACAATTACTAAAGATCAAGTCTGCTAGAAACCCAAAAACAGTGCAATTCGAGTCTATTTGTTTCATTTATGCATTTTACATCAATGAACCTCGAATAATACTAAAACATGATAAACCAGCTATAGATGAACATAAAATGAATGTAAATGACTCTGAATTAAGTCCTAAACATATATGGACATATGAATGTATCAAATTCCCCCACACTATCCTCAAGTAAGAAAAGGAACATAAAGTAGAATTATAGAAAACCTGAAAAACAAAATGCAGAAAAACAAAAACATGCAATGCGAAGAAAAATATTTAAGTATGCAGCTTTCAAATCAAATCCCCAACCATATCAATTAATTCAAGCATGATAACTAGAACTCGGTTTACCACGATCAACACATAAAATCAATGAACTCAGTTTATATGTAACAGTTGAACTAATATAGCATAATAGAGTTAGAGGAAATCTATGCCATATCGAAATAATAAGTCTTCTCATTGATATACACTCTAACACTCAAACTATTTAGGATCAAATATGTAACTCTCAAAATTCGATCAACGAATACATTCTACCATATGCTTGCTTTTTAGTCTTGAAAACACTATCAAAGTGCGCATATACTATACACAAATCAAAAGGTCTTTAAAATGGTTGTAATGAGGCTTGGCTAAAGGTGAGGTAAAAGAAAGATAATAGAAGGCTAAAGAAAAGGCAATAGAGTTATACAGAATATCATAGAACTCATGTACATATATTCATCTAGGCACATAATTCTACAAATTAAACACAAATAACTCCACTTCTTTTCATTCCATTTGGGTTTCCCATAGACAAGTATATAATGCGAAACACTTGGGAAACACTTTTCTCTCTTTTTTTTCACACGGAAGAAACTCTTTCTCTTTTTTGTTTTTTATTGTTTTTGTTGTTTTTAGCCAATCATTCGGATTACCACCATGTCATCATATGTCAACCAACTCGCATCTTCAACTTTGCCTATAGGGTATAGAGTATAAAAATGAGATAAAGGCTAAGTTAATAATGTAGAAAGCAAAGAAAAGGATAAAAGCTCAAAGAGGCTTTCTAATAGAAATCATGCTTTAGGTTAGCTATTTAAGTTCAAGTGGTTTAACCTAGATGCCTTTATCATGTTCATGCAAGCATGCTAAGTCAAGATATTAAGCAAGTTCTAAAGAATTATGCCATTGAAAGAATGCACATAACAAAGAATAATGTTGAGGGCATAAGAGCTCACATAGGTCATCTATTAAGTCAATAAAACATAGTTTCACGGTCACTCTACTATCTAGAAAGCTTAAGTGTTACATTAAAACTCATTCATCAAGTTTATACTTTCATCGTTATTAACCAAATCTCACGCATAATACTTAAACTCAGTCAACAATTGGGAATCCTAAAGAAAGCTAACACATTTAAGATGCAAGAAAAAAAGTTTCGAAATTTTGTTTCAAATTTAAATTTTTTTCAATTTATGGTTTATTTAATGTAAAATATGGAAAATTTTCTCAAGTTCAAGCAAGAGCAAGAAGATGCGGCCAATTTGCCCCTCACAATACAGCTTTGAATCTAGACTAGCCTAAAAGTTGAAAATCGTAACCTAACACAAACTAAAGTGTCTTCCCCCCACACTTAAACACAACATTGTCCTCAATGTTAAAGTAAATGCAAGAAGAAAGATTCACATCAAATCTGAAAAATAGAAACAGAATTCAAAACCTACAAAAAGCAAGAAAAATCGAAATGAAAAAGAAGAGAAAAGAAATCTAATCTAATTTATCTCTGATGGGTTGTCTCCCATTAAGCGCTTATAGTCGTTAGCTTGACATTGTGTGCGCATCATTCTCCATAATTCAGTATGTCCACAACCACTTTCTCTGTCTGAATGTCCTTGAAACCTTCATAAAAAGGCTTCAATCGATGGCCATTAACTTTGGAGCTTTGGTTGTTACCTATGTCACAAATCTCAACAGCACCATGTGGAAATATATTAGTAACATCAAAAGGACCATGCCATTGAGAATGGTAACTCACCAGGAAGACTCCCTGGATTATAGAAAGCTCAGTGACTTGAAATTATAGTTCACAACTCTAATCTTACATTCCTAAAAAAAAACAGATAAAGAAAACACAAATGAGGTAATCAAATGAAGGCAATAAAAATAAATTGAAATAACAATGAACTAAAATGAAAGGATAAGATTGGGGTGCCTCCCTATAGGTGCTAAGTTTAACATTGATAGCTTGACGTAGTCATTTGATCACGAGTCCTTGAGTGAAATGCCTGCAATGTTTCTCAACTCTTGACCATAATAATGCTTCAATCTTTGCCCATTCACTTTGAAAGTTCTTCCATCCCTTCCCTCAACTTCAATCGCTTCATAAGAGGTAACATTCTTCACAACAAAGGGCCCTGACCATCTATAGTGCAATTAACCTAGAAAAGGCTTCAATCTTGAGTTGAAAAGCAAAACTTTCTCTCCGGGAGCAAATTCTTTCCTCATGATGTGTTGGTAATGCCATTTTTTAGTTTTCTCTTTGTAGATTTTGGAGTTCTCATACGCTTCATTTCGAAATTCTTCCAATTCACACAACTAAAGAGATCGATTTTCAACCAACTTTTGCCAATCAAGATTTAACTTCCGAACTGCCCAACAAGC
The DNA here is from genome assembly GCA_027568895.1 of Erythroxylum shatona. Taxonomy (NCBI): domain Eukaryota; kingdom Viridiplantae; phylum Streptophyta; class Magnoliopsida; order Malpighiales; family Erythroxylaceae; genus Erythroxylum; species Erythroxylum shatona. The sequence goes on from JAOSBK010000006.1 coordinate 8,123,488, forward strand.
CTTGTGTTGTAACTCCACCGAAAGATGACAAGCTTTCATAAAAACCAAATGATATGGAGACATACCAATTGGAGTCTTGAAAGCCGTCCTATATGCCCAAAGGGCATCATCAAGCTTGAGAGCCCAGTTTTTCTGATTGGGGTTCACTGTCTTCTCAAGAATGTCCTTGACCTCTCTATTTGATATTTTAACTTGGCCATTTGATTGTGGGTGGTACGGTAAAGCAACCTTGTGTTGAATTTCATATTTAGTTAAAAGATTACCCAGAAACTTGTTGCAAAAGTGGGTACCTTCATCACTAATAATGGCCCTTGGAGTGCCGAATCTTGTGAAAATATTTTTCTTGAGAAATCTGAGAACAACCTTGGCGTCATTTGTTTGTGAAGCTATGGCTTTAACCCATTTTGATACATAGTCCACTGCCAAAAGGATATAGAATTGTCCATGAGATTTGGGAAATGGTCCCAAGAATTCAATACCCTACAAATCGAAGAGTTCTACCTCAAAAACATTGGTCAAAGGAAGCTCATGACATCATGAGATATTACCCATTTGTTGACATTAGTCACACGTCTTAGTGAAAGCATACCTATCCTTATAGAGCATGGGCCAACAAAAACCATATTAGAGAACTTTTATTGCTGTTCTTGTTGGGCCAAAGTGACCTCCTTATGGTGATGAATGACAATACTCCAAAATTGTTAGAACTTCACCTTTTGAGATACATCTTCAAATCACTTGATCAGGACCTCTCTTAAATAGTAAAGGCACATCCTGTAGACAACTTTTCACATCAAATAGGAACTTTTTCTTTTGAGATGGACTTAAATCCGAAGGAATCAAACCTATAGCTAAGTAATTCACCACTCAGCAAACCATGAAAGTTTTTCATTGACTCTGAATAACTGCTCATCTATGAAAGTCTCTTAAATAGGCATTGGTGGCTTCAATTCCTCAAGCTCTAATCGACATAGATGGTCGGCCACTACATTTTCTGTCCCCCTTTTTATCTTTGATTTTCACATCAAACTCTTGCAAAAGCAACACCCATCGAATGAGTCGCGGCTTAGCCTCTTTCTTTTCAAACAAATATTGGAGTTGCATGATTTGTGAAAACCACAACCTTAGACCCAATGATATACGATCGAAACTTGTCCAAAGTAAAAACAACCGCCAACATTTCCTTCTCTATAGTAGTGTAATTTTGTTAGGCATCATCCAAAGTCTAGCTAGAGTAGTAGGTAATCCTGAACACTTTCTCTCGCCTTTGGCTTAAAGCTATTCCCACTGCGAAGTCACTCGCATCACACATAATTTCAAATAGTTGTTGCCAATTAGGTATGATCATCATAGGAGCTGAAATCAACTTTTTCTTGATCAAATCAAAAGCCTTCAAGCAATTCTTATTGAATTCAAAATTCATATCCTTTTCTAAACGATTGCAAAGGGGTTTGGCGATCATAGAGAAGTCTTTGATGAATCTCTGGTAAAACCCACATGTCCAAGGAAACTGCGGATACCCTTTACATTTGTCGATGAAGGAAGCTTTTCAATAGTTGCTATTTTGGCTCGGTCTACTTCAATGCCATAAGCAGATACTTTGTGACCCAACACAATTTCTTCCCTCACTATAAAATGACATTTCTCCCAATTGAGCACCAAGTTGGTATCCTGAAATCTTTTCAACACTAGAGATAGATTATGTAAGCACTTATCAAATGAATCGCCAAAAATAGAAAAATCATCCATAAAGACTTCCATGAAATTCTCAACCATATCCGAAAAGATAGCCATCATGCAACGCTAAATTGTAGCAGGAGCATTGCAAAGACCAAAAGACATGCGCCTAATTGCAAATGTTCCAAAAGGACAAGTAAAGGTGGTCTTTTTTTGATCTTCAGGTGCTATGGCTATTGTTGGATCGCCTATGGCCTTGGTATTCACAATACGCAGCAGAATGGGCCATACTACACAACAAGATGTATAACCGAAAATTATAACATGTATGAAATTACCTGTTGACGCGGATTGATATTTGTTTCTTTTCATATTTGTAGACGCTGCAGTGCGTGAACGTCCTCTACCGGTATCCACACGAGGATGAACGATCCGGGCAGCGGTTAATGTGTGCTAGCATGATCTAAAACCCTTTTTGAATGCTGCACAATTTTCTCTCAGAAGAGGAACGAAGGAGGCTAGGGTTTTTGTCTCTTATCTAATGAGACATAAGTTTCTCTATTTATAGAGAAACCCTAGTTCCTATTCCTATTAGGAATAAAAAACATCATAATCCTAAACCCATTAGAATTATTGAAGCCCAATAAGTTTTGGCCCATATTATATCTCATATAATAAAAGCCCGACAACTTATTTGAATCTAGCTCAATAAATATATCCATATATATTTATTCAATGCCTAATAAATTAGGCCTAAGAGAATAAGCCCAGATCACATCACTCTTTGTGTGCGACCTTGTAGGCTCATTTGATGTTGGCAATGGGCTTGATC
>JAOSBK010000006.1:8126096-8140324 GCA_027568895.1 Erythroxylum shatona
ATTATTAATTATTCAATCAAAATAATAATTCCATTAAAATTCAATTTTAAAATCATATTCGGATTCAAATATAATTTTAAATTTAATTTTAATAATTCTCCCTATTATTAATAATTTTGGATGTCTCATTTAAATTTAATTATATAAAATTTAAATTTTATTAAAATAAACTTATTTTAAAATATTTAAAAAAAACTTACAAACTAATCATCTGCGACGTTTAATCCCAAACGTCGCAGATTGTCTTCCTATAACGATGTCTACTAAACGTCGCACAAAGCTATATTGTTTCCACGATGTCTAATTTCCTCGTCGCCCATTCCCTTACGCTTTTACGACATTTTTCAAACGTCGACAAATAGTCTACACTTCTTTGACATTTTTTACAAAACGTCGAAAAACCCATTTCCTTACTCCCCCTTCAACGACGTCTGTTGCGACGTTTTCAGAAACATCAAGAATAACAATGTTCAACGTTTTTTAAACATTTGTGACGTTTTTAAAACATCGCAAATGGGGTCTTTTTCTTGTAGTGTAAGTAGTTCGATACGCCCATAAGTCATCATCCAAACGTAAGCTCCAATCTTTTCTGTTCATATTCACCACTTTTTTCGACATTGATTTAATTTCTTGGTTAAAGGCTTCAACTTGGCCACATGTCTATAGATGATATGCAGTCAAAACATGACGTGAAACACCATATTTCTTCATCAATATTCCGACAATTTTATTGAAAAAATGAGTTCCCCTGTCGCTAATCATAGCTCGAGGTATTCCATACCTGACAAAAATGCTAGATTTGATAAAATTGAATACAACCTTAGCATCATATGTATGAGTAGCTTTCACTTCTATCCAATTCGACATATAATCCATATCAGAAATGATATAAGTCTTACCAAAAGATGAAGGAAAAGGACCCATAAAGTCAATTCCCCATACATAAAAAATTTCACATATCAAGAAATTTGTAAGTGACATTTGATCTCTTTATCCTAGACTATCTGTTCTTTGGTAACGATCACAAGACTTACAAAACATTTAAGTGTCATAAAGTAATTTAGTCCAAAATAAACCACATTCGAGAATTTTATGAGCTAAAAAGGGGGTTGTTTTGGAGAGGGGGATCATTCTTTTAGGGCTAAAGTGTCCCCCACATAGATGAATGGTAAAAAATTATTATGGAAGGAATTTCATCATCTACAACATACCTAATAATTTGATTAACATAAAATTTCCAAAGATGAGGTTCATCCTATATCTAATATTTGGCCTCTCGTCTAATTTTATCCTTTTCAGCTCTAGATAAATCACTAGGTAAGGATTTGGTCACTAAGAAATTTACTTTATTGGCATACCATGGAATACCTGTTAGATTGTAAAGAGACTTTCATATGGAAATTCATCTTGGAAAACATCATATGGATTAGTTGGAGTGATTCAACCGAGATGAACAACCATCAAATTTTTAGCTCCCTTGTTGTCGCGTATTTCCAACTCAAATTCTTGTAGGAGTAAGATCCACTGAATCAACCTTGGTTTTTTCTTCGTTCTTAGTCATCAAATATTTCAGAGCTATATAGTTTGAATAAATGATCACTCTGTACCCCATAAATAAGACTAAAAATTCTCTAACCTAAAAACTACAGCCAAGAATTCTTTCTCTGTCGTGGAATAATTCTTCTGAGCATTCTTAAGTGTCATAGAGGCATAGTAAATGACATGAGGTACTTTATCCACTTTTTGACCCAAAATTATTCCAACTGATAATTCGATGCATCATATGTTAATTCAAAAGGAATCTCCCACTTCGGTGGCTGAATTATTAGGGCTATAGTGAGTCGTTCCTTTAGTTCATCAAATGCAATTTTGCATGGCTCATTAAAATCAAATTTCACATCTTTTTGTAGTAGTTAACACATAGGTCGAACAATCTTCAAAAAATATTTAATAAATCATTGATAGAGTCCTACATGACTAAAAAAAGAGCAAACTTCTTGCACAGTTGCAAGGTAAGGTAAAGATCCTATAACATCTATCTTAGCCTTATTAGCTTCAATTCCCTTAGAAGAGATTGTAAGACCCAAAATTATGCCTTGATCAATCATAAAATGACATTTTTCATAATTTAAAACCAAATTAGTCTCAATGTAACATTTAAGCACTTTCTTAAGGTTGATAATGCATGTTTCAAAAGATTCTCCATAAATCGTAAAGTCATCCATGAAAACTTCCATACAATCTTCCACAAGATTATAGAAAATACTTACCATACACCTTTGAAATGTTGCTAGTGGATTACACAACCCAAATGGAATTCTTCGATAGGAAAAGGTGTCGAATGGACATGAGAAAATTCTTTTCTCTTGGTCCTTTAGTGCAATCAAAATCTGATGATAACCTAAATAACTATTTAGACAATAATAGTGAGATTTACTTGTAAGTCTTTCAAGCATTTGATCAATAAATGGAAGCAAAAAATGTTCTTTTCAAGTAACCAAATTTAGCTTCCTATAATCTCTGCAAACTCTCAACCCATTTTGAACACAAGTGGGTATCAACTCTTACCATCACTATTTTCTATTGTAGTTACTCCAGTTTTCTTTGGAAATATCTAGACCAGACTTATCCAATTGCTATCTGAAATAGGATAGATTATTCCAACCTCAAGAAGCTTTAAGATTTCCTTTTTCACCACCTTCATTATGGGCGGATTTAAATGACGTTGGGGTTGCTTTACCTTCTTAGCTTCATCTTCAATAAAAATTCGGTGTATACAAATGGTAGGACTAATGCCTTTTAAATCAACTACTATGTAATGGCTTGTTTGTGTTGTCTTAGCACTTGAATAAGTTATTCTTCCTACAAAGGAGTGAGTTTATTTGAGATAATAATAGGTAAAGTACCTTGCTCACCCAAAAATATGTATTTTAGATAGTTAGGCAAAATTTTCAGCTCCAATGTGGGCGGTTGAATCAACGAAGACAACAAGTTTGAATTGTTTCGAGATAAATCCATATAAGGTAATTACTTCACCAATTTATTGGTTTTCTTCAAATTGCAAAACATGGCTTCAGTAAAGTACCTTGCTCACCCAAAAATATGTATTTTAGATAGTTAGGCAAAATTTTCAGCTCCAATATGGGCGGTTGAATCAACGAAGACAACAAGTTTGAATTGTTTCGAGACAACTCCATATAAGGTAATTACTTCACCAATTTCTTGGTTTTCTTCAAACTGCAAAACATGGCTTCAAGTTTGTTATTAAGCACCAACATCTTTGTAAGTAACTGCCACTGCAACACATCTCCAATTTTAAGAATTGTCTCAAGTTAATCTCTTCCATTTAAGGAAGAATTTTTTTGCACCCAAGTGTCAATAAAATCCACGAGGGCAAGTGTCTCATATTGTGTCTGTAGTAACAAGTAAAACAACACTCTAAGCCTATATTGTATCTGTAGTAACAAGTAAAACCACACTCTAAGCCTCAAATCTTTTAATTTAGGCTCTGATACTAACTTTTTCATGACTAAATGGATACATGACTAATTTGTCAAACATAAAAGTTAAAACCCTCAAAGCACATGTAATCATGACCACTAGTGGCAGGAATAAATGTAAAAATCTCAAAAAATAAATAACAACATAGGCACTTGTTAGTACAAAGACAATAATGTACAATAATGTTATCATACATTAAAAGAAAAATTTTCAACATACTAAATTATATCATTGCAGACTCTAGAGTACAAGTATAAGTGAAAGTAATCGAAAAGCATATGTAAAAGTAGCTATGTTGTAGCTGACACTCCTTAGAGTCATTGCTTCAAAGCTAGTGCTAATTGATATGAAAAATAGAGTTGAGGAGAGTCAGACTTCATTGAGTAAGTCCACATCACCCCACAACACCTAATGACATACTTTCACAATATACAATTTATATTAGTATAAACACATATATAGGATGTATGAAAAATCATATGCAATACACGATAAATCTTGGAGAAGAAATATTTATAAGACCCTAGTCTCTAAGGGTAAATCCTTATAATACATACCTCAAATAGTGGCCTGAAGCTAAGCATCACCAACGGTCCAGCCATACACCTATACTCATACAGTTGTAAGGGTCTCTCAGTCCAAAGGGGTTGTAAAGAGTCAAACATTATTGAAAAATAACCTTTACTAAATACATCCAAAGTCACAATCACATCGATAATATACATATCAAATAAGGACTCAACCAGGAGTTAAGTATCAACCAAGATAGGTCTGTATCATATCATAATATCATGTTGTAACTATCTCTTATAAGAAAATTAGTGCGTAGCTAGTCCTGATGCACCCCTATCAAGTGGTTTTCCTTCTTCATAATCACAACCAAACACATCAACACACAATCTAAATAACAATTATGAAATTTCAAAAACGATGCAGCCAATCATGTAAGATCTATCCTAAATGCTTGCAATATCCATATATTTAGATATCATGGTATTAATGGCATAGGCATCATGATAAAAACTACTCAAATTAGATATGTACATGTATATACTTGTAGGTACTTATATAAATATATATATATATATATATATATGGAGGGTATGAATTTGGTATGGATAAATAGATATGAACTTACTTGATTGACATACTTATTAGTCTAAAAGCTAATACTAGGGAGTTCAAATATCAATACTACACCAAACACATGAATATTAAGTACAATTATGTCAAGAACATCGTCCCATAAACAAAAATAAATATTCCTTGTAACTATTTATAATAATAGTTATCAATGGTGTTAATTTCTTTTTCATTGAATATTTGATGCAACATATATTTGTTAAGTACTAAACAATAATTTCTAAAATGAAAAATATAAAAAATTATTTTAGAAATATAAGGATGTTTAGTTTCAATTGAGTATTCAATTTTGGAATGAATGTAGGAATATGTGTTAAATATTTAGTTTTAAATACAAAAAGTATATCAGACATACATGAGATACCTTCCCATATAAATAATCGATTACATTACTTTTAGGAATAGAGACGAGATAAGTTTTAAATAGTTTTATCTAGATGGTAAACAAAAGCTCTAGGCTTAAAATACTAGTATCGATGTGAAGTAGAATAATAGGTATAAGGAGCTATTAGTATTAATATAACCTTAAAGAAATGATATATTCACTCAATCTATCTTAATATACTAAATGTGAGTTTTGAAAAGGTGGATTGAAGGAGCAAAAAAGTGAACTCAAGTTAGTTATTAAGTATGCCTAAACTATCATCTATATGGTATTAAGAAAATACACATACTTTGATAAAAGATAGTCAATACTATAACACACATGAATCATACCATATGTATATGCTCGACTAATAAGGATTATATAAGTTATTTTCTCAACTTATATTATTTTAGGATCCTTTAAGGCCATGTGAACCTTAAATTAAACCAGATTTTTTACTTGATTTCTAATTTTAGATAATTGAGTTAATGGCTTTTATATTGTAATATTACTAAAAAGTTATGAATGATTCGATATAATGGGACATTTTAGAAAAGTAAGTCAATTTTTTCAAATGATAAAGAAATGAAGGTTTGAGCGTGCATCAAGATGTATTTTAAATGATCCTTCTTCTATGTAAAAGGTAGTATAAATGTAAAATATATGTATAATGAGATTTAGATGATTATTCATGCAATAAATGATCTAAGGTATAATATACCAAATCTATATCGAAAAACCATATCTTCCTAAGAGATGTATGGTAATGTGTTCTACTTATATGTTAATCGAATGAATTATTGAAAAATATGAAAACTACAAAATTTTAATAAATAAATCTCATTATATATGAGTGAGAAATGAAGGATATTTGTAGCTATGATATTGTTTATCAATTCGTGTAATTATAAAAGAAAATTACATTAGTATTATTGTTATGATACTGTTCAAGATAGTTGAACTCGTATTTCTACTTGTAATATTTAAGTTCCTAATTTTTTAGATAAATAAGAAAAAGATAAGAAAACTAGATATATGAAAGACAAAGAAAAGGAATAATGACGATTGGGAGGATCTTACATTTTATTCATTAACTGATGGATAAAAAAGTAAATGTTTCTATCTAATTTTTATTTAAGTATCAGTTATGTAAATATATATAGATACTATCATATCATCCGCATTTGAAATCAACAAATAGTATCTTTAGTAAATCATATAGTATATTTCTATTTGACATGTGACAATTTCAAGTAATATAAAAGTACTTCATCAAATGTCATATATTCAATATAAAAAATAAAGTGAACAAGTGGCAAGCTAAATTTGTTATACTCTACTTATTAAAATAAGGAAATATAATTAATACCTAAATATTATGTTAAACTAATTTATAAATTGGATTATGTTCATATTGAGTTTGGCTACTTTTAATAAATCATTTATTTATAGGTTTGTTTGAACTTTTTTCATGCACTTTGTATTATATGTGGTTATGTTTGATGTCTTATATGTGTAAATATGGTTGAATTTGAATTTGAGTATATATTTCTGAAATGAATTAAAGCTGAGTACGTTTAAATTTGAAAACTTCAAATGATAATCTTTTAAACTAATCAAAACTTTGATGTTCTCCTTTACTTTTTCCATAGCCATATATTAATAAGCAACTCAACCTAAAATAAAAATCACTTGCTTGTTAGAAATTGAAAAAGAGATTTTAGGGCATATTTTTGTAAACCATTGTCAACTTTGATGATAATTTTATATTTTTGTTCAGTGGCCCAAGTGATTATGATATGGGATAGTAAGAGATAAGGATGATGGTTGAAGGAGTTAGAGAGAAAATAAGAACGTTATATCCAGTTAAATAGGTTGATAACTACCCATCATTAAGGTAGTTATTTAACTGGAGATAATGTTCTATATATAGGTCCTTAGCCCACATGAATATCTGTGTTTTCCATTAAGACGTAAAATATAGAGTTTCAAGACTTCAAGAGATTCTTCGTTGTAGTTCTTCTCAAACATTACTTGGACAACATGGATGGAGGTATTATTATTTTATATTAATTATGTTATGATATTTGATAAAGTTTTCATTGGGTTATTATCCCATACTTGAGTGCATGTTTGTTATGCATTTTTGTTTTGGCATGAACATATGCATATGTTTGATACAAATGGAAAGTCTTTGTATGGACGTATATATAGTTTGTATGGATAAAGAAAAGAGATAAGATTTTTTGCACATTAATTTCATGGTATTATGTCAATTTTGATCTACTTTCTTCTTTGATTTGATGCCCATAAGAATCTGTGTGTGATTAATAATAGACACAACATCTTAATCCTTTGAAAAATTCTAACATCAAATAAAGGATTATTAATAGTCGCATGAGTATGTATAGTTAAATTATAATTGTTTGGATAAAATAATTACGTTTACCTATAGGGAGGTTTATTTAATGCCTTAATTGGAACAAGATGGTGAATTTTGATATTATTATTTCCTAAGTCCCCAGATATGGAAATTATATTTTGGAATCTATACTCATTAATCTTGTTATTAATTTTTAGTAAATTCTATGTATTTTGCACTTTTATGCACAAGAATGTTGAATTTACTATATTGAAATTTGACATTGCTTAATTACCAAAAAATTTGAAATTGGTTGATTTCATTTTAGTTTACATTACATAGTAATAATATATGTGTATCATGTTGTGTAGTTATTCCTACTGCTATTTCTAGTAACTCAATTCCAATTTTAATTGGTGAGAACTTTTTCGAGTAGAAAGATGGAGTTTGTCTTACCTTAGGGTACATGGATCTTGATTTGGCCCTCCGTGAGGAAGCTCCCCCTCTTCCTACAGAGGAAAGTACACTAATTGTCAAAGTTGCTTATGAAAAGTGGGAGTGATCAAATTGTTTGAGTTTGGTGCTCATTAAGACTCATGTAAGTAAAAGCATTTGAGGCTCTATCCCTTAATGACCTAAAGTTAAGGACTTCATGAGGACCACCGAGGAGCAATTTGTGACTCCATACAAGGCCATGGTAAGTACCTTAATGCAGAAACTCTTAGGTATTAAATTTGCCAATTTGAAAAGTGTGTACAGTCATATTATGCAACTAAGAGACATTGCTGCACAATTGAAATCTTTGGAGGTTAAAATATCTAAATCATTTCTGGTGTATTTTATTCTTATTTCTCTTCCAATGGCATATGTTCCTTTTAAAATTTTCTATAACATATAAGGATAAATGGTCTGTTAATGAGCTTTTCACCATGTGTGTTCAAGAGGAAGAAAGGTTGAAGCATGAGAAGTTCGAAAGCTCAAACTTGACTACTTACTATAATGGAAATGCCAAAACTGGCATAAATTTTGTTTTGTCCAAGCAAAACGGAAAACAACCTATGAAGGCACAAAACAAATCGAACAAGTGCTTCTTTTGCAAAAAGAAAAGGCATATGAAGAAGGGCTTTCTCAATCTAAGGAAGTCGAAGGGCAGTGAACAAGGCATATATTTAGAAAATGGGAAGTGTTCAGTAGTGGAGGCTATTGAGCCTTATAGACTTGTTTTGAAATCTGGTTTTGTTTTGGATTTAGAAAACATTCTTTATGTTCCTTCTTTTTCTAGAAATTTAATTTTGATTTCCAGATTTGTCACATTGAGCGATGGATGTCATTTTTATGACTTTGTTGGTTATGGAAATCTTCTTGAAAATCTATATAAAATAGATTTGGATTCTACTTCTGAGAATAGCCTTTTAACTATACATGTTGAGAATGTTGGTACTAAACAAATCACTATTGATAAACATTTTTCTAGATTGTGACATAAGAGATTAGGTCACATCTCTATTGAGAGAATTAAAAGATTGGTGAATGATGGGGTTGTACACACACCTGTAATTTTACTGATTGTGGCACTTATGTGGATTGCATTAAAGGAAAGCAACCTAACAATACCAATAAAGGTTCTAGAAGAACTTCTCAAATTTTAGAAATTATTCACACTAAAATTTGTAGACCATTTTTCATTCCTTGTCTGAATGGTAAGAGATATTTTTGGTCAGAGATATTTTATCTCATTCATTGATGACTTTTCTAGATATATGTATCTTAAATTATTAAATGAAAAGGCTAAAGCATTTGATGCTTTCAAGTCTTATAAAGTAGAAGTAAAGAAACAAACAGAAAGGAAAATAAAGATTGTGCGATTAGATGGGGGCAGTGAATATTATGGTTGATATATTGAGCAAGGACAAATATCTGGTCCATTTGTGAAATTCCTAGAACAAAAAGTAATTGTGGCACAGTACACAATGCCAAGCACACCACAACAAAATGGTGTAGCTGAAAGAAGGAATCGAATTCTAATGGTTATGGTAAGGAGTATGATTAGTATCCTTTTATAGTGAGGCTTTAAAAATGGCAGTATAAATCTTAAATAGTATTCCAACTAAGGTTGTTCCTAAAACTCCTTTTGAGTTATAGAAAGGTTGGAAACCAAGTTTAACACATACACATGACTGGAATTGTCCAGTTAAGGTGCGAATTTACAATCCTCAAATTAAGAAATTGGATTCAAGAAGCTAAAGTGACTTCTTTATTGGCTATGTAGCTAACTAAAAAAGATACAAGTTTTATTGTCCTTCATACACTCCTAAGATTATTGAAGCTAGAAATGCCAAATTCATTGAGGAGTTTGATATTAGTGGGAATGATATTTCTTGTAATATACAATTTAAGGAAAAGAAGGAAATTGATCCATTAGTGAAAGTAAATGAGTTGATTGTTCTTTAAAATCCTTCAGACACTATAAAAGAATAATCAATTAATGTGGAGCCACCCTATGAAAGACAAACTTATGAAGAACCTATTGTTCAAAACTTAAATGAGTCTTTTGAATTCAAGAGTTCTTCAAGACTTAAACGACTAAAAATTTCTAACGATTATGTTATATACCTACAAAAGTCTGATTTTGACATTAGACTTAAGGATTATCCTAATTCGTTTTCATAGCTATAAATGGATAAGATTCCAATTTATGGTATAACATTATAAAGGAAGAGTTGGAATCAATGGCTAAAAATCAAGTATAGGATCTCGTTGAGTTAGCAAAATGGGCCTCATTAGTTGGTTGTAAATGGATTTTCAAAACCAAACGAGAATCCTTTGGTAATATTGTAAGATATAAGGCTAGAGTTATAGCCAAAGGTTTAAAAGGAAGGTATTGATTATCATGAAACTTTTTCTCCAGTTTCTAAGAAAGAATCTTTTAGAATCATTATGGAATTAGTATCAGATTTTGATTTGGAGTTACATCAAATAGATATGAAAACAACATTTCTGAATGGGGATCTTTAAAAAGATGTATATATTAAACAACTGGAGGGGTTTAATGAAGAAGATGGTTCATAACTAGTTTACAAGCTTAAAAAATCTATATATGGATTGAAACAGGCCTCTCGTCGATGGAATATCAAACTCCATAATGTAATTGTCTCGTATGGTTTTGTTGAGAATGTTGTGGACCAATGTATTTATGTCAAATTAGTTTAGGGAAAATTTATTTTCTTAATCCCATATGTAGATGATATAGTACTTGTATGTACTGATTTGAGTTTGTTACATGAGACAAAACAATTTCTATCTTAAAATTTTGAAAATGAAGGATATAGGAGAAGCTTCTTATGTCGTCGGCATAAAAATTCACGGAGATAGACCTCAAAAGACTCTGGAACTATCTCAAAAGGCCTACATGGAAAAAGTTTTAGAAAGGTTTCATATGCAAGAAAGTGCTCCGAAAGGATCACCTATTGTTAAAGGGGATAAATTCAATTTGTCTCAATTTCCCAAAAGCAATATGGAACAAAACAAGATGGAAAATAAACCATATGCTTCAGTAGTTGGAAGTCTTAAGTATACACTTTTTTTGCACAAGACATGATCTTTCATTTGCTGTAGGAATGCTTGGAAGATACCAAAGTAACCCAGGTTTGACACATTGGAAGCTACTAAATAGGTTATGAGATATCTAAAAGGAATCAAGGATTTCAAACTCATATATAGTCACTCTAATAAATTGAAGATAGTAAGATATTTAGATTCAGATTTTGATGGATGTTAAGATACAAATAAATGTACTTTAGGATATGGTTTTCTTTTTGTTAGAGGTATTGTAACTTGGAGGAGTATGAAATAGTCAATAATTACATAGTTAACTGTGGAGGTTGAATATATTACTTACTATGAATGTTCATCACAAGCATTGTGGTTGAGGAATTTTATCACAGGGTTAAAGGTCATTGATATTGTATAAAGACCATTATTGATGTATTATGATAATACCTCTACAGTCTCATTTTTAATAATAAGAATAATATGAGACGGAGCAAGCACATCAACATAAAGTACCTTACAGTTAAGGATATTATAAAGAGTCAAGAAGTGTCTATTCAACATATAAGTACAGAGCTAATGGTTACTGATCCTTTGACTAAAGGCATACCGGTTGAGACATTTAAGGATCATGTAAAGCGAATAAGGCTAATTAGCGATTGATCTTCTTAGATATTCATTATGATCATTGTTGTTTCTCATGTACATAATTACAATTATTTTGAGATATGTTATTTATGCGCGTTCAATTTATGTCACATTGTATGTTTCTTTAAGACATCAAGTTGGACTCAGAATAACTTGCAGGAAGTTATTCATCGATTTCTTTTACATGAAGTTCTTTACAGACTTTTATACAGTGAGATAATTATTTCTCTCATTTTGTGCAATTATTTCATAATAAATATTGATTGCAAATTTTGTCATTTACTTTCTTGTTATAATATTAAATCACATAGGCCAAGTGAGAGAATGTAAAATGTTATCAACTTTGATGACAATTTTGTCTTTTTGATCAGTGGCCCAAGTGATTTAATTGATATGGGATAGTAAGAGATAAGGATGATAGTTGAAGGAGTTAGAGAGAAAAAAGAACATTACCTCCAGTTAAATAACTACCTTGATAGTGGGTTGTGTGTGTGTGTGTGTGTGTGTGTGTGTGTGTGTGTGTGTGTGTGTGTGTGTGAGTCCTCAGCCTACATGAATATGTGTGTTTTCTGTCAAGACGTATAATAAAGAAACATAGTAGGCTAAACTAGAATTTTGAGTGATTGGGGATTTGTATTAGAGTTTCAAGACTTCAAAAGATTCTTTGTTATAGTTCTTCTCAAACATTACTTGGATAACATGGCTAGAGGTATTATTATTATTTTATATTAATCATGTTACTATCTTTTTTAAACTGTTCAATTTTAACAATTTTTTTTTTAAAAAATGAAAATGATTCATTTACTATAGCTCACTATTACAAAATGTACGAGCCTAGTCTATCCCCAGAAATGAAGGAAATTAAGCATAATACAAGTAGTGTTTATAGTTCTAATGGACTATATCACACATACTAACATTAGAGGTTCCACCTTGTTCTCATACCTAATGTTAACTTATGCCCTACTTTTCTTGCCACTATAATAGTATGTATTCCAGTCAAAATTATAATTGCTAGTCGATGCCTTTCTTCTTCAACTTGTTTGAATATTCTTTGATTTCTTTCTCTCCAAATCATGTAGATGGTAGTGGTGAATGCTACCTTAAGAAGGATAGCATTCGCTTTACCACTTTTTGTCCTCTTGATAAACCACCTTAACGTGCCTTTCCAATCAAATACCTCATTTGCAACATCCACCATGTATTGAACTCTACTCTAAATAAAAGAAGAAGAAGAAGAAGAAGAAGAAGAAGAAGAAGAAGAAGGCCAAGGGCACATAAAAAAGCTCAATAATCAACAATAAAATCTCCATATCCATTCTTGACGTGATATTGTGCAGGGTACTCTTTATGAATAGTTTTGCAGTATGAACTAAAATGTAACTCAAGTTTCCTATTTTCAGTTAGGAAAGAAAAACTATAACTCAAAAGACGTTTCTATTTAGTGGTAGAAAGAATGTTCTACGATGCTGGTTAGAGTTTGCATCTATGGGCTTTCACCTTTGTCTTGTTTTTTAGGGTAAAGTCTCCTATATATAATTTGCTTGTTTTGGTATTGAGTACGAATCATTGTTACTTCTTATGCAGACTTGGGGAAATGTTGACTAGAGAACTTTCCTACAATTTATGTTCCTTGTTCTGTCAATTGTTGTGATTTTTGTACTCGTATTCAGAAAGAAGATTCATATGTATGACAACTGATCAAATGAAATGTTAGAAGTCTTCCTCTGTCACATTCTTTTGAGAGAATATTGATTAGTTTTATATTGGATCCACAAAGTTTTCATTAATAAAAGGTTAAATCTAAAAAGAGATCTGTTAGGATACTTACAATAACTAACATTGTTAACAATTGATAGTGTGCTGACGAAAGTGGAGTAAGGGGAAGATGGTGATGCTTGAGAGACACCAGGAAGAGATGATAAATAAATCTTAATCTGAATAATGTTGCTCAACTAAAGGAAAACGAAGTTTTGAGACTCCCTAGCATTAGTGTTGCTGCTCAACCTCAATAGTCTTCATGCCCATCCCTCGATTCATCTGGATCACACGGAAATGTCACTAATGGTAGAATTTTGAAGCCTAGGAACTGGAAACCTACCTATTTTCCCCATAAAGAACCCTTAACGATGAAGATGAAGCCATTCAATTTCACATCAGCAACTTCCTTATCTTCTTAAATTCTTATCATTCTCCCAAGGTTCTCCTTAAGCCATAGTAATGGAAAACATATTGAGACAATGTGAGATCAAACTCATTAAAGGCTAGCCCAAAATTTGTGCGACTTCTCTAGAATCAATGATTGATTTTTTCAAGAAATCTTATAATTTGAAAAATAATTCACGATTGTAAGCATCTCACCTAACAAAGTCAAGTACCCATTTGCAAAACATAACCAAGGACATACCAACTCATAGAATGATTTCATGTCATACAATGCCCTGCCCTTATGGAGTTCTCTATATAACAAGGTTTTCCTTGTTTCACTAAAAGTGATAATAGTGACATAGTGGAAGTGCTTGCTATTTGTCACATGGATACTGGTCGGGTCGGCTGTAATGGGCCAGAACCCAGTCTCAATGACGTATGGGCCGATCGGTCCAATCACCAAAGATCAGTCTCATACCTAACGGCTATGCCAAGCCTAGGTCCAGCCCA
>JAOSBK010000006.1:8142203-8163247 GCA_027568895.1 Erythroxylum shatona
TCTCCTGTCCAATATTATAGTGTCCTATTCTGTCCAATGAATCTCAGCCATTTATTTATGTGGGTTCCGCGTAAATTGCACGTGAGTCCTACAAAATAAATGGCTGATATTTTATAGGACAGAATAAGACAGAGTAATACTGGACAGAAGATCTTGTGTCGTTGTTTTTAGGTTATTAGTTTGAAAAAATGATGTCATTTTTATTGTTTTTAAATTTTTCTTTTTTTTTCACAACAAAAATTTTTTCGAATGAAAAAACTTTTGCCTACAAAATTTATTTCATAGTTTTAAAGCGTAGCTAATAACTCTAGGATTTGGATCATATTTGAGTTTTAGCTATGAAAAAATATTTTATAACTAAAAACTTTTCACTACAAAACTAAGTTCATAGTTGAAAAATGTCGCTAAAAGACATTAGCTAAGAAAACAATTTTGTAGCTGAACTGTTTTTTGCTACAAAACTTTGTTCATAGTTACAAAAAGTGGTCAAAATGTATTAATAACGAATGTTAAATATAGCCGATTCTAAATATAGCTAATAGTTAAAAAAATCAAAATTTTTATTTTTGAAGATTCTGCTTCATTAGGCTATGATTATGAAATTTTATAATAAAATAGTAACTTTTAGCTACGAATTTCAAATCGTAGCAAAAGAAAACATAATAAAAAATCTTGTTTGTTGTAGTGTTACTTATTCAAATAGAATAAGAACCTCCGATATTTTCTTTAGCATTATCTTCGATTTGACAATGCTTCTTACCAAGTTTCAAATAGCTTTGTAACAATAATTATGCTTGTTTTGAAATTGTTTTCAAGTTTATTAATTATCCTTTTTTTTACATATAAAGTGTTCAATTAATTTACTTTAGGTAATTTTTTTAGTTGGAATATCTCAATTCATTTATCTATGGGTAATTAAGGTAAAAATATTCCATAATTAAAGTCTCACCACTATTAAACGCAGCTTACATATTGCTTGCTCTATCATGACGTTACCCATATTATATATTTGGCTATGCATAGACCATGAAATGAGAATAAAACATGTAATGATACTTTAACTGATAATGCAGTAGTATTAAATTCTACTTATTCTTTTTAGTCGATACATATAGCAAAAGTAGCAAGATATTTTATAAAATTGTTATGAACTTATAAATAACATACCCAACACTCCTTTTAACAAGAAAATTATTATGAAGAGTTTAAAAGAATTCATTTCAGCAAATAATCGAAAAACATTTGTATATTTTCAGTTCAAACACCAATTTAATTATTCAAAATATATAATCAATCTATAATGCAACGTTAAATTTAAATTTAAGATTTTGTCAACTTAAACTTTAAACATAATGTTTTATATATAAAATGTGAATATATATATATATATATATATATATATAAATAATAAAATTAATAGTTAGATCAAAATTACTTCTTCATCTATTATTTTTTTACTTTGCTTAATAAAATTTGATATTTAAATGCACAGCAAAGGTTAAGTAAAATTAGATTACATAAAAATGTGAGACTATAAACTCTTTTTTTAACATAAGTAATTTATTTCCATAGAAAATTTTTTTAATTAAATTGTATGATTTAAATTCAAATTGATTGTTGTTTCCACTTCATATCTTCAGAGATTAAAATTATGAAATCCTTTTGATATCAATATTTATTTTATTTTTTAATATAGAATAACTATACTTTTAAATTTTTAATATATTTAATGTATTGACTCCTCTTTTTAAATCAAAGTCATTACAAACTTTATTAACAAGTTATTACATGCCTCTAATAATTTATTTAATGTACGTATATATCGTTTAATCCGTTTAGACTATCATATGATAACCAAAGGTTGGAATCAACATTTCTATTCAACACATTAATGAAAAAAAAACTCCTAACACCCACTACCCTTTATTTCCTACTACCCTTACAATAATGGATATGAAGACTGCATTAACATCGCGATTTATATACTAACCAAGTTGATAAGATCAATGCCGCCCTCGCCAAGTTGGAGGAGGCAAAACCATCTTATCTTTGACTTTTGTTTATGAGGATAACCATAAATTGAACCCATATTTAATCCGCCTCAAACACTATCATGTATAGGTGGCAGAAGGCCACACATTTTAACAAATGAAATTAAACTGTACACAAAATTGAAACTTCTCCAAGCAAACAAGTCTCTAAACCCGCTCTGTGGACCGTAAACCATCATTTTCATTGTTGCTCTTGTCCAATCCAAGAAAAAAGCGATCAACCGACGATCTGATGGACCTAGACAAAGATTTCAGTGGATGTGCTGTACCTGTAGTAGTAGAATTCACCCTCTCTTGGCTTCTGGAGGACCGAAGTGAACCGGTTCTTGGTATTGTAAAACCCCAGCGGTCAGGCTGCCCTTCTTCATCAAACCGCTCGAGGTTTGTACTGCGCTGAACCCCTACACTCTTGCTCCTGTAACCTCTCCGGGAACTACTCGCTCTCGGAAACACCACAAGACTTGCTGTACGATTCAAGTGGTTGTTCATTAACTGGCTGCGCGCCTCCTTGGGTAACCTTAATGTAAATCGGTCCAAGTTTTCTCCTGGATTTACCAAGGAATGTCCGGTTGAGTGTGACCTAGGAAATAGTCTAGACCAGCCGGTTGACCATGATCGAGGCGCCCGGTTCTGATTTGCTGGATTCAATAAATTCACATCTTGATATTGTGTTGGCGTCACTGCTTCTTCCCTGATTTGATCATTAACATCAGCAGCTTGAATTGAGACCTGCTGTATTGTCTGCTCATCAGTATTGGCCCGTTGATCTGATCCAACCGAGTCGTTTTCGGGTTCGAAGTTATAAACAAAATTGACCGGGTAATCTCCCGGTTTAGGAACCAAATTGGCCCGGCAAACGGGGCACGTCGTGTGGGAGGCCAACCACTCGCCGACGCAATCAGGATGAAACACGTGACTGCACTTGGGGATTAATCGCAGCGTTTCGCTATCTTCGAATTCATTCAAACACACAGCGCATTCTAACGACCCCTTACCTATTTTCAGTCCTTTAACCGTTGAGTACTGGAAGGTAGGAAAAGTATCGATGATGGCCGGGTCGAGCCCCGGCGACGTTCTACGGGACCGTCCTGCTCCGCCAATTATGGAGGCCGCAGAAGGGTTGAAGCCGTTTCTGTTTCGAGAACATTGGCGAATGTAAACGGAGAAAAACCCAAGCAAAAAGAACACACCTACCAGAACCACCATGAGAATTGCCATTGGAGGGTTGAAGTTCTGCCCCAAACCAAACGCAGTGGGTGGTTGAGATTGGTTCGACCGAGTGTTGTTATTTTGTGCAGTGGCAAGGGGTAACGGTAAGAGGAAGAGTAGCAGTCTGAAGAAAATGCCATGGTTGAGGTTTAGAAACAGGAGATGAGAAGAACAGGGGTTATTTATCTCTTCACTTGTCATAACTAATTGTTGAGATGTTGTTTGATCACTTGCGCCTCATGAGTAACAGGAAATAGAGAGCTGTAGCCAAAGTGTACTTTTGTGGCGGACTGTAGAAATGCTTGACTGGTATGCTGGAACACAAAGCAGAGCATAAAAAGGAAAAAACTAGGGAGGTGTGAAGCTGAAAGACGTACAAACTACACCAGGTAAGGAACGTTTGGCAGAGTTTGTACCAAGGTAAGCCACAAATACGGATGACTTTGGTGGGGCCTGATCAAAATAATAGTTGGTTAATTAGTCTACAACGGTTTTCTTCTGCCTTGTGTTTATCGCAATGCTTGATGCCTGCTAGTGACCCAAGAGCTAGGAATAGAAGATTTTGGACGTTTTGTTGCCCGAATTATAAAATCTTGATACTTCTGTTACTAATTAACTTGTGGAAATCCCAAATCCATTTTGAACCAACTTAGATTGACCATACCCAACTTCTTCTTTACAAAGTATTCTTTACATGTCTCAGCTGCCACTTGGGTCACAAAGACTACAAGTTTTTCGTATTCTAATGTTCACACAAAACTATCAACTTAGAATTGGAATTAAAAATCACTTGCCGATGCCATGGAAAGAACATGAGCAAGCGCAAACAAAATTCCTCGATTTATACCAAATGTCCAAGTAGAAAATCGGGATTCTTGTGCTAAAAATTTTCAAATGCAGAGGTGTAGGCACATTCACCACCAATCTTTTTCCATAAACGTTCATGGTCAATGACGTATCGTTTTGGTCATCTGGTATAGTGAAAATCAATTTTTATTTGTTCCTGACGCTTAGCTTGGAGCTAGTCGGTGGATCTCTTCTGCCAAAATGTTAGTTTTCAACGCACTATTTTGGTGTATGCTCTATGTTCCTCTTTTCTAGATTGTAACGGTGGACTTGTATATATCTATGAAAAAGAAATAGTTATACAAAAAAAAAAAAAGTCTTGTAAGCACTTTTGTTCATGTTGACCCGTTCTTTTAAAATCTATCATGACAATATTGAACACGGGAAGAAACATTGATCAACAAAAACGAGGAGAAAAAGCTAAGCCAAAACGAATTAAGAAGAAGATGATCATTAAAAAACTACCAACATATCATATATACGCTAAATACAAGCCCCATCCACTATTTTGTAGACTGTAAGGTCGATCTGATATCCTCCAATGCATGGTTAACAGTGCACCTGTTGCTAGATTCACATAATTTGTTAACTGCCCAACAGTTTAATTGAAAACGTAGGTCAGTCTTGTGACAAAAGAAATGCAAAAATTATGGAAGCTACTACGTCAGAGCTTATTGACTGAAACAAATTCTTAAATAGACAACGCCAGCTAATAGTCTACGAAGAAGACAAATCTATATAAGATTATTATGTGATAATGATCGTTAATCAATTTTTAGCTAATTCCAGATCAATGAAGGATGGTCTATAATGAATTAATTAAATGTCTCAAATAAATTATAATCCTCTGATAATGTCGGGAGGGTATCCATACTTTTCATAGTGCACAAGACCAAGTCATGTGACTGGCAAGTGCTATGTAAATACAAGGCAATTTATATTGAAGACCAAGTCATGTGACTGGCAAGTGCTATGTAAATACAAGGCAATTTATATTGAAGACCAAGTCATGGGAGCTTTCTTTTTCACACGGTAAGAGCACGCGGCAGCTATCAATGTCTCCAAATTGTATAAATGTTTGAGGGACTTTTCTGTTCCTAGTTTTGTCGACGCTCGTAGTTGTCCGCCGGAGACTGGAAACCCATTGATATTAGATAACACAGGCCCGCCATTCTAGAATGTAACTAGATATTGGGAATCAAAATAGAGCAAGGGAAAGATGACCAGTGGAGGTTATCCAGAAAGAAGATATCAAAATATTGTTTACTATTCTCTTAATATTTAGATAAGGACCAAAAGAACACAATAATTGTTTTGGTTGGATATAATATAAGAGAGAAATAAATTGTGTATATGAATTTTTAGAGCCTATTTAAAATCTTAATAAATGAATTTATTATTTTAAAATATATTTATAGAAAGTTTATATTAAAACAATAATAAAAGAGAGTATGGAAGAAAGATAAAATTAGTTTATAGTAGTTGGACCAAGTAATTTTCTCCCACATTTATTTCCTAATATCTAATTAGAAATTTTCTATTTTTAATGGACAAAAGAAAGCTTTTCATATAACATCTTCTTTGCTACAATACGAAGAACCCTTGCAATTATCTTATTTTGTCACGAGTAAAGATGAACATTTTACAACTCTTCTCCAAGATTAAAGAGGAACCCTCACAACGTCAATCCTAAAAAATTCTTTTAGTTTCAATAATTGCAAAGCTATATATATAACTCAAAACCTTTCTTTCTTACCCGCATCAATGAACTAACAATTAATATACATCATACAATGTACACATGTACTCTCTAACTTCCCAAGGCTTTTAGCAACTCTCTAATATACTAAAAGTTTTCCCCACAACTTAATTTTGGTCTTTTTACATATAAAACTAATTTAAATTTATCGTCAGACACACAAACTAATTGTTATAACAACTAAATTCTGAGCAGGATCGACTAATCAATCACATTCTTTCAGCTAGGTATCAATAAGTCAAACAAAATACACCGATTATGTCCAAAATAATTCCAATCATTGATTAGGCAAATTTTAGGTAGTAGATTGCTAATTTTAAAGGTGAAAGTTGTTATTAGCATCTCAATGTTCTAACTAAACTTTGTATCTCTAATATCACTTTGTATCATAACATTACTAACATGATACTCATTACACCTTATAAAGTAGTACCAAAGATAAAAGTAAGAGTTTATTTAAATCTTTTGTGAATCATTGAGGTACAAATAACATCTAGTGAGTCTGTATTGCCTAATTGTGAAGCTACACAAGCTAAGCTAATATTTTAACTACTTAAAATTTAAAAAAAAACTAACTTATTTAGTGTCTAGGATTTTTTAAAAAATCAAATTAAATGGTATTATTGAACAACTCCAAGTGGTTTAAATGTAATGTACATGTTAGCAGAAACAATAATAAGCAAATATATATTAAATTAAAAAAAAAGCTCTAAGCATATGACACTATCATCCCCTAATTCCCTTCTCAAGTTCCTAATGTTTAACCTAATTACCAAATTCTCTATACAGGTTAGACAAAAATCTAAGTCTCTATTGTGGATTTCTTCATGCTTGATTAAAGTTTCCTACTATACTTTCTTGAGGATGCTTTTGAGATGTTGATATGTCATCCTCTTTTGCTCCCTTTGGTCTATTAGATTTAGTGTGACGATTTAGGAAAGAGATAGCCCTTCTTACTTGTTTCATATGGATGATAGTTAGTATTTGTTCAATGATCTGTTGAGCTATTTCCTTGAAGATTATATCTTGATTGTTCTCCCTTCTTTGTAAGCAAAGCATTTTATGTTCCTTCCAGATCTTGTACATATAAGATCCTATATTTGTAGTGTATAATATCTTATCCTCTCTGCTCATGCTTGTCTATTCCAACAACCAATTTATTAAATCTAGATAGTTAGGCTATTAGAAGCATATAGAGAATTGGGACATCGTCCTACTTAATATTTATGAAGAGAATTGGCATTTGAATATATATATATATATATATATATATATAGGATTATGAGTTTGTCTTATATAGGGAGCATTGGTTAGGTAGATTAAGGTACTTCAACCTGTATTTGGTGTTCAAATGTTGTTTACATGCTAACTGCATTAGAAAAGAGATCTTTGGGTTTATTAGATTGTCCATATTAGTTTAGCCTAGCTGATCTTATCCCCTACCTCCCTCAAGATGTTTATGTATGAAATGTTAGTGAAGATGCCACTGGGGTTAGGTAGCCAGATGTATTTGTCAAGTTTGTCCTGCTAAGGGTTGTATGTTGGGATTACATGTGATAGCTCATAAAGTATTTCCCTAGTTGTTGCCTGAGACCCATTCTTTAACCTTTGCATTAGTAGAATTTAGGATAAGGTAATTGTGTATCGATTGGATTAGGGGGGACAATATTGGTCTAAGTGTCATAAAGATGGAATCCTCTATGGCCATTCCTAATTCTACATTTAATTAAGCTAGCTTATGAAGTCCTAAGGTGAAGAAACTATTGTAGGATATGAGAGTCGCCAGGTTTCATCTGAATCTCCCATATGCTTCTACCTTTTAAGAAGTATGAATGAAGCCATCTAATCCATAAGGAATTCTTATTATCTAGAATACTCCATAATCTTTTAACAATTAAAACTTTGTTGGCTAACTTGATTAAAGGTATACCTAGTTCCCCTTCATCAATAGGTTTTGTAACCTCTTTCCATCTTTCTTTATCCTTGCCTTTTTAATTTAATATTTCTCTTTATAGAAATATTAAATAATCTTTACTATAGATTTAATGATCCCCTTAAATAGAAACATGTTTACAAACCAATATATATGTAGTAATTTTAGCACATGTTTGATAAAGTCTTCTAGTATAAAGGAGGTCATTGTCGAGCCAATTTCCTAATCTCTTCTTTATTTTTTCCACTACAGGATATGCCTCCTTAAAGTGCAATCTTCTTGTAGCCATTGGGAGACCTAGGTAAATGAAGAGTTCTTTTATTTGCATTCCTATAATCCTTGAGAGCTAAATTGAATTAGGAGAAGCATCGATTGATAAAGTTATCGGGCTCTTATTGTAGTTAATACCTATGCCAAATAGTCTCTTACAGGTGTAAAGGGAGGATATTAAAATGTAATTGAAATGTTATGAGCCTTAAAGAATAGGTCATCTGTGAAAGATAGGCTATATTATCCCAGTTCTCTACATTTGTTATAAAACTTGAATTAGGGATTGTTCCTTATATTGAATTTCAATAATTTACAATAAAAAGGTGTAGGGACAAAAGATCCCCTTGCCTTAATTCTTTGCACCCTTTGGATAGATTTTTGGGTTCTCCATTCACCAAAACACTATAACAGGTAGTTGTTATGCACTCTTTGATCCATTTCTTAAATTTTGGAAAACTATTAAATCCTTACAGGACATTCATAACAAAGCCCTAATTTATAGAGTCAAAACCTTTTTTAAAATTCTATCTTCAGAGTATAGTTCTTCAAAGCATTTCTCTTTGAATATCCCTTAAATAGCTTTTAGGCCACTAAAATGTTATCATCAATTTGTGTCCCCTTAAGTAAACCCCCTTATGAGTCAAATATTAAATTTCCAAGTGATCTTTTTATTCTTGTTACCAATGGTTTGGAAATGATCTTGCATAAAAAATTACAACATGATATATAATTATGTAGTCACACAATGAGATTGGATTTTGATATTCAGGGATTAAACAGACAAATGTCTTGTTGATTTCTCTTAACATTTTCTTCAATCTTACAAAATTACAAAACAACCTCTATTACCATGTCTTTAATAATAAGGGTCAAGCCTTTTGGAAAAGGTAACCATTTAGACCATCTAGCCTAGGTTCTTTCGTAGGGTTTAGCTCAAATACCACATACTATATGCCCTAGTGGTGAATGATCTACATAAGGTTTACTCATCCTCTATACTAAATTGGTGCAAGATAAAATAAAATAATATTTGTGCTAAAAAATGGTAAGGGTCTGTAGAGCCTATAGAGTTCTTAAAGAAGTTGAGTGTTTCACGTTTTATCTGCTCTTAAGAAGCGGCAAATTCTCCATCAAATTTTCTTTAAAAAGCATATTATGTTGATATTATTTCTGGCCTTTACGCAATTATGGAAGAATTTTTTATTCCTTTCCCCTTTGTAATCCATATTATCCTTAATCTTTGTTTAAATAAATAATTATAGGAGAAAACAACTTGTAAGTAGTTCCAAGCTATAGTTGTCTCCCCTTCTAGCTTTGTGGAGTTATCTGGGTATAGGTAGAGGGATTTTTTGGTTGATATCATATCTTTCTAACTCTTAAATTGGTCCTTAGTATGAATATTTCTCCTTATGTTTACGATTTTTAGTTTTGCCTTAATATACCCTAATTTTGTAACATATATAAAAGAATTTCAACCTTGTAGCTCATTTTCTAATAGTTTGATGATAGCCTCCTCAAAGCCCCCATCTTCAGCTAGGAAATTGTTAAATCTAAAAGGATTTATCCTTATGCCTTTAAGGAATAAGCATCTGATAATGATGGGAGTGATTTGAGATTCTCATATTATCAAAGTAGGTAGAGCTAGTAGGAAAAATGTCTAACCATTCACTATTTACCAAAGCTTTGTAAAGCTTTTTCCTCAATTTCCAAGTTGGGGATTGCTTACTACTCTAGGTATAAAAGTTCCTCTCAAATCTCAAGTATGCAACCTTTAGGCTTTAAACATAATCCCTTAAATCAATGTTATAACTCCTTAGGTTGGAATTCTCTTCTGCCTCATTCTTGTGCATTGTACTATTGAAATCACCAACTATCATCTATGGCCCAACATTAGATTGTTGAATGTTAAAGAGTTTCTACTATAGATATAACAGCTCAGACCACTCGCTTACAGATATTGTCCGCTTTGGACCAAGACTTTTATGCTAAGCACCCGCATGGTTTTACTTTTCCAGCGTGTGGACATCTTTAGGGCACTACTCCCGCAGGACTTCCCAGGAGGTCACCTATCTTGGTATTGCTCTTGCCCTAGCATGTTTAACTTCGGAGTTTTGATGGGATCCAGTGTGTTAGGGCATGAAAAATGCGTCTACAAAGAGAAGGTATCCACAGCCTTATAAAGCATGCTTCGTTTCCCTTCCAACCAATGTGGGATAGAGCTCATAGCCTTAGTGCTATCGGGAAGGATGTGTACCCGATAAAGATGAGTGAGCAAAGATGTTATTAGAGAAAGTGTAAGTAACAACTTAAGCTATACATCCCAATAGGAATACGCCGAAATAGTACTTAATTGCTAAGGATGTAGAAACAAGTAACTGAATGTTTGAGTTGCCAATAGTCCTAACAGTTGGAGATATGCTTAAAGCTTAAAATTTTGAAGTTCATATGAATATAGTGAGACAGACCTAAGAGTTAAGTGTATTAACACAAAAAAAAGAGACGCTTCCGAGGGTAACACCTTGGCAAGGTGTGCTCAGATTAGGAGAAAGGATAAACTAAGCCCGGATTGTATTGGTCCACATGAAGTTATTAAGAGCATAAGACCATTAACATATGAGTTTGTAGTGCCAACAAAGATGTTTCAGATTCATAATTTGTGATATGTGAGTATGCTAAGAAATATTAATATGATTTAACAAAGATGTATGGTCGGCACATGAAGTGAAAATTGTGAGTAATCTGAGATATATATTGAGGAACTAGTTAAGAAAGTGAATGACTAAATAAGTAATTGACAGATAGATTGATTGCATTGACTATAGTCAAGTGAAGGAAAACATTCAAGTGATGACAGTTAAAAGGGAAACGGAGGAGTATATAAGGAAATAATACCCCTGCCTTTCTGGTCAATTAGATAAGAATTTTGAGAAAGAAATTTATTAAGGGAGAGAATTGTAATATTCCGTTCCCATACTAAGGGTTAGAACCTTAGATGTCGGTAATGAAGAAAATAACGATGAGAGATTAAGAAAAAAATTACATTTTTTATGCTTATGCATATTGTTAGCATAAACGCACATATATTTGAATTTTTGCACATATTAAAATGATGTTACATGCATTCATTAACATTCCAGGTATAATTGATTTACATATATGGAATGTAATTTTTATTGAGAATTGTGGTTTTTATATATTGAAAGTCGATAAGGAGAATATATGTATTGATTTAGAATTTTTGGTGAAGTTTGGGGAAATTTTTCTGAAAATTATGAGTATTTTGGACTAGGAAAAATGTCGTTGAGCAAGTAAATTTATGATAGGAAATAGAAATAAAGGTTTAATGATATTGGAGAAATTTTATAGATGACTTTAGAATTTGTAAGAAAATGAATTTGTAAATTTAGAGAAAATTGGAATAAAATGGATGAGAGTTAGGGAACTAGTCAATAAGACTAGTTAGTTAGGAGACTAGCTAATGTCTTAAAGAAATGGACAAGTGTCCAATTCTTAAACACACGTTCTTTTAAACTTGAAAGATCCATCTATTGTTTGTTCTTTCTTAAAAATATCTTCTTCGGGATTTTCCTTCATCTTCTGGAAGTTTTATTTCTTCCAGAGATTTCTCATCCTCGCAATGCAAGCCTTGCTCTTATCTTTCACTTGCTACCTCTTTTTGTTATCTCCTTCACTATCACTAAAATACCTAATCCTACAACCTCGAACTGTTGATGATCGGGTGCTGTTGGAAAGCTAGGGTTCACATGATTTCAAAGATTTTAAAGCTTTAGACAAGTAAGCAATTTATGGTTCTTTATGGTTGCATAAGACGAAACATGCATCATGCTAGTTCTACATTGAAGTTATAAAATGAAAATGTATATATGCTGAAAGGTGAGTGAAAACTAGAGCATACAACATTTGTTGAATTTTCGGATTTAAGGATAATTTATCTTTTTATTGATATAAAGTTTGAAATTTTTAAATTTCTGGATTGAAAGATATGGAGGTTTGAAGAGGGGGTGCCCGACTAAGGAAAGTCGTGATCGTGCTTAAGCACAATCGCGATTTTAGCACGATTGCGATTTAACAATCAAAGTTGCAATCGTGCTTGTGCATGATTGTGACTTTGTAAAAAAATCAATCAACTCGCAATCATGCACGTGCACGATCACGACTTTGGATGTGCACGATCGCAACTTCGAAGGCTGGAGGCTGACGAACATCCTTTATTTTTTTGGCTATATCTCCTTCGTCCGACCTCCAAATGACACGAGACTTGAACCATTGTACTTGTAACACACTACCTACATCTTCACCAAAAATCATAGCCATCTGAAATCAATTGAGAGAGATTGAGTGTTAAACATGTGATAGGTCTTACTAGTATCCTCTCATCCTACCTTTGTCGGTATCTATCACACCCGTGACCATCTCTCACATTTGTGAGTCATGCACGGGTGTGACTTTTCCCTCTTGTGCCTGTGAGTGTCAATTGATGGACACTCACAACCTTATTTGTCACATCAAAATACTGTGCTCTTATTATCTTCTGTACCTGAGAGCATTGTGCAAGATGAACTGTCTTGCTTCTTTCGACCATAACTTCTTATCTAGACCTACAAATGATATAATTCTTGAACCAATAATTCCTAACACATTGTTCTACCTCTTCATAAAAATTGGTAGCATTATGAATTGATTTGAAAAAGAGTTGATTGAGTGAAAGTGAGTGAATCTATTGGAATAGTATGGACTGGTATTATTTTATTGAACATACTTCGGTACTTTTATTATATCTTGATCTGTAGGGTTCTAAATGAGATGATTTTTAATTTGAGTAAACTAGAGATATAGACTTACAAATTAGATGAAGAATTCGAATTTTAATTCAGTCTCTAAGAGTTTCAATTTCTAGATGGAAGTTGAGTATAATGTACTGTTTCAGTATAAGAACAGTTTGAAAATGTTTTAGGTATAACTTTCAGATTACTAAACCAAGTTGAATTATTTTGGTGTCATTAGAAACTTAAGATAATGAGAAATAATTTTATAGAAGAGAGTATTACAAAATTACTTCATTTTTATGGTCTAAATGATCAAGAATAGTAGACCCAAAATTCAATTTTTGGAAAAAATCTTAAAGTGATTCAATGAGTTATGAATTGTGATTTAATGGTTTTTTTGAGGTATAAACCTAAGTATAAATTATAATTAGGTGAGTTTTGATATGGGATTGATTTTGTGATGAAAATTATGGATAAATACTCGAGATTGTCATTGAGCTTGCATTGTACATATCCCATATACATATTTGTGCATAAATAAATACTTATAATTGTATAATTAATAATGTGTTTGTAATGTGCGTATTGCATAATTTTGATGTGCAAGATAAGTGTCCACATTCAGACATTTCTAGATCTTAGAAGCAATTGCTAATCTGGAGCGTATTGTGAGTCAACCTAGATGGTCTTATTCACTGTTTGTTATATTTTAACTTTTTGCTTTGAATTGCCATTGAAATGAAATGTGATTGTTCTGATTCCAGACATTGAATGTCTGAGACGTTTGATAAATGCATGAATAATAATAGAAATGCTCCTTGTCTATGAATTTGACGAAATATGTGATACACAAATTGACTATTAAATGCTGGACCGAGCTCTAAAGAGAAATGTGAATAAGCATGTAAATAAAAAGTGATTCTTAACTTAAACGTTGAATGCCAAACTTAGGTCCGATAAAATGTGTAAATTGAAAGAAAGTGACTAATTGAGCATGTGTGATTGAAGCATTCCATTACATGAATGTATGAAAGATAAAGGCAGTTGTGACCAGAGTCGCCAGTGAAAAAGAGCTTAAAGCTCGATATTTGATAAAAGCCTCACGCTTAGTTGTAAATGTACCTATTATCCACTAAGGGATATTGGACATTATCTGATTCAGCTCGATATCCACAAGGGATATGGGCCAGCCATCCACTAAGGGATATGGGCCAGTGAAAAAGATACTCGGTCACAACAAAGTAACAAATTCAAAGTGAGTCTCATAAGCATTGCATACGCATGCGATATGTATGATTTAAATAGTTTGAATGATTTCTGAATGTGAAATATATGTGATTCAACATGATTATCAATGAAATGATGTGAATCATATGAATTATATGTGTTATGTGATGAGTGAGCTATCGAGGATAGTCACTCACTGAGTTCACAAAACTCACCCAAAATTTGCAATATTTTTAAGCTCAGATGAATTACCCCGCTGGGCAAACGGGAGTATATCTACTGCATTCAAATAAGAGGTAGAGGTAAGGATCACTTTGTGTCTACATTTGTATTTTCTTATTTTTGTATCAAATTGAGTCTTCCATAATAATTGTAACAAGTATATTTTAATATTCTATTTTGTAATACTTTCCTAAAGTGGAAAGGTTTGTTAATGAGAATGATCTTGAGCGTAATAATAATAAATGTGATTATGATGTTATGAAAGAAAAGAATGGGCCTGAATGTGATTATTGTTTTCCGCATATGCATATGATAAATGAAAAAAAATTGTACTGAGTTTTTGAGAGTTTAACTATTCTAGCATGCCACCCTTGCGGGGTACGCACTCGGGCATCACTCAAGATGTCGTACACGTGTCTTGCGAGAGTAGGGTGTTACAGTAGATCCCTCCTTTAGAATTACATATTTCATCCATAAACAAATGTTATATATACATCTATGTTTTTTGCTAGATAAACCAACTCTTGGTATATGATAGTTGGTTTGTAATTTCTAATTGGTCCATCTATATCCTAGTATCAAAAGCCAAAATGATAAAACTATAATGATAATAGTGGTGGTTAGACAAAAAAAATCCACTAGTTTCGTACGATTTGAAGCTTTAAAATGTTATCTTGATTTAGTTTAGTTTCTAATAGACATAAAAGAACCAATTTGATATCACATACAAAGTCTCTTAGGACTGTTATTTATTGGGTAAGTTGATACACCTAATATTCTAGGTAGCTATTAGCATTGAGGTTGATTTTTACCTTTCCTTTTCTTATCATATTTCCTTTTAAAATAAATTATGAATTCCTGCTCTTATAGGTTGTTGGTGCCACAGTAAGAAGCTTCTCCAACCTTTAAACCAACTTGTGTTTCTTTATTAGATGGGATGATTATATGCTCTTAGTGTCCTATCTCGTTTTAAGGTATAGAGATGGGTGGCCTTATGTTAATAACTACTTGTGTTATAGCCTCTAGTGGTACCAAGCTGGGAATATTATTCTCTTTAGGATCCAGTTTATGTTGTATATCCCTTTGTCTTTCTACCATCTATGTTGCATTTTCCTTTTCTCCTTTTAGATTATCATGTAACCCCATAAGGTATATATACTCCCCAGTTTCAAATACCCTTCTTATAGTCTTATAACATTTCCTTTTCTAAGCTAAAGTTGGTTTCCATTAATAAGAAACTGAAACTAAATCATAATAAAGGCTATCATTCTCTCCTATTCTCATTAAAGGGAAATTATCTGGGAGATCTTTGTTTTAACTCCATGTTTATGTATAATCTTACGTAGCCTACCCTTCTCCTTTCTGCAGTTGTTTCATCTATGCATACTGGTTTTCCAATATAACTAGCATTAAAATTGAGTCTCTCTATAGACCAATACTCTAAGGGAATATTATGAAAGATAACCCATATGAGAAAACTTTCAAATTTAATTTTGTCCATATTGGTTTTAGGTTTCCAAACTTATTGAAAAATGGGGATCCTATAAATGTGTTATGGTTTATTCTTTAACACTACATTTGCTTTTGATTTATTGGAGAATTTAAAGAGGACATGATTATCTTATGAGATCATAGCCTCCTGAAGTCTCCTTCCTTTTCATAACTTATTTGCCCATATGTTCACCATTTGAAAGGGGGGTCTTTTTCCATTAAAGAACCCCACTAATATAGATCTCTAACTCCTACCTCTTTCTTTTAGTATATTAATATTAGTTGAGATAATGCATTTGTCACTATCATTACTGGGGCAATGTTTTAATAAGGTCTCAGATGCCTCCTCTAAAACAGGTTTCCAACTTAACTTGTTTTTTATTATTTATGTAGGTAAACAACTTGTGCTATCCTTATATTGCTTCAGCTTGTCGGGTTCCTCCAGAATGGTGGAAAAGCAGTTTCAAAGGAGAGCTTTGACTAGTTCTTTCCATCTTAACTTTCTTTTCCCAAAGCGGTATTCGGAGTCCTCATAGGTTGGAACTTCAAAAGGCAGTTACCTGAAATAGAAATAGGAGAAATATGAGAAACTATTGGATGGCCAAAGACTAAAATCCCTTTTAATAAGGGGAACATAAGCAGATAAGGGGGTGAAATTATATAGAAGCAGAGATTAAGATAAGGCTGGAAGAAAGAAGGTGATTAGGTAAATTGTTTGAAAGACTCAACTGACGTTTAAATGTAGGAGGGTGATAAAGATCAAAGGATTGTAGGGTGTTCTTGAGTTAGCCATGAAGGCTTGCCTAAGGGGTGAGGGAGAGAAACATTAGAGAGACAATTAATGTCTAGGATGTTACTAGTACTATTTTCAAAATATTAAGGTTTATTATGATACCATAGATAATAATAAGGGTTTGCTTATACCTTCAAGGAACATTAGGATGTAATTTAGAACTTTGTCTATTTTTAAATAATGTTATACATATTGGGATTAGTTATCTTTAAAATGCTAAATATGATACTATTTAGGTAAATTTTAGTGTAAAAGACACTAACTTTCCATGTAGTGACACTAATTATACTAAAAATTCTTGTGTTTTCAAAATCTTATGGGAAGCTCTTATGCTCTATAAAAATTCCCAAATAATATTTTGTTAAGTTTTGTCCTTAATTCTTGTCTCTATAATTTTTTTTTACCATAAGTAATACCATGTAAGCCATAAAGGACTTTCCTTTCAACAAATCATTTTACCCATGATGTTATCCAACCTACTATAAGATATAAAAACCTATTTTCATTTTTTTTCCCTATTACCCACTTCTTGGTTCCCCCTTCCCATTTTGTTTCACATATAAAAATTGAATAAACCATGCATATCATGACATGTGTTCACTAAGACTCATACCTAGTCAAAATACCTAAAAAGAGAGAAATTTTACCAATTTCAAATTTTTTTAAAGAAAACTTTAAGAGTTTTTAAACGATGTGATTAAGGTTGGACTCTAAATGTAATTGAGACAATGATTCAATTTAATAGATAACTCCACACATCAATTGGTTTGCAAACAGAACTCAAACTTGAAATGAGTGCAAGTGTTTTAAAGAGAACCTTCCTAAGATTCAAGGCTTGAGTGATATTTCATGGAGCCTTTGAAGGCTAAATTCAAGCTAAAAGGTGAGTAATTTCAATATCATTAAGTTTGTATTAGAGAATAAGCTTGGTGAAATGGGATTCTAGTGAATGGGGTTTACATTAGGGTTTATGAAATATTTATTATGTTGAAGTAAGTTGTGCCTTTTTCTTTAATTATAATTTATTGGGATATATATACATATTATGTTTAAAATTGAAAGTAACCAAAGAAGAATATGGTTTACATTTTCTTAAACAAGGGTTTCTTAATATTAGGATTTCTAAATATAGTGCTTTTGTGGTTATTTTTCAATGTATGTACAATTTTTTAATGAGAGTTGCTTCGAGAATCTTGACTTGGAAAATAGGAAAGTAGATAATGTTAGTGTTATTTAAAATTTTGGTTTCTTATGTTGGGAATAATATTTGTTATGCTTCAGTTTGTGGGATGAAATTTATGTTTGTTTTTTATTAGATTTTAGAAATTAAGCTCTCTATGAGTTTCAAAATCTGAGCCAAATTAGCCTATTTAGTACTACTCTTATGTATGAATTTTAACGTAATGAAACATAAGTATGTTAAGTTATTTTTGACCTTATTAGTTATCTATTAAAGTGTGTATAGGTTGTTTGTTTCAATTTTGAATTGCATATATGTATACCTACTATTAACTAAATATATATAAATAATTGGAAATGTAATTATGACATAGGCTAAATTGAAGTTGCCACAAACTATAAGGGGGAACAAATGCATTCATGTGTAGTTAACTTTTATCACTTACCATTGTTATAAGTCATTTATCTTATTAGAGACTTGGGTTATGGAGTAATAAAAGAGTTTTTGTAAAAGTTTCCTCATCAAAAATTTGAAGATGGAACAAGTAGTTTGGTGTAGCAACATCATATAATTGGCTTATATAAACTTATAATAAAACAAAATCACAATAATTTTGAGGTATACGTTGATGTAGATGAGTACCTTAAATTGAACAAAAGTAATTGTAACAATGAAATTGTTAAAGTTTTAGGTGTTTAGACTACATAAGATGAAGATGTTGAGCATGTTGAGACTACTAAACAAATTACAATAGACGGAATAACTACATAATTAAAGTTGTTGGTTATTTACATGATGTAGCTTTTAATGTCACTTTACAAGAAGGCTAAGAATCTAAAGGTATTTTATTTAAATTATGCAATTATGATATCTAATAATATTGTGAATGGTATTCACATTTTCAGTTTTTATTACAGAGAGGGGTGAAAAGAGTACAAAAGTTCTTAGTATGACACCAAATTCTGAAGATGTTCAGTAAAAACTATTCAAAATAGTCAAGATAAATGATCCATTTTATTATAATACAACCAAAAAAAATAGCATTAAATTAATATTTGAAATTTGATGGTGCAAATAATGCATATAAAATAGTTATTATAAATGACGAACAACATTTCAGTTTTATAGCTTGTGGAATATTAAGTGAAGTGTACTTATATATGTCTTATATCTTATTTAGATACAAAATTTTGATATTACAAAGCAACAAGGAAATTTTTGAAATTGTAATATGACATAGGATGATGATTTGCCTATAATACTTTAAGAGATGATAAATCCAGTTATTGGTAATAAACCTAAAATGGATAGTGAGTAGTTATCTACTTATTAGCTCCATATGTTAATGTTAATGTAATTTCATATGACAATTTTTGACTACTTGTTGATTAAGAAATTGTTGTTGCAATCAATGAGGAAGTGAGACATTTTGAGTCAACAACTTCTGGAAGTGTCTCTAATGTTGAAGTTAATGGTGAATGAATTTATATTGTTTAACATATTGGTCTATTGACTATTGTTTTAGAACTCCATGTAGTTGAAAATACTCTAGTATACACTCATATGTTTTAAATCTCTCCCAAAGAAACTAATATACTCACACATAGTTTAAATCTTTAACTTAAGAAGTTCAATACTTTGCAAAAGCTAATAGACAATATATGCTAGTTGGTGGTAAAGAAGTTACGATACCACCACAACCTAATGGTAAGTTCACCACTACCACAAACCCCCTTATAGTTTGAAATTATGTTATACACTCTAGTGTAATTTAAAAATATGTAATTTATCTTCTGTGGTTTAAAAATTCACATAAATATCCCCAACAATTATATGTAGTTTAAATTAGTTTAAATCTCTAACTTGTAGTTTCATGCCTTTTAAACTCATATAAAATTTTAATATGCTAAAAATATAATCTCATCATATAATTCTAATATTGATCCAAGTAGTAGAGTTAAAGGAAAGCATTCATAAGGTGAAGATGAGAATGCAACATAATTGGAACATCAGTAATTTTAAAGACTTAAGCTCTAATTTGAATATTAACTCTACATATGGTGACTAAGATGAAATTGAAAATGATTATGGAAGTTGAAATAGTAACGAGAGAAAAAGTTTAGATGGTCAAAGTTTGGTGCAAAAAAGGGATTTGAGGCAATCATTTATTTCTAAGTTGAGATGCTTTTTAATTCATTTAAAGTTCTCGTGTAATCATAAAAAGGAAAGAATACAAGAAGAAACAAGTTAATACATAGCTATAAAGAGGGGACTTTAAGTGGTATGCAAGATTTGCAAATGATTGGGTCACAATAAGAGGATTTTTTTTCAAGAAGGTAGCCTAACAAAGTTAATAACAACATAATATATCAATTGAACTAAATTATCCTAGTTAGAGTTGCTAATATATCCATGTTATCTAAGAAAAATCTCAAGGTAAAAAAGGAGAACAATAAATATTATTAAGATGGTTTCTTAGATGTTACGTTGATAATTTTCAAATTTTTAAATATATAACTTCAAAAAATTTTAATTTTTTATAAGAGCAAGTAACATATTCAGTACATGTTAATTAATCACTCTTTTATTTTTTATAAGGACAAGTAACACAAGTTCACATGGTTTTATTTTGGAATATAATACAAAGTTTCATATTATTGGTTTGTAAAACTTTTTTTCTTTGTATTTTTCATTAAGCCAAGTATTAACGTGGAAGCGCTTCTTACAGGCAATTCAGTCACAACGACTTTATCTGATCATGCATTTTATGAAATGCATCAAATACTGATTATGCCATATCATACAATCACACATGATGTTTGTTCAGAAGCTCATAATCATCGGACCTAAGTCCGGCATTCAACATACGTTGAGAATTCACATATCATAAGGGATTTCACGTCGAATTAGAACACTTCCAATGCATCAAAACTGAAGATGGCATAGATGGCAATCGCATATGATGCTCAAACAAAACTCATAATCATCGGACCTAAGTCCGGCATTCAACTTTCGTTGAGAATTCACATATCATAAGGGATTTCACATAACATTCATAATTTCATAGCAATCAAAGTCACAATCAAAGCACTTCCAATACATTCCCGAATATTGATCTCCTCGGACAATTAAAGTCCGAAATTCATAGACAAATCGCAATCAATTTAATAATGTTGGAAGTCTAAACAAATAAAATCAGATCAATCCTAGGAAATCATCTAGGTTGACTCACAGTACGCTCCAATAAGCTATTGCCTGGATGGTCCGGCAATGTCC
>JAOSBK010000006.1:8163347-8181708 GCA_027568895.1 Erythroxylum shatona
TAACACTTAAAAAATTTGTTATCAATGATAAATTATATGTTATAAAATCATAAAGTGTTACTTATCAAATTAAGAATTATAACATTTTAAGATATAATATTACCGTAGATAGGTATTTTATAACATATTGTCAAAAGTGTTACTGTCTAGTGTTACTGTATGTCGTTTTTGTTGTAGTGAGTTCATTTCTGTGTGGAAACAAGTAAGAGCTGTAGGATGAAAGTTTGCTGTAGAAGGCATTGATTAATACTGGATATATATAATTACATGGATTTTAAGTTATTAGCATACAATTCAACTGATGATTAGGGATGACAAACTGGCCAACTTAACTTTGTTCATTTGAAACACTAAAACAATGTCGACCGATCGATCAGGCCGGGTTTGGGCCACCTCTCTTGATGAGAGGTTGCTCAATTTACGATGATTGTATTTAATGTGAATATTGCAACTAAGAGATTGTATAGATATGTATGAAATTTGTGGAGCCTGTGAAGGCAAATTTTGAAGGATTAAGATTGGTATTTTTCACAGCACTTAAATTGAAGTAAAAATAGGGTAAGCGTACTCTTAAAAGGCAAACAAATAATGACCAATGATAGGACAATTTGGTAAGAATTTTGAAAATTTGAAATTTTCATTATTATTATTATTAGAGCTAATCATGATACGAACTCTACGATAATGATGATATTTAACATCTTATTAGCTAAACTGGCTAAAGGACTAAATTCACATCACTCCTTTCTTTAATCAACTAAAGATTCATTAAATTTAAGGGAATGATATTTTTTCCAACTTAGCTTCAAATCATATTAGCAAGTTTTAAAAATGGACTGGATTGGCCGGTCCAATTGAAAAAAGTTTGAACCAGCCAGTTGTTTTGTTCGGTTTTAACTAATAACTTGTCCGTATGAAAATCGACTAGTTTATAAGAGAATCAGCCAGTTTTTATCGAACCGATTAGACCGGTTTGACATTATAAAAATACCTAAACCGTTCAGATTTTGTTCTCTATCTTGCTTGTTGCCCCTTCACCATTTGAAATTTCGTTCTCTGCCTCTCGCAGTCGCTCCTTCACCATCTTCTCAGTCGATTGGATGATATATAAATACTTAAATCTAAACCCTTCAGAGTTCAAATTTCATTATTTTCATTCTTTCTCTCTCGCCAGTCACCCTTTCCCATCTTCTCAATCACTTCGACAGATATACCTAAACCTAAGCCCATTAGATTTCATTCAAAAATCGATATGTCTCTCCCTTGTTCACCATCTTCTCTTCATAATCTTTGCTTCACCATCTCACGGTCTAAATAGATGCACATAACTCACAGATGCAGAAATCGAGCCCTGTTAACTCTCCTTAGGCAACTAATGTGACTTTCCTTAGGTGGCTACTATGGGTAAACCATTGAAGCATAAATTGAGCCATGTAAGGGGTCTGTGTCTCTATAATGCTTGTTTGAGTTTAAATCTTTCATTCTTTCTTGAAATTATTGCTCCTTTTGTTGATCTATGTTTGTTTGTTTGGTCGTCTTTTGTTATATTGTTGCTCTTCATTCTTTGACAAGCTGTCTGTTTCTGTTACCAAATAACCTGTCGTTGGGAGAATATTTTGAAGTGGTAATTTCTTTTAATGTTACTGCTAATTCTTGTGCATCTGAGGTGAGGCGTGGAATTGTTGCATTAATTTTGGGTCTTCTTTCAAGGTTTTGTGATTTAGGTTGGAGTGATAATTTTGTCTCCAAAAAAAAACATCATGTAATCATATAACCAAACAACCACTAGAGCAAGCGATTGGAACATGATGCTTTTCATCTACAGACTCATCTCTTGCATGGATTAGTTAACTGCAATAGTTTTGGATTGAAATGTTGATTCTCGTTGTCAAGTTTATATGAAGTTCATGTTATGTGTTATTCAAGGTTAATATAGTATTGATCAATTAGTTTTTGTAACAATTAGAAATACTTTATTAACAGTTGGTTTAAGTTTTTTGTAATATTTAGAACTCTATTTCATATCAATTTATGATTTTGATAGTTGGGTTATATATACTCTTTCAAATGTTCAATTTGTTGATCTAAAACACCAAAATTGGAAACTAGATGTTGGACCAATGGTGGTTGATAAATTAAATCCTTCTATGTTTTGATAATAATAAAATGTATAGAATTGGTTAAGAAATAATTTCAGGTATTTTTGGATTGATATTCAATTAAAGAATTAATACAAATCAAGTTTGACACATTCAAGAGATAGACAACGTGCAAGAGATTATGTAAGATCATGGATGAAGAGTTCAAACTAGTATCTCAACAAACAAAGCTTGAAGATTATCAGAGATCCAGCACTAGTCGACTATAATGTGGCTAGTTGACTATTAACAATTCAGATATGTCAGTTGGGGCATGAAACAAGTCACCAACATGTTACAAGTCGACTATTAATCAGTTGGATAGGTGCACTAGTGGACTATTAGAAGAGCGGGGATGAAACTCGCATGAAAAACGTTGGTACTAGTCGACTATTCTTTGAAGACAAAGCTGACTATAATGTATTAGTCGACTATTACACCTCGACTAGTCAACTATCAGGTGCAGCTGAACAAAATTGACTATGTCAATTGATTACAAACGGGAAGAAAATCATACTACAATAGTTATGAGCAATCTACAACGGATAGAAGATTTCCACAACGTCTAGAAAGCATCTGGATGTCTGCAAATAAATATTGGAACATCAAATGATCGATTACACAAGTCCAAAGTGAAGAAAAATTTCAAAGTTCCATATTTGCTCTCAAACTTTGCTCTTAGCTTGTTCTAAATTCTATTCAACTGTACTGAGAATTATCATTTCAATTTTCTATCATTGTGATTATTGTGAGTTGAGTGAATAGAGGAGAATCACTTGAGTGGTAGGATTTGTGCTGGAAAACAGATCGATTGTAAGGTGTAGCTTGAGCCGAAAATCAAGTGGCGTTGTAAAGTTCACACTGAGCTAAAAAGTGTGTAGTAAAGTGTTTTATCAAAATCCTAAGTGGGAGCTTAGGTAGAGGACGTAGGTCTTAGCACCGAATCTTTATAAAAACAGTGTTTTCCTTTCTTCCCTACTCTTTTTACATTTAAATTTATTTATTGTGTGTATTAACTCTTTATTTTTGTAGAATTTTGCGAAAAAGTTTCAACGATCTATTCAACTCCCCTTCTAGATCGTCTTCAACAATAAATATCCTTAACTCTCAAACTATTACAATTTACGACAAGAGTTCGTGATGAGGAAACAATCAAGTAAAGGTTACACCTGAAACAGAACATTTACAATTACATTATATATACAGAATTTAATATATATATCAAATATAAGTAAAATTAAAAAAAATAAAAAACCTAGAACGAAATTCAATCATCTATAGGAGGATACCTACTGTAACTACACTGACTCTAGTTATCATTTGGTATAAAATTTTCATCATTGAGAGGAGCTTCATCATCATTATCATTCAAAATTTAATGCATCAAATCATATGTCAATGCTTTCCCATTCAAGATTATCTTCCAAATCATTAACTTCTACCAAATTTGGTTCTTCAAAAACTCAATTCGCTAAAAGATCAACATTATCAATGGAAATTGGATTAGTTGGACTACTTATGCTATTAACACTCCTAGTAAATAATAAATTTTAATTTTTAGAAAATTATAAGAAATTATTTCGAAATTAATAATGATAATAACATACCTTCCTCGACACTTTAAATTGTAAACAAATAAAAACCAAATCATTTAACCTCTTATGCTCCAATCTATTCATTTTCTTAAAATGGATAAATTTAAATGTGCTCCAATTTCGTTCACAGCTTGTTGCACTCATACATTGACTTAAAATTCAAATTACAAACCTTTTCAATTCTAGAACACCATTTTTGAATTGATCCTACCAAGAAACTGTAAGTCGTAAAATAACAAAAATAGCGTTATAAACAAAATAAAGTAATAATTAATTTTCAATAAATAAGAAAAAGGAAATAACTAATATCTGGAGAAAGTTTTCTTCTTTGTGGAATAGCAATCATCATTCCAAAATCTACATAAGACAACTTATAAAGCTCCATTTGTGAGCTTAAGAGATCTTGTATCGCGTCAATGCCAACAATTTTTGTAATAGTTAAAAATATTCCTCTATTAACTTCAGCTTACATAGTAAAATCTAGTCTAAAATAAACACTACGATTCAAAAATGCCCCAGTTGCAAATAACAGGGAAGAAAGTTGTCTTTTCCTGCTCTCATTAATGATTGAAAAATATGGTGTGTACAAAGAAGGCCTATGTTTTAGATTAACCTTGAATGCTTTTGTCGCTCTCTCCATGCCATAAAAAACCCATTGTTGGCTTTTCTTCACTATCAGCCAAGCGAAGCACTCTCATCAAAGGCTTATAAACTCGGATAATAAATTGGCATTAAGACCAAAATTCTCTAAGTTTTATTATAATTTTACAAACCTCCACTCCAACATTAAACCTAGCATACTAAAATGCAATCCACTTATCACTTGTAAGCATTTGTCTTAACTCTTTCTACATCGTAATAAAAGACTGAAGTGATAAGAAATTTGTCACAAATCTTGTCATAATAGGACAACACAAATTCCCACCATTGGTAAATTCCTTTCTCATTAAATTCAATACCCATGCGCGATTATAGATGAACTTAGTCATCTTTTTAGTTTTCTACATAGTCTCATCAATAATAGGAAAATACCTAGGATCTCCTATAGTCTCCAACATTAGGTCAATACAATATGCAATACAAGGAGCCCAAAGAAAAGAATTATAAACAATGTTTTCTGTTCCTACTTCATTCACAACTTCATCAAATATCTCAAACAAAATCTCAGTATTCCTAATAAGGCCAGATGCATCAATAGATTTCAAAAATATTAATCCATTTGTAAAATAAACCAAAAATTAATAATAGGCTCTTATCTCTTGTTTGTCCAACCATCACATATGATTGTACATCCATAAGTAGCCTTATTCACTCTTCTTCCTACCAAAGAACTTCTAATTTCATAAATAAAACAACTCAAACAGTTTACTTCTTAAGACATCAATCGAAGGACCTTTGTATCCCGAACCATAAGAGGCTATTGCATCCATTATAGGTTGATAAGAATAAGACTAAGAAGCATTGAATGATGAACCTGTATCATACCATCGTCTAGCTGCTGCCATATCGATATTGTGAATTGCATCTCTTGATTGCATTGCACTACGAATTCAAGGTTAGGCTCCAGAAGTTATTCGTGGTGTAAAAAAATTAGTCACCTACTTTCTTCTTTTCCTCACATCAAGTCCAGATGCTTCTTTTTAGGCCTGGGATGGAACACTACCACTACCACTACCACTACCACTACTACCTTCAACATTTCCACAATCACCACAGAAACCAGTAAACAAACTTCCACTACCAATTTCAAAATTCAACCTTTCCCTTCTATCTTTCTTATGTTGACATTCTTTAAGCAATGTTTTCATTTGCCACTTCAAATCATGACTTACTTTTTTACAGGATTTCATATGTCCTTTAACCCCAGCTAAATGTTTCTTTAATCTGGTGATACTCCTACTTTTTAAATGCTTGTTATAAAAAAAGAAAATAATATGGTTCCTCATACTAGGAACTAATATAGCATGAGCCTAAGCTAGATCATTGTATCTTCATTAAGTGACTTGATCAGGTGTACTTGAACTTTTTTTCCATTTATTTGTAAAAATAAACGAATGAATATATCAAAATAAATAACACATAATTTCATTACACAATACGCATGTCCATCTTATATAATATAACTCATTTTGTATGATTACATCCTACATAATTTAGTTTTATCAAACATAATTCACTATAAGTAAAAAACTAACAATTCATTTAATTCAACATATATAATTACACAAAACATATATAAACAATTTTCTTTTCTAACAATCACAAATCATACGTAAACAATTTCCATTTCCAAATTCTAACAATTTCCAACAATTTCATTTCTAACATTTTCTAACAATTTGAATTTAACGATTACAAAACCTACATAAACAATTTTCACTTCCGACAATTTTCAACAACTCCATTTATAACAATTTCGAATAATTACAATTCAAAAATTCAAACATCACAAAACATATATAATCAATTTCCATTTCAAATAATCTCAAAACATACATAAATAATTTCAATTTCTAATAATTTTCAACAAATTCAATTTCCATTAATCACAAAACATACATAAATAATTCGTATTTCTAACAATCACATCACATACATAGACAATTTTTA
The DNA here is from genome assembly GCA_027568895.1 of Erythroxylum shatona. Lineage (NCBI taxonomy): Eukaryota > Viridiplantae > Streptophyta > Magnoliopsida > Malpighiales > Erythroxylaceae > Erythroxylum > Erythroxylum shatona. The sequence goes on from JAOSBK010000006.1 coordinate 8,169,691, forward strand.
TTTCCAACAATTTAACAATTTCCATTTTCAATAATCATAAAATATACACAAAACAATTTCCATTCCTAACAATCAGGGAACATACATAAACAATTTCCATTCCCAACAATTCTCATTTTCATTAATCACAAAACATACATAAAACAATTTCCATTTCTATCAATCACAAAATATACATAAACAATTTTCATTTTCAACAACTTTAAACAATTTCCATTTCTAGGAATCACAAAACATGCATAAAATAATTCCCATTTCCAACAATGTGAAAAAATATATAAACAATTTTCATTTTCAATAATAAAAAAAACATACATAAAACAATTTCCAGTTCAATGAATCAATTTGTTTTCTAGCTCCCCATTTCGATGGAAGAGTGGAATTGAAAATTGTGTTCAGGTATCAAAATTGCAAAGTATTGAAATATAATTTGGAATGAAAATCTCAAAGTATTGAAATATAATTTGGAACTAGAATTACCATAAATACCTTGAATCATATAATTAATTATTAAAATTAAGGTAGATATATGATGGAACCCTTTTTTTTTTAAATTGGACCCTCAAAATGTTTGTTGGACTATTACAAACTATAACTTTTTAAGAAAATTAGGTCCAACAACATAAAAAAAATCTAATGTATACTTAACAACATTAACCAGAAGACAATTATCTCATAGTAACACCTTATATATTTGAATACATTGCTTTTGAGTTATTTTGATATAAAATTAATGTAGAATCTAACACGTACAAGTCATACTTAAATGATGTAGTCAAGTTAGTTGAGTTAGGTAAACCTCACATATAATTGGTAAAAGATTAACTTTTTTCAAATGAATTATATGATATATTTGTAAAAAAAAGAATAATAAATGTATTTCATTCATATTTAAGTATAAAGAAATGCTAAAGGAAATTGGTAAGCAAACATTTAACTTTATAATATCAACCCCTTTGAAAAATTAACAAAACTGATATATAAGAAATGATTTTATATCTATATGTCTATTAACAAAACTAATAACAATCAACAGTTCAACACACTTCCACTCCACATTCACAATCCACTCCAGTCTAGCTCCACACTTTTATAGTTTCATTCCACATCCATATTTTGTATCTATATGTCTATTAACAACTTCAATAAATCAATTTACATTTTTCACTTTCGCACATCCACAGTTCCACTCTACAGTCCACATCCATAGTCCACAGACTCCACATAACAAGCAACATAACAAAAAATTAACAAATTTTATTCCCAATTCACAAAAACACCAATAATTCCATTCACAATTCACAAATAGATAAACAATTCCATTCACAATTCACAAAAAATACATAAAGTCATAACACAAACCTAATTATTTTAAAATTCAATAACAATTTTAACAGGTCAGATAGATTTGGTGTGGAAGAGGAGACCCAAGAGTGGCCAAGACTCCTAGAGTGGTGGATGGTTAGTGACGTGTCGATGGTGTTCTAGTGGCATCGGTGGTCGTAGTAGGTGGTGGGCATCGAGACTGGAGAGAGATAGTTAGGTGTGTGTGAGAGAAATAAAAGATTGGCAGAAACCAGAGATATAGGGCGTTAGTGGTGGTGGTGGTGGGTGGGTGGTGAGCGTCGATGGTGGGTCGAGACTCGAGAGAGATAGTGAGATGTGAGAGAAAATAGTTGGGTGTGGGAGTGGGATGGGAGGACGGCGCAATGCAACATGCAATGACGGTGGTCATTCTATCGGCGACAGTGACGATGAAGAACAGAAGAAGAGAGTTATTAAGAGTTAATTATTCTTAGTAGGATTGTTGGTGGCATGATTTTTATTGAAAGCTTTATATTATTGAGACCAGTAACAATTATAGAAGGATTAAAATTTTTTAATCTAAATGTTCAAAGAATGTTCTAATTCTACATGAAAATATATTTAAAATGCCACATATTTTGACATGGCAAATTAAGATTTCCTACTTTCATGCAATTTATAAACAACTCTTATCTAGTCTTTATTGTCCATAACATCGTAAGTTGATCAATATATTCTCTATGAGGCCACAATTTTCTAATTATATATGTCTTATTACTATTACTTAACCTTATTTTTAGCTGTACTTCACAAACAAACAAAATCTTATTTCAAATTCTACATCTTCTATCTTTTCTTTAGGCAACTAGTTATATAATGAGATATTCTCGAGTGATTTTTTTTTCTTAAAGGTATAGGTATTAGTTATAGAAAAAATTTGTCTAAATAATAATAAATATTTATCAATAATATAAAAAGGGATATTGTTATGTTAGTAGTTGCAAATTATACAAGTAAACTTAAATTAAAATTGCTGGAAAATACGTTCTTTCTTTTAAAATCAATGAATTGTAGAAATACTAAACATTTTTATATATTTATTTTCATTTTACTAAAATACTAAATATTAGAAAATAGTTTGTGATTAGTTTTATGAACTTACTAATCATAATTTTTTTAACAAATAAAAACAAAATTTCTCCTTTTCATGAAGATAAAACAGAAAATATCAATAAATGTAACATTTTACATTTGAGTGAGTACCACGAAAATGATTTCATCTAAATTGTTATAGATTTTTCATAGTTGATTCGTCTTGAATATTCATATGTTGCTCATTTCAAATTTATTTACTTTACGAAAGTGAGAGTGGTTTATTATCACATATGTATTTGATCAAAACTATGTTAAAGATCAATAAGTAAGTGCACCTATCATTCATATACTATATCTTAATGAATGCAAGCATTACTCTTAGGACAACTATAAGTACCAATAGTAATTAGATTATTTAATTTAATAAGAGGAATGATTGATTTTAAAGATATAACTGAATCCAATTTAACTAACTATGTAATAAACAAGAACAAAATTGAAGAAAAACAAGATCCATTTAAGAATTACCTTAGAATTTTTTATACTTAAATTTATCTTAATTTAGTCATTAATTGTAGTTTCTTAGACTGACATAAATTTTTAAGTTATAAACATATTTTTTTCTTAAGAAATAAGCCTCTATCTTTAAGCTCATTGATTGAATTTCTTTATAATGAAAACTTTAAGAATGTATTGATTTGTTCTGTGAATTTCCATGATAAATTTGATTCTAACCTAAACGATTTATGTGGTCCTATCTCTAAGATTTCATATAACTCTTATTATTTATGCCATGATACATTCATACATGTATCTAAATCCCTATAGACAAAACTCGCAATCGAATTGAAATGCTAGCATTTTTTATTCAAATATAATAAGTAATCATGAATAATTTATAATAAAACTTGGATCTTTCGTTAAATTAAGAAAATCAATCTAAAATAATAGTTATAGGGTTCATCCCGTTTAGATCTTTCTCAATTTAGTTCAAGCTAAGAATAAGAAACCCAATAACAATCAAGAAAGAAAATAAGATAAAAAAATTGGTCTCACAGATCTTAAAATCTTGATATGCTTTGATTGAATCTTGATAGGAATCCTTTCTTTCATCTAAAGTTGCTCATTTCTTGTGCCAGGATGCTTTACTTTAACCCTTTATGACTACTCTTTATCCCATTATTTAATTCTTTGAAGCTCTTTTATGTTCTCATGAAATCATAAAACAATCTAAAGAGTCTCAACCAACACATGTCTAATATAAACTCATGTTGGTACCGTATTCTTCACAACCATACAAAATCTTAATTTTTTTGGAATAACTATTAACACGAGTCCCAAACACGGGATTATGTTACACCCATATTGTCTTAGTAACTTCTTAATCTAACAAATTCTCAAAACTTCTTAATCTAACACTCATTTAAAGGCCATAAACTTCTCTAACTTGGTTTCCAAATTATGAGAGAAGAGATTTTCCTTATCATCAATGCTAATATAGTTAATTATGCATTATTGTGGTGTTAGTTCTAGACTAGTATAGGGTGGATTACTCTCTCTCGAGTTATAATCATTAAACCCTAAATTATAGACTTTCATTAGATTATGGAATTTGCAATCTCTCAATTAACAAAAGACCTATAACTCTAATTAAATCTTAAGCTCTCTAATAAACTACTAGGTCTCACAGACTATCTCTCCCCGCACAATAACCGATATGATTAATCACGAGGTCTATTGGATTACTTAACTCTCATTAATCTAATCCAATCATTTTTATTCAGTTCACCCTCTCAGTTTATTACCAAAATATGCAAGTTCCACAATTAATCATAACACCCAATCAAAATAACATAAAATGACTATATTAACATTAAATTAAGGTAAAAACCCGCAGAAAAAAATTAAAACATCTTAATCAAACCCAAATCCATAAATATATTCATATTCATCTTAACATTCAAAGAAAATGAAATCAAAGATGAAAGAAATACGCATGGAATGTGTACGAAAATCTCGGTGCATGTATCATATACACGTGGTGGGAAAAACAAAAAAATTTATTCCAGGACTTTTCCGAAGTCCAAGATCTATGTGCCTATACAAGGAAATATCATAAAACCTAGTTGAATGTTCCCAATTCATATACATGCTCATAACATATATATATATATATATATATATATATATATATAGGGATTTGTGGCATTTACATAAATTAATCATTCATATAATAAACATGTACCCTATGTGTAGTCTCCCTCGTTCTTTGATCTTCTACTCGTTAGGTTGTCGCAAACCACAACGACCAAAACAGACTGTTTCTAATGTTATCCACGAAGAGATCGGAGAATCTAACCGAATCAAACTCTTTGATCTAGAAACAGCTAGAACAAAGACAAGAGTGCTAGCTCTAACCTTTTGTTGTATGGAGAGCAACTTGAAGGAGAGGAGAAGATGATGAGGCTTAGGAGAATGAGAGAGTATCGTGAAGAAGAAGGCTTGAAAGATTGTTTCTAAACCTCTTATAAAACCTTTTCACGATCTCATCGGGATCTATTTGGTTCTATTGCTCTCCATATAATGGATCTCTATCCAAAACCATTTTATGAATCCTCCTAGTCACTCTTATTCATGTGACTCATTAGGTTTCTAGTTATGTTGGCCACTTAGATTAACACTTAATCCAAGCAAGTCATGAGCGATGTCTAACAACGCATCATGATCCTCCAATTGACCGAAAAGTAAGTGGTTTGATGAATGAACCTATGCTCACCACGAACCATCTTGCAAACCTTTTCATAAACAATTGCTGTGCAATTCGTCCTTTTCCTATGCTATACCCCACTTGGTTATGAGTATGGGCAAAGTGTCAACTCTCACTAGACTGACTACATCAAATCTAGTCTAAGTGATATCGGTTCTCATCCTGGGACTCATTACTCTATATGTCAATGAAGACATTCTTCATGACACATATACTCCGACTAGAGATTTCCTAGTAACGACCCCGACAAGAGGCTATGGGTACCATCTTCTGTTATCACAGAAGTGATGAATCCTCTATTAGCTACTCAATTACCTTCAAATACCTCATGCTGTACCTAATCATCACTGTATAAGTGACCTCTGCAAGGAAACAAGGAATGGATTCAAAGCACAGAATCAGTATCCAAGATATCACTGAGTACCTTAAGTCTAAGGATACTTGCACCATTGCTATGATGAGATTATCACTGACATTAGAATAGAGCATCCATATGATGATCTCATGTTAGGTCATCTAATGTACTTACTACCTCTAGTAAGCATTCACATCTCAACTCTAAACATCTCATATTTACAGTTTCTGAGATCCACTGCTTGATCAAATCAAGGAGATTGACATGTGCTAGTCTATCCGGATTAACGATGTCCAGTCTCGTTAATCCTATGACTAGGGATAATTTAGATACTGACATAATTGCACATGATAGGAATCTCAGTAGTATGATCACATCATAATTTCCTTCATGCTATGTCATATATCATGGACTTCATTAATTTGCTTATAGATCAATATCAATTCATAAATAATGAACACCAAATTAATGAAATATGCCTTTCTATATTACTAAAAATAAAGTGTGTACATAACTTTGTACAAAGCGTGCTAAAGTTGATTACCTTTAGGGCATTACTCTAACAAATCTCCCACTTGACCTAAAGCCAATTGCCTTAGTATCTAATACCATAGGCAAGTACATGAGAATTAAAGCTCTTCTATGATAATGGCTTCTTCAATAGATCAGCAATATTCTACTTAGTAGGAATTCTCTCTATCTATACATCACCTCGACCAATGATCTCCCTGATCAGATGATATCTGCAGAGTACGTGCTTGGATTTGTTCATGAGAACTTGGTTCCTTTGCCTGCATAATAGCCCCATTATTGTCACAATACAACTATATGGGCCCATCTCATCTAGCATCCACACCAAGTTCAGTAATGAACTTCTTGATCCAAACTGCTTCCTTTGCTGCGCCTGAAGCGACAATGTACTCTACCTCAATTATTGAATCGTCAGTCATATCTTGTTTAGAACTCTTCCAACTGACCGCCTTGTCGTTCAGTGTGAATATATAACCTGATTGGAATTTGGAATCATCCTTATCAGATTGAAAACTGGCATCTGTATTCCCGCTCACTTTTATATTTCCATCTCCATATATTAAAAAAATATCCTTAGTCCTTTGTAAGTACTTGAGGATGTTCTTGACAGCCACCCAGTTACCCTCACCAGGATCCGATTGGTATCTGCTTTTAACACTTAGAGCATATGATACATCGGGTCTCGTACATAGCATAGAGTACATGATAGATCCTACTGTAGATGCATATGAGATCATATTCATGTGTGTCCTCTTATCTTTTGTCTTAGGACACATAGATTTTAAGAATGTTATCCCATGATTCATGGGAAGATACCCTCTCTTGGACTGCTCCATGCTAAACCTCTTTAGCATCTTGTCTATGTACGTTGATTGTGAAAGATCAAGCAACTTTTTCAATCTATCTTTATAGATCATTATCCTAAGGATATAAGTTGCTTCACCAAGATCTTTCATAGCAAATTGTTTGGACAACCAAATCTTCACAGGTTGTAACATAAAGACATCATTTCCTAGTAATAATATGTCATCTATATATAGTATAAGGAATATGATTGCACTCCCACTAAACTTCTTATACACACAGGGTTCATCCGGATTTTGTGAGAAATCAAACTTTTTGATTATCTCATCAAAGCGGATATTCCAACTCCTGGATGCTTGTTTCAATCCATAGATGGATTTTTGAAGCTTGCATACCTTTTCGCCATCATAGGAGATGAAGCCCTCTTGTTGTATTATATACACATCCTTGGCTAGATTTCCATTTAGGAAAGCTATCTTTATATCCATTTGCCATATCTCATAATCATAATGAGCAGTAATGGCTAGGCGTATCCTAATGGATTTAAGCATTGCTACTGGGCTAAAGGTCTCGTCGTAGTCAATTCCTTATTTTTGACAAAAACCTTTGGCCACAAGCCTTGCTTTATAGGTAATCACATTACCATCTATGTCGGTTTTCTTTTTGAAAATCTATTTACACCCTATGGGTTTTATTCCTTCGGGTGCCTCAACCAAAGTCCATACTTGGTTTTCATACACGGAATCCATTTCTGCTTTCATGGCACCAAGTCATTTCTCAGACTATTAACTTTTCAAAATCTCTTCATAGGTAGTAGGCTCATTATCTTCTATGAGCAATACGTCATTCTATTCAATCACAGGAAATCCATATCTCTCGGGAACAAAGCTTATCCTACGTGACCTATGAACTTCCTATGTTGAATAAGGTTGAGCTATTACTTCATCTGTATAAGTCATAGTCTCAGGTTCAGGCAGTTGATCAGCATTTGTTCAAGCATCTTAAACTTCTTCAAGTTCAATTTTGCTCCCACTATCTTCTTTTAAAAAAAACTCTTTCTCTAAAAAGACAACATGATTTGAAACAAACACTTGTTGTTCCTCAGTAAAGAAAAATTGATATCCCATTGTTTCTTTACGATATCCTATGAACAAACACTTATCAAACTTCGTATCAAGTTTATCTGAATGTATCTGCTTCACATAAGCGGACAACCCCAAACTTTCAAATAAGAAAGATAGGGTTTTTTTGTTAGTCCACATCTCATATGGAGTAACATCAACTGTCTTTGATGAAATTCTGTTTAACAAATAAACAACTATCTCGAGTGCATACCCCCAAAAGGATTTTGGTAAATTTGCAAAGTCCATCATCGACCATACCATATCCAACAAGGTTTGGTTTCTCCTTTCGGCCATCATGTTGTGGTGTGTAAGGTGGAGTCCATTGAGATAAAATCCCATTATCTTTGAGATAATATAAAATTCTTGGTCTAAGTGTTCCCCACCTCGATTGAATCGTAGTGTCTTCATACCTTTTCCAAGTTGGTTTTTTACTTCATTTTTGAATTGTTTGAACTTTTCAGATGCATCAGATTTGTATCTCATTAGATACAGATACCCATATCGAAAATAGTCATCGATAAAGGTAATGAAGTAAAGAAAACCACTTTTGGTATGGATGGACATCAAATTACATACATCTGAATGTATTAGGTCTAATACTCCATTCGCTCGTTCACCCTTTCCTTTAAAAGGTAACTTAGTCATCTTGCCTAATAAACAAGATTCACACATGTCATATGATTCATAATCAAATAACCCTAAACTATTACTCTTGTGGAGCTTAGCTATGTGTCTCTCTCATTTATATGGCCAAGGCGACAATGCAATAAGTAAGTTGATTTTAAATTATCTCGTTTATGTCTTTTCGTATCATTGACATGCATAATTGGATGCAACATATCTAATATGTAAATTCCATTGCATAATGTACCAGTACCATAAAGCATTCCATTCAAAGTAATAGAACAACCATTGCTATTGAAATTCAAATGGAAACTAGCTTTAGTTAAATATGAAACAGACAATATGTTATTTGTTATACTAAGTACAACATAACAATCATCTAATTTAATTACAAGCCCATTGGGGAGTGATAAAAAATAAATGCCTATGGCTAATGCTGTAATTCTTGGTCCATTACTGACGCGCAGGTCCAGTTCTCCCTTTATAAGCTGTCTATTGTCCTTGAGGCCTTGCATATCATTACATGTGTTTGAGCCATAGCTAGTATCTAATACCCATATGCTATGATCAGAAATAGTATTAACCTCAATGACAAACATACCTGAAGGAGTCGGGGCATCTGATGCCTGCTTCTTCTTTAAAGACTCCAGATAGACTTTACAGTTTCGCTTATATTGTCCAGTCTTGCCACAATGAAAGCAAATTCCTTTAGGCGCAGTTTCTTTGAGTTTCTTTTTAGTTGCACTTTCTTTTGGTTTCTTAGACTTTTTTCTTCTTTAGGTTCTTTTTTCTTTAACCAGAAGAAGAAAAGTCCACAACTAACACTGGCTTGTTATCCTTCTTGATAGCTTGCTCTGTGGTTTTGAGCAGATTGATCAACTCAGGGATTGTCGTGGAGATTTGGTTCATCAACATAAACTGTGAATAACTATCAGACAATACAACCAGAATTAAGTCAACATTTAATTCATAATCCATAACAAAACTCAAAATGACCAACCTCTCAATATAACCATTCATCTTCAATACATACTGCACTACAAATGTCCCCAGAGTCATTTTAGTAGTAAAGAGCACTCTCGACGTCTCGAACTGTTCAGACCGAGCTTGCTCATCAAAAAACTCTTTAAGATGAAACACTATGTATTAGCATCCATAGACTTATGTTGCTTTTGCAGCTCTGGTGACATAGAGGCTAGCATGATATAGGTAACCAAGTCACTATCTTTGAGATGCTTACAATATGATTTCTGATCCTCATCAGAAGCATCAACAATAAGTGGATCAGAAAGTGGAACGTCTAGGATATAGCCTAGCTCCTCAGATCTGATAACAATTCTCAGATTTCTTAACCAATCAAGAAAATTAGGTCCAGTTAATTTATTAGAATCCATAAGTGACTACAAATTCACACTGGAAGACATCTTTAATCAACCTAAATGTGAAGAGAGAAAGATGTTAGAATATAAATAAATGCATGGTCATATGGACTTGCATGACATGCAGATGGCTCCCACTAGCTTCAAATAATCTATAGCCCTTACTGTGAATCCAAGAAAACTTATGACAAAGTGTCCTAGTGGGTCGATATCTGACATTACTAATAATGACCTTATGTTTACCCAACAAGCCACCTTAGGTCAATCGGTACGTATCGATCATATCAATTGCATCATAGATGCAACTATCGTCTAGTGCTATCAACTTGTGATGTATGCACACACATTGGGTTATCAACTCTTAATGTGCGTACATCTGATGTACGCTACCCAATTACGCCTTTGTCTATGTTGACCTTGAGTTTATTCAACAAATCAATGTTGCTAGTGAAAATTGACTCATTAATCTGAAAATCTTATTTTAATGATTCGAACATATCCGTATAGAGTGAGCTTGGGTTTACCCAACAACATTAACTCTAAAAAAATTTTGGTTCTCCCCATATTAGTTTTTATATTATTTGTGAGGGATTTCATACTCTGGCCTTATCTAAGTCATAGAATTATAGTCACAATGACTATATAGAATGATTTAGGAAGTTTCATCAATCACATTGAATCTATATACATAATCATCCATCATCCCACCTAACCAACCCTAGCATGCATTCTTTAATGCAATCTCTCACAAAGTTTTCCTATATAGGTTGTGACGTGATATGTATCTAAAAATTTGCTATTTGATTCAACTCTTGAACAGAATTACTTTCTAATGTTGGCATCGGCTAATTTTTCAATCTATATGTTTTCAATTCCAATTAAAAATACCAATATACTAAATGTAATACCTTCTACTATGATGTACCAATTAAACTTTTTAATTGTATCATGCTTGCCATATCTAGTCATACTAGACATGAAATACTCGAAATAGATTAATACAATATTATTCTATTAGATTTTGAAATGATTTGAGAACATCAAACTATCACCCTAAGTATCTCTTGGTAGTCTCCACTTCATCAAGACTATTTTGACACTTGTCACATAAATTGTGACGGCCAAAATAATCAAGACAACTGAATATACCAACGAGATGCTAATATGACATATTTGACATCCGAAAATTTTTGGAAAGTTAATTTCAAAAAAATTAGTTTTGCATGCATATAACATCAATGTAACATATTTCTGATCACATAAAAATTAATCCAAGGCTTTGAAACCAAAAAACACACAATCAACATTTCAAACAAACCAGGTCCAATAGTTTTCTCAAAATTGTCTAACTCTGTCTTTTGCTTGAAAAAATCATTGAAACAATTTTAATAAATACTAAGAAAATTACAGAGGCTATAACATGTTCACAAATGTTCCACGAATTTTTTCATAATTTATTTCTAAGAAAAATTCAACCAACCTCAGCAACCAAGCCAATCCAAAATTTATGTTCCTCAACACAAACCTTCCCAATAGTACACAAGAAATTCTCAAATAAATATTTAATTAGATCGAAAACCTTTTTCCATCTTCATAGACATTTATAAACATCTTAGAAACATGTTGGTGAAAGCAAATACCCAAAAAATTTCTATAATTTATTCTCGAATTTACAAACATGCCTATTCATGTAATGTGCATAAACACAGCAACCAGAACAGTAGGGTATTAATTAGCAAAAACATATCAAATCACATTGATAAAATTTTTCCTTTCACAGACATATTCAACAACATATCATGAGCAAATATAGGTAGCATCACACATGTTATGGTTTCTCCTTTATACGAGACACAAGTGGCTCTGATACCACTATAGGAAAATCCTAGTGCGTGTATATGATACACGCAGTGTGGAAAACAAAAACAATTTGTTCCAGGACTTTCCCAAAATCTAGGATCTATGTGCCTATACAAGGAAATGCCATAAAACCTAGCTGAATGCTCCCGGTTCATATACATGTTCATAACATAT
>JAOSBK010000006.1:8190973-8218424 GCA_027568895.1 Erythroxylum shatona
CTCACTGAGTTCGCAAAACTCACCCAAAATTTGCAATTATTTTTCAGGATTTGAAGAATACCCCGTTAGGTAAACGGGAGTATAATTACTCCATACAAGGGAAAGCTAGAAATCGAGATCAGTTCACGTCTGCATTGTGTCTTGTTCTGTTCGCACTGAATTGAATTTTTCGCAAATTATTGTATTTGATGTATTTGAGTATATTTGTTGTTATGTATAACTTTCCGCTTGAAACAAGGTTTTGTAAAATAGATTGATCCAAGTGTAATATGTTTTGTCTTTGGAATGGGCTAATCGAACTTCTAGTATGTGAAAAACAAAATTTGCAACTACTGTAAATGAAAATGTTTATGAATAAAAGTGGGCCCAAATTTATGAATATCGATTTTCACGTACGCTTGAAAAAAAATTTTATACTGAGTTTTTGACGAACTAAGTGATGTAGCAGGTCACGCTCGCGGGGCACGGACTCTAATATCACCATCGATGTCGGGTTCGGGTCATACGGGAGTGGGGAGTTACATTTTAGTTAGAATTATTTGATATCTCATATTAATTGTTATTTATTAAATATATCACATTTAATTAATAATTTTTTTCAAATTGTACAATCAAGTCCAACTTGATTGTCTTTGCCCTCTTCAACTTGTTGTTCGTGTGAGACCTATTATGTAACATCCTGTTATCACATTAAGGGTTAGAACCCTGAAATGCGGTACATGTGAGATATCAATGAGAGATTAAAAAAACACATTTCATACTCATACATAATGTTAACATACACATACATGAACTGGAATATTACACACATTACAATGATTTGTTCATGCATTCATTTGATATTTTTCGGGTATAAATGATTGTTTTAATATGATTATGAAATGGATAGTGAATCTTTTTGCCTTAAAATTTGATTTGGTGAATTAAATTATTGATTTAGAATTTTTGGTGAAGTTTGAGAATTTTCTGAAATTAAGGATATTTTTGGACTAGAAAAATGTCAAGAGGTAGAACAATTGATAAATGGTAGTAGAAATAAGTGTTAAATGACAGCAAAAATAATTGGCTAATGGTATTAGGATTTTTAATAAAATAATATTAAAATTTAGGAGACAATTGGAGTCGAAATTGAAGGCAAATGGACTAGTTATTAAAAAGAACCAGGTGAGACCATATGAGTGGACAAGTGACAAGTGTCACTTGCTAAACCTAGTTCTTACTTCATGAATACACTAGAAAGACCCAGTGTTTTGTTCTTGCTTTTTCTTCTTCTCTGTGGCTTTTTCTTCATCTCCTTCATGGATTTTCTCACCAACCTCCATCAACATTAAACCTAGCTCTCTTATTTTTTCAGTTGCTACCCTCACCTTTGTTGCCTTCTTCATTTGCCACAAGAAACCTAAACCTCCCAACCTCCATGATAATGTATGTAGGTTGCATGAGAAGTTAGGGCTTGTCGGTGTTTTTGAAGAACTTGAAGCTTAAACAAGAAAGTCTTAAGCACTACTCTTCTTTATCTGTTGAATGAAGCATTTTTATGATAGTTAACAATTAAATGATTATAAAATGGTGATACGTGTATGCTGAAATGTGAATGAGAAAACTTGGGTATGTTCATCTCTTGTTTTTACACATGATACTGATCAATAGTTCATAAGTCATTGCTATGATGATTTGAGTTAGAATGATCGTTAAAGATGGTGTAAAAAGAGTGTAGAAAAGTTTGATAGGTAAGTGGGTGTTCATGCTCTGGTTTCATTGTTGATATGCATGGATCTCTTTGGGTATTTTAGAAGTGAGCCTAAATGAGTTTAAAGTTAAGGAAAAAGGAGTAAGGTGATATTATGATATGGTAAAATTATTAAAATGATAACTTGGAGATGAAACGAAGATGTTGATGAAGATGAAAAAATGCAGCAAATGAAGAAGTACAGAAGCTTGGATGAATATGCGTAAATGACAGGTTCTGTTTTTGATGTTTATAATTAATTATAGATTTTAATTTTGTAATTGAATGAGTTGAGCTAAAATAGAAGTGGGAATGAAGAGGAAATAGTGAGATTATAAGTTAGAGACAGTAAATTAAGCAAAAGAGAGGAAGAAGAGAAGAAAAATCTGCAATTTGTGAATCTAGAAAAGAAAAGAGGCAGTGTAGGATCGTGAAATTGGTGATGCGTCTCGCAGTGCAAGATCGTGCACAAGCACAATCGTGACATTGCGCACCCGACTAGAATTAAGCACGATCGTGACAATGAAGGCTTATCGAAAGGGATAGCTTTGAATATCCTTCACTATTTTGATCATAATTTCTTCTCCCGACCTCCAAATGACTTGAAATTTGAACCAACCAACTCTTAACACATTTTTCTTTCTCTATAGCAAAATTTATGGCCACTTGATTTCATTCAGAAAAGAGTGATTAATTAATTTAGGATGAAAATGATGAAATGTGTTAGAATATGATAAATGGAATGATTTCACTAAACAATCAGCAGTATTTTGCCCATATCTTGAGCTGTAGATATCCAAATGAGATTATTTTTTATTTAGATTAAACTAGAGACATACAATTACAAATTTCCTAAAGAAATCAAACTTTATTTCTATCTTTAAGAAATTCAAAATATGGCTTGAATTTGAATACAAAGTACTGTTGTAATTTAAAGAACAGTCCAAAGTATCTTGAGTATAACTTTCAGTATACTGAATAAAATTGTAGGATCTTGGTGTCGTTAGAAGGTGATGCTTGAATACTTCATTTTCCTTATCTTAAGGATCATACAAAATGGATCCGAAAATTTGTTTTTAAAAAAAGCTTAAATGATTAGTTGAGTATGAACTTAGATTCAATTTGTTTTATGTAGGTGTAAACCTAAGTTCAAATTATACCTATGTGAGTTTTGATATACAAATGATCTTATGACGAGAATAATGGAGACATATCCGGAATAGTAAAATTAAGTATGCGTTATACATGGCACATATACATATGGGTATAATTGAATGTTTATGTAATTGTGCAATTAATAATATGTGTGCAATGTGTCTATTGCATAATGATGATGTACAGGATAAAAGGTCCGCATCCAAATATTTCCAGATCATGGAAGCCAATGCTAATCTATAGCATACTGTGAGTAACCTAGATGATCTCACTTAATTAATTATTTTTTTAAATTATGTGTTAAAGTTATTTTGTGAATTTGATTGTGTTGATTCTAAACATTGAATGTCCGAGGTGTTTGATGCATGAAATACATATTGAAAGTGCTCCTTGTATATGAATCTGACTGAAATAATTGTACTCAACAATTTTGTTGAATTCCAGACTAAGGTCCGATGATAAATGTGTTTTGAATATGAATATGAAATCATATAATTGATTGAAAATATGAGAATGTGATGCACTTTATTACATGAATGCATGAAAGATAAAGGTTGTTGTCTTCAGAGTCATCAGTAAAAAGAGCTTAAAGCTTAGCATGTGATAAGAGCCTTTGGCTCAGTTGTTATTGTACCCGATATCTACTAAGGGATATAAGACATTATCTAATAACAGCTCAGTATCTACAAGAGATATGAGCTAGTAAAAAGGTACTCGATCACAACAAAGTAATAATTGAAAGTAAGTCTCATGAGCACTGCATAGACATCTGATAAATATGATTTAAATAGTTTGAATGTTTTCTGAATGTGATATATGATCTAAGTGAATATGAAATGTCTGCGACTCAACATGATGAAAAATAAAATGATATGAATTATGCAACTATATAATTCTATATGCTATATAACATGAGTGAACCATCGAGGATGGTTAACTCACTGAATTCGCGAAGCTCACCAAAATTGTAACATTATTTTTCAAGCTTAGAGAAGATCTCCAATTAGACAAATTGGAATCAAGCCACTGCATTCGAGTAAGAGATAAAGGTCCGGATCAGTTCGCAATTGCATTTGCATTTCTTTATTTTTTATCAAATTGTGTACTCTGCAATTATTGTACCTTGATTATTTGAATAATTCTATTTTGTAATAACTTTCCAAATTGGAAATGTTTGTAAATGAGAATGTTCAATGAGTGTAGTAACACTTGTGAATGAAAATGTTTATGAATAAAGTGATCCAATTTGTTTATTTATTTCCTACATATGAGTGTGATGTTTCAAAAATTTGTAACGAGTTTCGATTGTTTGACTGTTCTAGCATGCCACCCTTGCAGGATACATACTCGGATATCACTTAAGATATCAGGTAAATATCTTGTGAGAGTGGGGTGTTACATTATTAAATTCTCAAATATATTAGCAATGATTATAAATTATAGTTATGATTCATAATTATAATTAGATAAATTAAAGCTCCTTTTAATTTATCTTTAATTATCTAATTAAACAATTTATAATCATAGATCAAAATCGGTACCTAGCAATACATCATGATCATCCAAATATTTAAAAATATCAAAGTAGCTTTGACTAACCTTTTTGTGCATAATTTTTTCATATAATTCAATCATTTCATCATACAATATTTCGGTTAGACATAGAGTATGGAATTAATATCTACTTTATTTTGAGCCTAATTATATTAATTTTCCATCATTAGCTATTGATTTAATTAATGAAATTTGTAAACTATTTACAAAACATCATTTTACTTTGCTCAAAGATTTTCCAAATCAACATTAATCAAGAACAATAGAAAATTCTCCTTAAATACTTTAGGTTAATGAATTTTATCTTGATTACTTAACTACCTCTATATAGTTCATGTTACATCAAATGACTACTAACTGAACTACCCATAATTAGAATAAGTCATAAGTAATATCAAAATATAGCAATTTATATACAAGATAACTTTGAAAACCTCAAGTCAAATGATCACTTTATACAATCATCAAAATGAGAGCTTTTATAGACCTACAAATAATGTTTCTAATGAATTTTTCATATCAAGTCAGTTCAATGAACTTGTTGTCTAATAAGCACTCACACGTTTGCTTAAATATCTCTACATTTTTGCCTATGAGATCTACTACTTTCTTCATAAGGAAAAATATAATGTGTACTAATATTTTTATATTCTATTAATCTTCAACCTTAATAAAATAATGACTATGAACAATTTAGGGATAATACATAAATGTAATATAAATTTCATAATTATAGTATCATTATATTTTTTATAATGTGTAATTATCCTATGAAATTTATCACATATATACAAAATAATGAATATCTTTAAATTATTTTATCATTTGACTACAATTAATTAATTAGTTGTAATGCATAAACTACTAGGTGGTGCGTTCAGCATCGATTAATAGTAGAGGCAGGTCACTTGGAGTTTACAAGACAAAGCTGAGCCCTAACTTCTATACAGAAGCTCAGCAGGGAAAACGAATTATGTATAAATGGGCTTAGACTTGAGGCTCTAACTCAGCCCTTGAACTGAGAGCCTGGTTTGGTACTTAGAGCATATACTCCTTCCTTTGGAACAATTCTGAAATTTTTTTAAAAAATATTGCAGTAATTTTATTCTTTAAGCCAAGTGATTAGATTCAGCTCCCAATCAAGAATCTAATTCTAGCCTGCAAGTTGTACCAGAAGAAAGGAAAAACAATAAGCAGGTTCCCATAAATTGGGGTCCCGATCCTGTTTCGCTTAAGACAACAAACCCTAGTTAGCCAAAACAGTTTAGCCACTTAATTAAGCCAGATCTCGGATCTATCCCCTATGCTAATACACTACATATATGATTAATTTAATAGCCGAATCGCACATTGCGTCCAGTCCAGACGGTCTGAGAGCAAGAATTTCTGATTGCGTACTTTGCGCTCGACCCACATGCGATGCGAACATGACCACTAGGTGAATACAAATTTGCAGGTGTTGTACGTAGACTTGGTGTTTGTTTTATTTGCTGATTACTTTATAAGGGCTAGCTTATTTAGGATTAGAAAACCAGACTAGGCATGACAGACTATATTTAACATGGGTGTCATCAACATTTATAAGCCGCTAGTTCCATCGTTAAGGGTTAGGACAATTCTAAGAGGATAATTTCGATGTTGAGTCTTTTAAGTTGTTTATTTTACATTTTAAAGTCAAATGTAGGAAAACTCCAGGTGAAACGAACCGCGGTTGTCCTGACGCCGCCTCTTCAACTTCAGGATTCTCTTATAATTTGCGAGTGTTTAAGACGAAACAAGAGTCGAAAAAGATTTAATTTGTGGGCCCCTCTACTGTAGCAAGAAAATACGCAGTTCCATTGAAATGACACAGCAATTTGTCATTAATTGGAGGACTTGTACTATTATATAATTCTATTATAAATTTCTAACTAGGGTGTCACATCATTTTGTATTTTTCACATCAAATAAAAATACGAATTGAAGGTAACTTATATATAAAATGAGATAATAATTCAATATTATAAAAATTTGAACTAAAATATGGTAATTTTTATATATAGCATGCTCATTCAATAAATTGAACATTACCAGAAGTTAAATTTAACATGATGTTAATACCTTAAGATTTGCGATTAAGATATAATGTACTCCTCTTTTAAAATTAAGATTAAGTAAAGCTAAATTTCGCAGAATAAAAATATCTTAAAGTTTTAGATGAAGTTTGCGACTTATGAGAATAAAAAGATATGTCTTATAATTAGTTTTAGAATATGAAGTAGTAGTAAACAAAGGGGATTGGAAGAAGGGATAAAAGGCAAATTTCGGAAATTTAAGCACCTAATTATAAGTCAAACGAATTTGATAATACACTAAAAGGAATGAATAATATTTTATCGAAATAAAATTTCAGAAAGAAGGTAGGAACACTAAATTAAAATTGAGATAAAAGAAACAGAAGAAAGAAATAATTTAAAGTTAATGAAAAGAATGAGAGATAATCGCATTGGTGTATAATATTACAGATGATTACAAAAATAGGCCTCGTGTAGTCACATGGATTCCTGTAAATTTCCAGACCTCCCTGAACTGAACGAGGCTGTTTTGCCCGTTTGCTTCTTTCATCATACACCTCCCCATGGACCTTGCATCAGAATCTCTGTACTATTTTATCAGCTTTTCGTCATCTTCCTCTTTTTCATCTCCAAGTGTCCGACCACATTATTACCAAATGAAACAATAGTAAGAAGCATTTTCTTTTAGGCTTTTGCACTCAAAGGACTTTTTTAACCTTTACGCACTTGCTCACACAGTTTAGTCGAAGAAGAGGACGGTCTTTAGGTCAATAATGACTCCCTGCTCTCGACATTTTGGACCCACATTTTTCCTTCCTCTATTTATTTATTTTTATTGGTTTCGTTGTTTGAGTATGTTCTATGTTCATTTTCGAGAAGCAGTACTTACAATATCCGAGTGCCAAGAGAATCTCTCTGTCTCCTTCCCTCTCTCTTTCTCTTCTCTCTCTGTAGTCTAAATGACTTGTCTATTGTCACAATGCAATCTCACGTGCAAGAAGCTTTAGCTTTTCTATAGGCTTTGATTAAACGTCCCCAAGGTCTCTTGGCCCTCTCTTTAGGCCTAGAGGAACTGATCAAAAGGTGAGTGTTTTGGATCTTTTGTTGTGTTGTACTTTGGCTTATGCCTTCGTTCCAGTTTCTTACACCGATACACACAATCCTCTGCTTCATTTGATAGTCCCCCCACAACTTTCAAGTCTCCTCTAGTCACCAGAGTCCATTCCGTGGTTGGTAGGTCTACAATCCTACTCCACCTCTAGCTTATGTTTGTAAACTTCTTCTAAGAGTGAGAAGAAGGATCAGAATTAGGAAATACAAAGGGTCCACCTGTTTGTGTGCTTGTCCTTAACTTAGATATGGCACTAGAGGCAGTTGTGTATGCACAAGACGCATTTGGTTATGTTCATAAGGATAGTTATGGAGCAGGAGGAGGGGGAGGATCTTGGAGCTCTAACTGTGGATTTAAACAAGATGGCAAGTCTTATCTTGGGGTTTTAGACCATAACTTTAGCAACATGGAACGACTGCAAGGTCAGCATGAGAACTGGGATTCTTCACCTCCATCCATCATGCGACATGCTAAAGAGTGGGATCCAAATTCTTCACCTGAGACATGCAGTCTTGAAACATCTCTCCCTGGAAAGTTGTTAACACCCGCTACAATGGAGCAAACGCCGGCGACCGATAGTGGCCGACGGAAGCGTAGACGGACAAAGAACACGAAGAACAAAGAGGAAATTGAGAACCAAAGAATGACTCACATTGCTGTTGAGCGAAACCGTAGGAAACAAATGAATGAATATCTTGCTGCTATTAGGACTCTGATGCCTCCTTCTTATGTCCAGCGGGTCAGTAACAATCACACTCTACTGTTCCAATCATACATGCATCTTTTGTGTAAGACATCATATGTGTTGACTTTGTGTTCGTAAGATTTTCTCCCAACATAAATTGGGAGGAGATAAAAAGAACAACTTATAATAGTCTTCTCTGAAGCTTGAGGATATGCTCACTTAAATGCTGTTGAAACCTAATGATCGGTTTTGGTTCTTATGACATGCAACATTTTCTTGTGTTCAGAAAATCTTTATATGTTGTTTATATTTCCAGGGCGACCAAGCGTCGATAATTGGAGGTGCCATTAATTTTGTGAAAGAGTTGGAGCAGCTATTGCGGACCATGGAAGCTCAAAAAAGGTCCAAGCAACAAGCAGAAGTTAATGGCTACACTACTTCACCATTTGTCGACTTCTTCTCCTCCCCTCAGTACTCCACACGCGCAGCTCAGTCTCCGGGCTCTGTGGATAATCAGTCGACGGCGGCAGAGACTCATTGGGCTGCCGCAGACATAGAAGTGACCATGGTAGAGAGCCATGCAAATCTTAAAATACTCTCCAAGAAACGCCCCAGACAGCTCTTGAAGATGGTTGCAGGGCTTCAACGCCTGAGGCTCACTATTCTCCACCTAAACATCACGGCTCTTGATCAAGTGGTTCTTTACTCCGTTAGTGTTAAGGTTAGTTAAGACTTAAGACTTGATACAGTCTAATCAGTCAACTTTTTCTTCTCGACCTTTACTTTTCTTGCTTTCTTTCTTTTCACGTAGCGGAGATCCCAAGAAAATTCTGTAGTAATTAAGAATTATACAACACATCTTAGTTAGAGATGCAAACACACTCCGCTTAATTTGTGCCTTTTGTCCTTCAAATTGATCCCATCGTTTCTTATAAAATGAAACAGGTTGAAGAAGGATGTCACCTGACTACAGTAGATGAGATTGCGGCAGCTATCAATCAAATGCTACATAGAATTGAAGAAGAGGCTGTCTTCTAGCTGATTTTAAATTTCTGGATCCTAATCTCTGTCTTTCCTAATAGTTAGTTTGTAATCTCAAAATGGAATTCCCTTACCTAGCTAAAATATGGTCTCTTTTGAGATTTATCTGTATAACATGCTAACCAAGTTAGTTTTGATTTTATCTATCAAGTGAGGTCTAGTCAAAACCTTGCATATATCGAGTACCAATATTCTTTAATCACTCCAGTGTCCGATGAAAAACAATGGCTATCTGACAAAAGTTATGTAGGCATCAGCAATTATTAATTAGATGTTAATAAGAGCATTATTGTTCAAAGTTTTTAATGTTGAGAACACTACCAAGACAACAAGAAACAATTATTCCTGTATTTTTGTTTGATTGGATGATTTACCAATCAACCGGTAGCCTAAGGAATCCATTTCAGAAGAGATAACATTTCGAAAAGGTAGAAGAATATCGAAACTAACTCGGATTTATTCAATAATGTTATACTCTCTTAAGAAAAAAGTGACAGATTGAGTAGTCTTACCAACTAATTAACATGAAGAAAAAATGAACAAATTTCTAAACCTCGTTTCACATGTTTTACATACGAATAATGTCTACGCACAAACAAGTTTTTGTTAAGCCCTTGCGTAACCTTAATTTTCAAAAGCAAGCTTTGATGAATTTAAAGATAGTTGAATACAGGTTAAAACAATAATTAAAGATGTCTCTAATAGTAATTCAGATTTATCATTGGGTTGATGCGTTCATTATTAGTTTTGTCATTCCTATTGCAATGCTATTTATCTTACTTTCAAGATTTTTCTTATAAGCTTTCTAGTCTTTTTCTTTCTTTTTTTCTTTTTCTTTGTGTAGTACATCATGATAGTTAAAGCATTTCTTGTCTTTACAACTTCTTTATTCTTTATGAACAGATAGTTTTACAAAAGCCAAAAATTGTGAAATTATACTACATAGTTTGGTGAATATGCTTTTAATGGTACTTCTAACATTATTGTTTACACAACTTATGAATTGAGTTTTCTTTTTATGTGTCACCCTTTACAAATTATTGGACCCAAAATCTAATGCAGATAAGACATAGCAGAAGAAAGCAAAAATAGCAAAAAGACACAAGCTTTATAGTTCAATTAACCTACTAAGTGTAAATAAATTTACAAGAAAGCAAGCCAGAAACTCCCGACATTTCTGTTAGCGACAGTAATGCGATTGCGCTCATGATTTTCCTTTCAAAGGAGCTCAGCCGTTCGACAGCACCGCGTCAAACACAGAAAAGAAGAAGTGAACAATTTCATTAGCAACATCTTCAATCAGTGGGATCCACGTGGGAATTAGATGGGGTTTTTGGAATCAACTATCTTAGTATGATTAATATTTTGTTCTTTATGGTCTACTCCCTGTCTTCTTCATAGTTCCACAGGAATTTCCACACCAGGCATCACCAAATAACGCTTCGAATGTTTACGATCACTACAACAAATTGACCTTTGGCTATAAAAAAATCATAACTAAAGATATAAAAAATGTCACCTATAGTTTCTAGTTACGATTTCATTTTGTCACCAAAATATTGCAAAATTTTTGTAATTAAAAATTATAGGCGACATTTTTCGTAATCGTCTCTAATGATTTTTGATTATGTAGAATCATTGCCCATAGGATAGGCTACCCTTCTTTTTCTTAACTAAAAATCATTAGCTACGTTTTTATAATTGTAGCTGAAAGTATTTTGCTACGGTTCTGGAAAGGTAGATAAATATAATAAATGTAGCCATATTTTTTTATATACATTTTAACCAAATGTTATACAATTTTGGAACAAATTATTTGCTACATTTTTAATCCATATTATTGTATATAATGTATCAATATAAATTTTATTTTTAATTTATTATTAAAATATTATACAAAAATAATTGATAATTTGAAGCATTATATATAAAAAGTAAAATATCATTGAATTATACCAGTAAAAAGAATATTCTTCGTATACAAGATTTTAATTACAACTTAAAAAAATTATTATAAACAAAATAATAAATACAAAATCCTGTTTATAAATTATAAATGTTGAGATTATAAAAAAGTTATAACATAACTGAACGACAAGCTAGGTTTGCCCATGTCAATAAAACTGTAATAATCCAAAAAGCTTAGTTGAAATATACTAAAAATATTGTAATTATTGAAACAATATATTTTTTTAATTAAAGCAAACATCCCATAACTTTAACATTCACGACATAATCACTTAGTAGTTGCATCTTCATCAATTCTATAATTCGAGAAAAAAATTAATTTAAATAATACAAATAGGAAAAAGAATAAAAGATGTAATTAATATCATTCACTTTCATTTTCGTTACTATCATAATCCGAACTAAGTATTTTTCTTAATAACTTATCATGTTTAGCTAATTTTGCTCGAATATGTTGTAATTCAACCTTAAACGTCTTGTTTTCTTTTTGAAGTTGCTAAATGACTACTTTTTGTGATAAGGTTGAAACATTTGGCTTAAGGCCAAAGCCAAGACCTTTGACATAACCATAACATGTACCAAGCACGATATTGCAAATGTTTTCTACATTGATCTCATTCCCTTCAGATATTGATCTTTGTAATAACTCTTGCATCTTATTCTAAAATTTAAAATACAAAACCAATATTCAATCCAAATATTAATACTGACTACTATGTTAACAAATAAACTTAAATATTAAAAAAATTTTATTTATATAGTTGTTTTCTGCTTCTTCTGGCATCTACTCTTTTCCTTCCCTAAGTAACTTTATATAGTGTGATCCTATCACATTCTTGTCCATGTAGTTCCTTCCCACTTTGTTTTATGGAAAAAAAATACAAGGCACAATAAATAATACAATGTTTATTGATATAGTTATCAGTTGTAAACAAGGATCTTACATATTTATTTTGAATCTACAAATGATTTGGACATTTGATTGTGAGATGTTTTCATTTTTTTCTCTATTGACCTTTTCCTTCTCACAATTTTCCTAAATAAAGGAAAAAAGATTAGGTAGTCATTTAATCATCTAACAAAATTAATGGAAGCAAATATGAAGGGAAAGAAAACAAACCTTGACTTTGGGGTCAGCCTAATAGTCACACAAATTATTCCAATGTTCTGAAGACATTCGTTCGTTCGAGAACATGTCTCCGTACCTCATTAGTAAGAAAAGATTTATAATAATAATGTAACTTATTACGGTGATCCTTAGTCCTTTATTTTAAGAATGAAGTCACACAGTTTGAAACATCAGGGTTCTCGATATTGATAATATTCAATTTCAACTGTGAACAATAAATAAAAGTGTAATTAATCTTCAAATAATTAAAATAATATTATATATAGTTAAATATATTGAAAAATTACTACAACTTTATCTAAATCATTTTTAAGATCTTCCTTCAAGTCCTTAACATGCTTCAAACAAGGTAATTCTATTCTCGCAATAATCCCCAAGTCACTTAACAATTTTGTTGATTGGATCTTGCTTATAGGACAACCTTGCCGAGTATCTATCTATATTGACAACTTATTATTTATTGTGATATCCATTTGCTGTAATTGACAACTTCTAGTTTTATCTCTATATTTTTTAATATTAACATTGGAACTTGACAACAAATCAATAATGATAAGGAAATTTTAAAAAAGATTAACAAACTTGTGTCCCTCTGCACTAGTTGATTTATTATTGTTTAAGGCAGAATGAAGTTGTGTATGACTAATTTCATTAGTGGCTGAGGTAGAATGTTGTTGTTGGCTAAGAATTAAATTAATGACACCAATTGATTGATTCAATTAAAGTTACAGATCCTTCTGTTCTACAATTTTCATACCTGCCACCTTTTTCCCTTTGTTTCTACCAGGTGTCATTACATTGGATATTTATAACAAAAACATAAATTTTAGTAACATTATAATACATCCAATCATCATTATTAACATACATTCAATCATTAACAATACGCATTAATAAAAGTCAATCATTAACAATGCGCGCATTAACATAAATTAATCATCAACAATATGCATTAATATAAATAAAACATCAACAATATGCATTAACATAAATTAACCATGAATAATACTCATTAACATAAGTCAATCTTCAACAATACGCATTAATATAAGTCAACCATCAAGAATGAAAATTAACATAAGCCAATAATCATTAATCGAATTAACATAAGTCAATCATCAACAATACCCATTAACATAAGTTAACCACCAACAATACATATTAACATAAGTCAGTCATCATTAATCGCATTAACATAAGTCAATCATCACCAATATGAATTAACACAAGTCAATAATCATTAATCACATTAATATAAGTCAAGCATCAACAAGATGCATTAACGTAAATGTTACCAATTTTACATTTGAAACAATATAAAGAATAATAAACACCTCCAATCATTATGATTCATGATCAAGATCTTGAAATTCAAATTCATTAATTGTATTATGATTCGACTCTTTATCGCTATTATATTCAGCCAAAGTATCGTCATTTTCATATAATTCATCCTCAATATAGTCTTCATCTCTTTGTATAACAAGATTAGCTTGTACGTCATTTGCATCTAGCATACTGGGATTAACATCTCTCCTACAGAATGATGATATATCTACATCTTCTATTTGTAGGGCTCCATTATTAAGTCTGATTCAATATCTTGATATACTTCATCACCATCTTCACCCATCAAACCATTTTCCCTTGCACAAAAAAAATATTTCAGTTTTGAAACTTTTAAATAATTTTCCAATTCCTACCCAATACAATGTCATTGTAGAATACTTGCTTTACTTGATTTGCAAATACAAAAGGTTTACTATCATACCATGTGTTACTAACGTTGATACTAGTAATATTGTTGTTCATTTTTATGTTCATCCCTTTGTCACCAAGATTAAACCATTTGCACTTAAATAGAATAACTTCTTTTTCCTTGATGTAATATAACATTATTATTTCTAATATGACACCATAGAATTCAATAAAATCATCCTTATGTTGTCCTTTAATAATAACCCCACAATATTGTCTTCTAAGTAATGCAACCTATATAGTTTTTCCCACACATATGAGACCCACATGTCAAAGCATATAATGTTATCGTGGCCTTTGACAATTTGCTATTATATAACCTTATCATCTATAGAAAAAATATAATTAGAAGTTAATCTCACCTATAATTTTCATTTGTCCATAATATTCTATGAATAACTTACTCGAGTCCTAAACCATTATGGGAAGTTAATCTTATGTCTTCCTTCAACATTAACAATCATTTTTCTTCTAATATGATCTTTGTGCTCTCTATTTAAAAAAGTAAATAGATATTAGAAAATACAGGATGAATGATATATTTAAATATGAAATAATGACCAAGAAGTAATGTGCATACTCCATATATACATGTACTTCCTCACAATTGTTCATATACTAATGGCCAATTTTAAGTTCATCTTTAGTTAACTATACATATTTTCCTATTTCAAGTGGCCTTACATTTTAGGAGGAAACTAACAAACTACCATCTTGATCAAAATCAAAGTTACATTCTTCTCAATTAAATCTTGTCCCAACGTTATTTAAGCATATAGAACAAAATACTAAGCATTTATTTGATATATAAGCCTTTGCAATAAAGCCTTCAGGTCAAGCCCTATTATGTACATAACACTTAAGAGAGTCTGAAAACCTAAACAAAATATAAAACATTAAAAAATTTTAATAACTAATATCTTAAGGAAAAATTGTAGAAGTTAATATAAATTACTTTTCAACAGGGAACATCCATCAAAATTGAACCAATATGTAAAGTTTTGCCTTATACGGTAAGTGAATTGCCAAATGCATCATAACATTAAAAAAAAGATAGGAGAAAACTAGTTCAAGCTTATATAGCTCTTCTACTTTCAATGTCTAATAACATAATTACTTAAAAAACTCTCCCAATTATGCAAAAAATTATGGACACATCCTTCAACAAACACCAACGTATTCAAACAGAAAGTAATTGTTATAGAAGTACATAAAAATCATAGCTTTTGAACATCGAAACTTTTCACTCATTAGCATTGACACAACGAGCTATATTAGATGCATACCCATTAGGAAACTTAACTGATTTAAGAAATTGAGAAAAAGATTGTTTCTCCTTTTTTGACATGTTATTACATGCAAGTGGAATCATGTATGACCTATCATCTCTTCTTTTCAAACAAAAATCTTTTGCTATATTCATATCTTCTAATTATAATCTAGCCTTAATTATGTCTTTCGATTTGCCATCAATTCCCATTAAAATACCTAAAATATTCTCACAAATGTTTTTTTCAATTTGCATCACATCAAGATTATGCCTCAATAGCAGTTCCTTCCAATATGTCAAATTGAAATATATGCTTTTTTTTATATTCTAATTAAGATCAACAAAACTTCGCTTTTTCTTTCTATCGCTTGGGTGTTTTCTAGTGTAAACTTACCCAAATGTGGTAGTTGTTCAACACGTTATCACCAAATAAGTGCAAAGAAGCTTCACTATGTTCTACTTTCCCATCAAACAATTTGCTTCTTTGTCATCTGTGCCCATGTTCCAAGTAACAAGAATGTCCCATAAAATATATTTTACTTCATAGCCTTATTAAATGAGTTTGATGGTTACATACAAGACATGCCATATACCCTTTAGTACTCCATCCATACAAATTTTCATAAGCTGGAAAATCATTTATAATCCACAAAATAACTACATGCATTCTAAATTTTTCACCTTCAACAACATCATAAGTTTCTAATCCAACCTCCTGGAGATGTTTTAAATCATCAATTAGTGGTTGCATATGTACATCAATATCTTTTCCAGGAGTAGTAGGTGTTAGAATAAGTAAAGACAACAAAAAGACTCTTTCATACACTTACATAGGGGTAAATTGTATGGCATAAGAATTACCGGTCACATGCTATAAGAAGTATTTATATTAATAAATGGATTAAATCCATCAGAGGCTAAAGGTCTACTGGATGATGCATAATATTATCATCAGTGCATTTCTCTTTATGTCATCTCATTCTATGGTTATTTTTATTAACATTGCCTTTGTAGTCATGGTTTAATATAAAAGTATCTTAAGATTTTATGGGTTATCTTTTTTCCTTTTCCATCATCCACTTGCCACCTTGATGTACCACAAATGGGACATTCTTTAAGATCTTTACTGTCCTACCAAACCTTCCAAAATATAACATAATCATCCTTACAAGCATTTATTGATGTATATTCTAATCCAAGGTCCCTTAACAATTTTGTTGCTTTATAGTAACATTTGGGAAATTTGTGGCCAACTCGTAATGCATCGTTGAGCAACTCAATTAGCATGTCAAAATATTTGTTACTCCACCTATCATATACCTTGAAATGCAACAACTTGATAATAATAGATAGCTGTGAGAATTTTGAGCACCCTAGATATAATTCTTCTTGAGCAACTTTCAATAACTTCTCAAATTTCTATTTTATAATACTATCAATGTATAAGGAAAACCAATATCATTCATAGTCTCCTTATAATTCTCCAAATCCTCTAACATCTCTCTAATCCCATCATTAACATCACAATCATCTACATCATCATTGTTACCACCATCATCACTTGTATCAATGCTTCTAGCATTAATTGCCTCAAAGCATTCACCATGATAAATCCATAGAGCATAAAATTTATCTAAGTCTTAGATTAGCAAGTAATTATATACCACATCTTGACTTTGAATGTTGAAATTAAATAATCTATGCATGGACATCAAATTTCACATTTAAAACCCATTTGATCTTTTACAACTTGCATGAAACTCTTCCACTCCTTCTAAGTATTGAGTGGACCATTTCTAATGATGACATCTAACTTTTATCCAAGTAGCTATACAATTAAAAGTAAATTACTAAATATAATTTAAGTTCTAAATAACATAATGATAAATCAATTTAAGTTCACATACTAAGTTTTAATTCAACGAAAGAATGAAATTGAGCATGTTAAGAATAGGAAGCATGAACCCATCTCAAAAGCTACATGTACAAGTAGTAAGTTTTAAACATACCTCTTAATTATGAAGCAAAAACTGTAAGATTTGATTCAATGTGTGCTTTCTTTATTATGAGCTTCAGCACCTCTTGTTTGACTACATTGTAAATAAATTATCGATTCATCATCTTAACAAGCATATCGGAGAACTCTTAAGAAATAATAAATTAAAAATAAGTATAAAGAATCAATTATAAACAATCCATCTAACTTCTTTCTAAACTTTAAACTCTCTGACCTCTCTCTAACTTCAATTTCCCACCTATTTGCTTTTTCCCTTTATGTCCTTCCCAACATCCACGCTGTCCTTAATACAACCCAAAAACACCTGGTAATTTTGTCTTTTCCAGGGGCTTTTTTCAGGGAAGCAGGAGTCTCCCACAGGATGGGAGATCCGACCCCAACATCGAGCTCCTTCCCTCCCCTTTTGCAGGAGTTGGTTACTGGCCAAAGTAGAGATAACGTGGCGGTGGTGAATAGAAATGCCCAGGTGTCTGCAGCACTAGGGGGTGGCTCGTAAAGAGAGAAGGTAGGATTCCATAAATCTCTAGGTAAACTCAAATATTACCCTAATGTGGTGTAGGATAGAATTGTGTCTCCTTCGGTGGAATTGTTACGTGCTAGAGCCAACGCTTGGTCTCATGCACTGGTTGGTTTTTTTTTGGTCCAAACGTCTGGTTTTCTTGGTGGTGAATGTGTGGGCTAGAGCCAAATGGGGTCAAAAAGGGTTTAAGAAAGTTATGCTCATGGAGGATGGGTCGATCTTATTCAAGTTTTCTGTGAACTCCAATTTAGGTGAAATTCTTAAATTAGGGTCGTGGTACATCGGAGACCAGCCCTTGTTTTTGAGGCAATGGAGACCTGGGTTGGGATTAGATAGGGGATCAGTTGAGGTGCTGCCAATTTGGGTACAATTTCATGGCCTTTCGATGGAGTATTGGACGGTAGAAGGGTTAAGTGATTTGGCTAGTGTATTAGGGAAACCTATATGTATGGATACGCAGACGACGGCCATGGACAGAATTGGATATGCCAAGATATGTGTGGAAGTGGCAAAGGATGTTGAATTACCTGATATGTTGTCCATATTGAGACTTGGTGAGACTGGAGAGTTGGTTAGTGATCACATTTCTTTAACTTATTCGTGGAAGCCTAATATGGTGGCAAAGCAGTGGGTAGCTACAAGGCGAGTGTTTCAGTCCTATTGGTAAGAAGATCTGATGAAGGAGGATAGGGGTAAGGAGGAGCAGGGAAGCAAGTTGGGTCATGACAAAGGCCCTGGGAGAGTGATGACGATGGAGTTGGGTGGAGAGGGCTCAAGACGGAGTCATGGGAATGTAGGTGCCAAGGATATTGATCTGGTAAGGAACAGGCCATAGACACAGTGTGTGCAAACTGAACAAGGGTTAGAGGTGTGCACGACAATGGTAGGAGTAAGCAGAGATGGGATAGACAATGATATAGAAGTGATAGTACAACCCATTTGCTCACAGAATCTTCAAACTTCTGCCATTCAACCTGCAGAGGAGGGGCAGACACTTAGCATTAATAGGGAGGGTGCGATGGTGGAGTCACCGAAGCAAGGAGGAGTAGTTAAGATGGACGCAAAAACTAGAATCAATGCAGGGCAAGAGGTAGGATCTCCATTAGAGGATGGGGAGATTACTCAACCTATGGTTGGATGGCTAAGAAGAAGAGTAAAAAGAAAAAGCACAAAGGGGTGATATCCCCTGAGTGTCTTTGTTGAGATGACGTTTTTAGTATGGAATACGAGGAGGTTGAGTGACCCCCAGAAGAAGATGATGGTCTAGTAGGTAGTTTCGGATTATCACCCTTACTTAGTAGGTCTTTTGGAGACTAAAATCAAAGCATCGGTTTATATAATTTAGATTTTTTGGGGAAACAATGGAGGCTTATTTCTAATCTTGATTATCATTATAACATGAGGATCCTATGCTGTTTTAATGTGGATAAGGTGGAAGTTCAAGTGCTTAGGATGGGGGTATAGTTTATGCATTTGCAATGTATTATGCCTGGAAAGGGTAACTTTGTGGTTACTTTAGACTATGCATCCAATTTTGTTTTCCAAAGAGCTAAACTGTGGTCGGAATTGAAGGAATTTCAGGCTGGTTTGCAAGGCCCATGGTTGGTAGCAGTAGATTTTAACTGTTGTCTTAACTTGACGGAAGTTGAGGGTGGTGTGCGCTTTCATAGAGGAGTAGGCAGAGAACTTCAGCAGCTATTTCGTCATACTGAGTTAGTTGATCTCAGAGGTAGGGGTAGATGGTACAGGTGGGAGAATAAACAGAAAGGGAATATGTTCATTCGAAAGAAGCTCGATCGTGCTTTGGTAAATCAATAATGACTTAGTTCTTTCCTACTTGATTCAGTTGTGTTTGGCAAATTAGGGCTATTGGATCATGCACCCATTCTCATACAACACCCATATACTGAAACTAGGGCTGGGGCCCCTTTTCGTTTCTTTAATGGCCTACTTCAAGTGGAGGGTTTTATGGAGACGATTGCACAAGTTTGGAAAACAGATATTCGAGGCTACAAAGCTTTCCAACTGATGCAGAAATTGAAGCTAGCCAAAAGAGCTATCAAGGAGTTTAGCAAGAGCCGAACTAGGAATATTAATGAGTTGGGTACCCAATTGGCTGATATCCAGAAGCAGTGCTATGCAGAGCCTATAAATGAGAGGTTGAGGGTTCTTGAGGCCGAGGTTATGCATAAGTATCATGAGGCTCTTTGGTTAAATGAATCTATTCTCAAACAAAAAACTAGGCGAAATTGGATCAAGGAGGTTGATTGCAACTCTAAGTTTTTTCCTGCGACCATCTTAGCTCGACGCATCACAAAATTGATAGATGAGGCAGGTAATTCTATTACTGGGCATGACCCAGTGGCTACGTATGTTAGGGAGTTCTTTGTGCAATTGATGGGCAGAGCAGTAGATTCGGATAACGATTTTGGAGTTCGGGATGTAGTGGAGTTTTCTCTGAGTCTAGAAGTATGGAGAGATTACTTGCCCCTGTTTCGGCTCATCAGGTAAAGGAGGCCATATTCCACCTTAATGGATCTAAAGCACCTGGTCTGGATGATTTTTCAGCCGAGTTTTTTCAACATACTTGGAGTATCACTGGTTAGTCATTCACGGAAGCAGTACTGGAGTTTTTTGCTTAAGGAAAATTGCTACAGGAGATCAACCACTCCTATATATGTTTGATTCCCAAAAAGGAGATACCGGAATAGATTATGGATTATTGTCTAATCTCGTGTTGCAATACAGTGTATAAGGTTATTGCCTCTCTTTTGGTTGAGCGTTTAAAGGGAGTTTTGGCTAAAGTAGTTAGCAATGTTTAAGGAGCCTTTCTTCCTTCTCAAAGTATTGGCGATAATATTCTGTTATTGCAAGAGCTATTGGGGGAATATCATTCAGGTAAGAAGGTAAAAAGTTGTGCCTTGAAGATAGATTTGTATAAAGAGTATGACACGATTGGGTGGGGCTACCTGAGGGATTGCTTGCAGGGGATAGGTTTTCCTGCCCAGTTCTGCCATTGGATTTTGCAATGTGTACAAACTACCTCGTTTAGTGTCCTTATTAATGGGATTCCTACGAAGCTCTTTCGGATTCGTAGAGGGATTAGGCAAGGGAATCCTCCGCCTCCTTACTTATTCACGCTAGCTATGGAGGGTTTTTCAAGGCTATTGAATAAAATGGTACAATGTAATGGGTTATTTCAGTACCATTATCTCTGTCAGGAAATGACTTTGTGTCACCTTTTATACGCGGATGATTTGATTTTATTGTGCAAAGTTGATCAGCATGTGCTACAAATGATGATTAATTTGCTAGAAATCTTTTCCAGATAATTTGCTAGACATCTTTTCTAGATGGTCGGGCATGAAAATGAACCGATAGAAGAGCATTATATATATATATCAACCGATGTTCATAATCAAGAGCAACTTAGCAGATTAGTGGGGTTGCCACTTCAAACGCTACCGTTTTGGTACCTAGGAGTGCCAATCACGTTTGGCAAGCCAAGGTATTATAGGTTTCTCCCTTTGCTGGAAAAATTGAAAAAACGTATTAATGCATTGTTGAATCGATTTCTTTCCTTCGCTGCGAGGGTTACCTTAATTATTTATGTGCTGAATAGTATACATGTGCATTGGGTTGCTCATAAAATTCTTCCGAAAAGAGTTATAAGGGAAATGGAGAGGATATTGAAGACCTTCCTATGGATGGGCAAACATGATAAATGTAAGGGAGATAAAGTCAAGTGGAGTGATATTATAAAGCCCAAGAAGTAAGGGTGTTTGGGCATTATATCGATAACTCAGATGCAATGAGTTTTGCTTATGAAACATATTTGGTGATTATTCGTTGACAGAGAAGCGATATTGGTTAAATGAGTACAAGTATATTGACTTAATCGGCAGAGTTTCTGGCAACTTCAAATGAAATCTGAACATTCTTAGATATTTAAACGTTTGATGCAAGTCAGAGATTTGGTCTACGCTGTTATTAAGTGTACAATCGGTGATGGAAAGAAAGTTAATTTTTAGTTTGATAATTGGCATGAATCCAGTCCTCTTTGGTTGAGACAAGACTTCGTTAGTTTTAGAAATAGAATTTCCAAGGTGGAATCATTGGTAAGGGTGGTTAGGGCGAGGGAGAGATGAAGTAGATGCAGATATGGCCATGTGCTTGAGTCGGTTTTGAATAGGGCATGGTTGGGTAATACTCAGGATAGGTGGATTTGGAAAGCCAATCATAATGGGACTTTTACATCAAAGTTAGCACACACAATTGGAAGAGGTAGGTCGGAAGAGGTTTTATGACCGAAGTTAGTGTGGCAGCAGGTACTTTATCCTAAAGTGGCATTTTTGGTGTGATTGTCTATTCTATATCGGTTGAGAACAAATGACAGATGGTTTGGTAGTTTTGATCCTATTTGTGTTTTGTGCAAATTAGTTAACAAGAGTAGAAATCATCTATTTTTTTGAATGTGAATACACTAAATCGGTGTGGAATAGAATTATGCATTTGCTACGTAGAATCCCCTCCTCATACCAGTGAAGTGAGGTAGTAGTTGAGGTTATGCAGGAAACTCGTTCAGGACAGATAGATGGTCTTATTTTCAGGACTTCATTTCATATGGTGATTTATAACTTATGGAGGGAGAGGAATCGATGATTATATAAGCATGAAGAGCGACCCAAGTATGAGCTAACGGATTACATTGTTAACTTGATTAGGGAGGTTCTTATGGCACATGGGAAGCATGAAGAAGTAAGTTTAGCAGTGAGAGGACGCTGTAACCTTTAGTTGTTGTGAGCTTGCTGGCTGAGATGGTTGTTACTGGATGTAATTATTTTCGTTTTCCAATTGTAGGATTGTACATTGTAGCTTTTGGTTTTCTTTTGGTAATATAATTTCTTAAAATTCCAAAAAAAAAACAATCCATCGATTTTCTTCAACATCTTAGGTTTTAGGTTACAACAAGTGATTTAATGAATGTGTAAAATTACAATAGGCAATATATGTGAAGAGAGTAGCACAAGTCTTATCTAATTCTAGAAAGTTGTGATAACATTATGCATAAAGAATATATATGAAGAAAGTAGCACAAATGTGCTATTGAAATCACTAGGCATAAAGGAAACATAGGATCTAGTCGAATTGTTATTTCATGGCAGAAAATAACTTAAAAGAGTATTAAATTCACATAATAATTTCTTTTTTTCCCATAACTAATAGGCTTGAATTGGTCCCATAGTCATGTTGTTGAGATGTTTTGATGTCACACATCTGCCAATGGTTGGTAATTTTTCTTGGATCTTTTATAGAAATATTAGACTTAGATAAGAATACTTCTTTTTATAATCTTTTTATTACCATTAGCCTTTTGAATCTTAGCCTAGGATTTTAGTTATGCTTATGTTGTAAAATATATTCTCAAATATTCTACTTATGCATTAGAAAACGAATGGAACCTTTTATCATGGATTTATGACCTAAAAGTATAGCTAAGAACTTTTATACATTCCTTGGGTTTGTTTGACATAAACATGGTTTAAGGAAATCACATTTCTGATATAAGTGTCTACTTCTTGTTATTGATGCAATAAGGAGTCCAAGTGTATTTTTTTAATGTTTATAAACAACCTAGTTCTACATCTGGCAATTTTGTTAATTGGTTCATCACCAACTAATATAAGGAAGGTTTATTCTTCAGTTTACTACTGGACTTAAACAATTTTGAGAGGTAAGACTGAATTCACACATCTATTTTAATTTACCAACTCGAATTGACAAACAAATCAAAATAAAATACATATGATCAGTACATAGCGTCAACAAAATAAGTTGGAGAAGAAGAACAGAAATCTTGGATGGCATCTTTCAAACTTGGAAAGAACTAAGCAAAAATAGTAGATAAGTTGGACGAATTACCAAGAAGGACAAACAACCAGAGACAAAGTCGACGACAGATGAAGATGGACGACTTGCAAGGCTTTTGGAACACAATTGGCAGAGGAAGAAGAAGATTTTGATACCCAATTAGGAAGACAAAGATAACTTCGTCATTAGGTTTTAATTAAGACGAAAATGATGTCATTTATAGTGGAACAAATGACTTTGTTTTCGTTAACTGCTACAGAACTTTGGTCGCCACTTAGCAACGATTATAAGAAAACGTTACCAAATGGTTGAACATTGGCAACATTTTTAAAAAATCGTCACTAAAGAAATATATATGCGACAACAATTTAGAACAACTTTTAGCAACGATTATATAATTCATCACTAATGGTTTTCTGATTGCGACGATTTAGGAAAAGCTTTGCAAAAGGCTAACCCTTTGCCAAAGGATAAGCTTTGGCGATGAATTTAGAAATCATCACCAATCTTGTCATATATGTTACATTCTTAAATATACGTAGAAATTTTATAAAATAGTATAGAATTTATATATAATAAATAGAGTAATATGTTTAAATAGAATAATATACCTATATATTTATATATTATTATATTAATTACCATATATCATTATGTTAATTACAATTATTATCTATATATTGATATATCATTATATTAATTATAATATATTTAAAAATATAATTGCAATATGGTTAAAAATGAAATTAAATAATAAATATCAATAAATATAAAATAGAATATATAAATAGAATTAATAGAGAATACATTTGAATATAATGAGAATTATAAACTTCATGTTAAAATTATTTAAAAATTTTGTGACACCATATAAAATTGTCAAATAATATATTTTAAAAGTGAAAATAAAAAGTATAAATCTATGAAATATTAATTGATTTTGAGTTTATAGTTTTATAAAATTTTGGAATGAGATTGGTTTTAGCTAAATTTATTTTTAAACTTAGAATCATTGTCAATAATATTAAATTTGATTTTTATGAATATGATATTTAATCATAAAATGATCAAGTGAAAGTTAGTATATTTATAATTATAAATAACATAGTTATTTTGTTTTGAATAATTAAAAGAGTTATTTAGCATTTGGTGAGGATCGTTGCCAAAGGGTATGTCTTTAGTGACAGATTATGAAAATCAGTACCAAAGGCTAACTCTTTGGCAAATCGCCAAAGATAAGCTTTTGACAACAATTTTGCAAAAGCATCACTAAAAGCTTATTGATGTTTTCTAAAATTGTCGCTAAAGAATTACCTTTGAAAAATAGCAACCAAAGGGTTTTTTTTTTTTTGTGGATACGGCATGCCAGGAATTTAAGCTAAAACGTCTCATTGAACAAGACTTGTCACTTCAATCAGATTGACTTACTTATGCGAAAACATTTTCTATATTAAACGAATTAACTAGCTGCATATATGCCCCTTCAAATAGATGAATGATGACCTTGGTGAACCTTTCATCTGTAGCTTCTGTATTAACAGTGACATATCTGATCTTATTTGAACGAGACTGCTTGTTCTGTTTCATTGAAAAGAACAAGAAACCAGTGAAATAATCTGTAGCTGGAGGGTTTCAACGCACCCATCATCAACGATACACAGTCCAGTCATTACGGGAATCCACACCCACATCCACGTCCACATCAAGATCCATTAGATTTTTTGTTCTCGCTTTAGGGTAAAAAAGGTTGAGCTAGCTAAGAGAAGGGCCAGCTAAATGGGTAGGAGGAAGGCGAGATTTTCCAATGAAAGCTTTGAAAATGGGATTCATAAAAAGATGTAAGTTTTGAAAGAACGTGGCTTTCTTCAGAAATATATATATTATACACATAAAAGTTTTGAAAGAACGTGTATATATATATATATATATTACTACTCATGCTTTCAGGCCCAGCAACTACAGTACGTAGAACCTTTACGTACTGACTGATTTATAAACCCTGCTTGATGTCATTATTAAGGAGAAGTTTCAAGGAAGAAATTGATTGTCAATTTCTTCAAGGCCCCAGGAGATTACTTTACCTGAAAAGGAATGCAACTTTCCCAGGAACGCAACGCAAGAAGTTTCGTGGATGACATGATGGAGCAAATGTAAATGATTATAAATGTGAAACCAAGACACCATTGACGAGATTGAAATGTTCCGCATCAGAAAAAAGGTACAAAAAATTAATATTCCGCACATCGTTTCATATATATTTAGGTGAATATTGTAGAGCTTTTGGTTAATTATTGGAGGCACCATTGACGAGATTGAAATGTCCCTCGGATTGGAAAGAAAAAGGATAAAAGGACGACAAGAAAATCGACCATGGATGTGAGGGGCTTCCACTTATCTTGCCAATGGTTCAATATCATTTAACTAAACCTGAGAATTTTTTGACTTAGAGAGCACCACTAGACGAGTGAATCCACAATCTTCTTTCAGTACACAATATTGTTTAAGATTATGCTGGCTTAGCTTTGAATTTGAAGCAGATGGTAGAGCAGAAGCCAAATAGAGAAAGGAGACTCAGACTTAAACAGATGATTCCTTCATGTTTAAAGTTTCTTCTATATAGGATATAACAAGGAAACAAAGAAAGAAGAAGGTCAAATTAATTAGTTTACATGCTCAATTAGAAAAATGGTTTTTTTTTCTGAGTGATTTTATATATTCAAAGTAAATGGTGTTTATTTTTCCTGAGTTATTTTTATATATTAAATGTAACATAGAAGTACAAAAATTCCATTTCAAAGTTGAGAATTTGACTTCGCCCCATGAAGAAGGAACATTTCTCAATTAATCACTTGAGGATAACAGAAAAACGTAAATCACTTGAAAATTAATGGAAGGGGCCTCCAAAAGATTAGTTGGGGACAATGGACGTTCACGATGAGGCAGTCACTGGTAATCAAACCTAATGATTGCCGATGAATTCAACCACTTTCCTTTGCCAAGTAGATCCACATCATCTTCAAAGAATGGCACTGGCATGTACCGATAGATAGAAATGGAGGTCAATGCTTGGTTTTCTCATTTTGGATTTCAGGTATAGCTCGATGAAGTTATTTACTCCCAATCAAATTAAGCTGGGTCATAATACGGGTCGAAGTATGTATTGAGGAAAGTTCGACTTCTGATTTCTTTAGCCCAATATTCAAGTACTCCAATCTTAAAAGACTTACTGCATGTTTGGTTCAAAGGAAGTACTCCAATCTTAATAGGAATTCTATTCCTAGTCTATTCTTAAAACTTTCATATTCCTTTGTTTAGTTAGACAAAAATATCAGAATATCTAATAGTAAAATTAGGTATTCCTCAATTTTTAGGAATAGCTAAAGATCATCAAAAGGTGTTTTTAGCTATTCCAAGAATAGAGTTATTTGTTGAAGACTCTTTTATCCTTATAATAATAATAATAATAATATTATTATTATTATTAATATTAATAAATTAATAACAATAATAAGATAATAATAATAATAAGGAATTAATTAATTAATTAATTAAAATAATAAAATTAATAATAATAAGAATAATAGTAAGT